>SJYQ01001065.1:176689-223734 GCA_006410935.1 Redunca redunca | reverse complement strand
GTTCCATGTCCAGTTCTAACTGTTGCTTCCTGACCTGCATACAGATTTCTCAAGAAGAAGGTTAGGTGGTCTAGTATTCCCATCTCTTTCAGAATTTTCCACAGTTTATTGTGATCCACACAGTCGAAGGCTTTGGCATAGTCAACAAAGCAGAAACAGATGTTTTTCTGGAACTCTCTTGCTTTTTCCGTGACCCAGCAGATGTTGGCAATTTGATCTCTGGTTCCTCTGCCTTTTCTAAAACCAGGTTGAACATCAGGGAGTTCACAGTTCACGTATTGCTGAAGCCCGGCTTGGAGAATTCTGAGCATTACTTTACTAGCATGTGAGTAGAGTGCAATTGTGCGGTAGTTTGAGCATTCCTTGGCATTGCCTTTCTTTGGAACTGGAATGAACACTGACCTTTTCCAGTCCTGTGGCCACTGCTGAGTTTTCCAAATTTGCTGGCATATTGAGTGCAGCACTATCACAGCATCATTTTTCAGGAGTTGAAACAGCTCCACTGGAATTCCATCACCTCCACTAGCTTTATTAGCAGTGATGCTTTCTAAGGCCCATTTGACTTCACTTTCCAAGATGTCTGGCTCTAGATTAGTGATCATACCATCATGATTATCTGGGTCATGAAGATCTTTTTTGTGCAGTTCTTCTGTGTATTCTTGCCGCCTCTTCTTAATATCTTCTGCTTCTGTTAGGTCCAGACCATTTCTGTCCTTTATTGAGCCCATCTTTGCATGAAATGTTCCCTTGGTATCTCTGATTTTCTTGAAGATATTTCTATCTTCCCCATTTTGTTGTTTTCCACTATTTCTTTGCATTGATCACTGAAGAAGGCTTTCTTATCTCTTCTTGCTATTCTTTGGAACTCTGCATTCAGATGCTTATATCTTTCCTTTTCTCCTTTGCTTTTCACCTCTCTTCTTTCACAGCTATTTGTAAGGCCTCCCCAGACAGCCATTTTGCTTTTTTGCTTTTCTTTTCTATGGGGATGGTCTTGATCCCTGTCTCCTGTACAATGTCACCAACCTCATTCCATAGTTCATTAGGCACTCTATCTATCAGATCTAGGTTTTATGAAGACCTACAAGACCTTTTAGAACTAACACCCAAAAAAGATGTCCTTTTCATTATAGGAGACTGGAATGCAAAAGTAGGAAGTCAAGAAACACCTGGAGTAACAGGCAAATTTGACCTTGGTGTACAGAATGAAGCAGGGCAAAGACTAATAGAGTTTTGCCAAGAGAATGCACTGGTCATAGCAAACACCCTCTTCCAATAACACAAGAGAAGACTCTACACATGGACATCACCAGATGGTCAACACCAAAATGAGATTGATTATATTCTTTGCAGCCAAAGATGGAGAAGCTCTATACGGTCAATAAAAACAAGACCAGGAGCTGACTGTGGCTCAGATCATGAACTCTTATTACCAAATTCAGACTTAAATTGAAGAAAGTAGGGAAAACAGCTAGACCATTCAGGTATGACCTAAATCAAATCCCTTATGATTATACTTTGTTTATTCAGGGTCTTTTTTCCCCCTTAATTTCTGTTTTAAAAATTAATTAATATATTTATTTTACTTTAAATATTATATTGGTTTCGCCATACATGATTTTAATCCACCACGAGTGTACATGTATTCTCATTCTGAACCCCCCTCCCACCTTCCTCCCCATCCCATCCCTCTTGGTCATCCCAGTGCACCAGCCCTGAGTACCCTGTATCATGTATCAAACCTGGACTAGTAATTCTTTTCACGTATGATATTTTACAGGCTTCCCTGGTGGCTCAGAGGTTAAAGCGTCTGCCTTCGATGCAGGAGACCCAGGTTCGATCCCTGGGTCGGGAAGATCCCCTGGAGAAGGAAATGGCAATCCACTCCAGTATTCTTGCCTGGAGAATCCCATGGACAGAGAAGCCTAGTAGGTTACAGTCCACGGGGTCACAAAGAGTCGGACACGACTGAGCGACTTCACCTTCACCTTCATGATATTTTATATGTTTCAAAGCCATTCTCCAATATCATCCCACCCTTGCCCTCTCCCACAGAGTCCAAAAGACTATCCATTCATCTGCTGATGGACATCTAGGTTGCTTCCATGTCCTGGCTATTATAAACAGTGCTGCAATAAATATTGGGGTACACATGTCTCTTTTGGTTCTGGTTTCCTCAGTGTGTATGCCCAGCAGTGGGATTGCTGGGTCATATGGCAGTTCTATTTCCAGTTTTTTTTTTTTTTTTAATATATATTTATTTTAATTGGAGGCTAATTACTTTATAATATTTTATTGGTTTTGCCATACATCAACATGAATCTGCCACAGGTGTACATGTGTTCCCCACCCTGAACCTCCCTCCCTCTTCCCTCCCCATAACACCCCTCTGGGTCATTTCCAGTTTTTTAAGGAATCTCCACACTCTTCTCCATAGTGGCTGTACTAGTTTGCATTCCCACCAACAGTGTAAGAGGGTTCCCTTTTTTCTACACCCTCTCCAGCATTTATTGCTTGTAGACTTTTGGATTGCAGCCATTCTAACTGGTGTGAAATGGTACCTCATTGTGGTTTTGATTTGCATTTGTCTGATAATGAGTGATGTTGAGCATCTTTTCATGTGTTTGTTAGCCATCTGTATGTCTTCTTTGGAGAAATGTCTGTTTAGTTCTTTGGCCCACTTTTTGATTGGGTCGTTTTTCTGGATTGAGCTGCAGGAGTTGCTTGTATATTTTTGAGATTAATTCTTTGTTCGTTGTTTCGTTTGCTATTATTTTCCCCCATTCTGAAGGCTGTTTTTTCACCTTTCTTATAGTTTCCTTTGTTGTGCAGAAGCTTTTAAGTTTAATTAGGTCCCATTTGTTTATTTTTGCTTTTATTTCCAAAATTCTGGGAGGTGGGTCATAGAGGATACTGCTGTGGTTTATGTTAGAGAGTGTTTTGCCTATGTTTTCCTCCAGGAGTTTAATAGTTTCTGGCCTTACATTTAGATCTGTAACCCATTTTGAGTTTATTTTTGTGTATGGTGTTATAAAGTGTTCTAGTTTCATTCTTTTACAAGTGGTTGACCAGTTTTCCCAGCACCACTTGTTAAAGAGATTGTCTTTACTCCATTGTATATTCTTGCCTCCTTTGTCAAAGATAAGATGTCCATAGGTTCTAGATTAATCTCTGGGCTTTCTATTTTGTTCCGTTGATCTATATTTCTGTCTTTGTGCTGGTACCATACTGTATTGATGACTGTGGCTTTGTAGTAGAGCCTGAAGCCAGGCAGGTTGATTCCTCCAGTTCCATTCTTCTTTCTCAAGATTGCTTTGGCTATTCAAGATTTTATGCATTTCCATACAAATTGTCAAATTATTTGTTCTAGCTTTGTGAAAAATACCATTGGTAGCTTGATAGGGATTTCATTGAATCTATAGATTGCTTTGGGTGGTATACTTATTTTCACTATATTGATTCTTCTGACTCGTGAACATGGTATATGCCTCCATCTATTTGTGTCCTCTTTGATTTCTTTCACCAATGTTTTATGGTTTTCTATATATAGGTCTTCAGTTTCTTTAGGTAGATATATTCCTATTATTATTTTCATTGCAATGATAAATGGAATTGTTTCCTTCTCTTTCTGTTTTCTCATTGTTAGTGTATAGAAATGCAAGGAATTTCTGTGTGTTAATTTTATATCTTGCAACTTTGCTATATTCATTGATTAGCTCTAGTAATTTTCTGGTGGAGTCTTTAGGGTTTTCTGTGTAGAGGATCATACATCTGCAAACAGTGAGAGTTTTACTTCCTCTTTTCCAATTTGGATTCTTTTGATTTCTTTTTCACTCTGATTGCTGTGGCCAAAACTTCCAAAACTATGTTGAATAGTAGTGGGCACTCTTGTCTTGTTCCTGACTTTAGGGGAACGGCTTTCAATTTTTCACCATTGAGGATAATGTTTGCTGAATTTTTCACCATTGAGGATAATGTTTGCTGAGGGTTTGTCATATTATGTTCAGGTGTGTTCCTTCTATTCCTGCTTTCTGGAGCCTTTTTTTTTTTTTTAATTATAAATGGATGTTGAATTTTGTCAAAGGCTTTCTCTGCATCTATTGAGATAATCATATGGCTTTTATTTTTCAATTTGTTAATGTGGTGTATTAAGGAGATGCAACCAGTCCATTCTGAAGGAGATCAGCCCTGGGATTTCTTTGGAAGGAAGGATGCTAAAGCTGAAAGTCCAGTACTTTGGCCACCTCATGTGAAGAGTTGACTCATTGGAAAAGACTCTGATACTTGGAGGGATTGGGGCAGGAGGAGAAGAGGACGACGGAGGATGACATGGCTGGTTGGCATCACAAACTCGATGGACATGAGTCTGAGTGAACTCTGGGAGTTGGTGATGGACAGGGAGGTCTGGCATGCTGCGATTCATGGGGTTGCAAAGAGTTGGACACGACTGAGCGACTGAACTGAACTGAACTGAATGTGGTGTATTACATTGATTGATTTGAGGATATTGAAGAATCCTTGCATCCCTGGGATAAAGCCCAGTTTGTAATGATGTATGATATTTTTAATATGTTGTTGGATTCTGATTTCTAGAATTTTGTTAAGGATTTTTGCATCTATGTTCATCAGTGATATTGGCCTGTAGTTTTCTTTTTGTGTGTGGCATCTTTGTCTGGTTTTGGTATTAGGGTGATGGTGGCCTCATAGAATGAGTTTGGAAGTTTACCTTCCTCTACAATTTTCTGGAAGAGTTTGGGTAGGATAGGTGTTAGCTCTTCTCTAAATTTTTGGTAGAAATTCATCTGTGAAGCCGTATGGTCCTAGGCTTTTGTTTGTTGGAAGATTTTCTGATTACAGTTTCAATTTCTGTGCTTTTGCTGGGTCTGTTAAGATTTTCTATTTCTTCCTGGTTCAATTTTGAAAAGTTGTACATTTCTAAGAATTTGTCCATTTCTTCCAAGTTGTCCATTTTATTTGCATATAGTTGCTGATAATAGTCCCTTATGATCCTTTGTATTTCTGTGTTGTCTGCTGTGATCTCTCCATTTTCATTTCTAATTTTGTTTATTTGATTTTTCTCCCTTTGTTTCTTGATTAGTCTGGCTAATGGTTTATCATTTTTATTTATCTTCTCAAAGAACCAGCTTTTGGTTTTGTTGATCTCTTTTGTTTCTTTTGCATTTATTTCTTCCCTAATTTTTAAGATTTCTTTCCTTCTGCTAACCCTGGGGTTCATAATTTCTTCCTTTTCAAGTTGTTTTAAGTGTAGATTTAGGCTATTTATTTGACTTTTTTCTTGTTTCTTTAGGTAAGCCTGCATTGCTATGAACCTTCCCCTTAGTACTGCTTTTACAGTGTCCCATAGGTTTTGGGTTGTTGTGTTTTCATTTTCATTCGTTTCTATGCATATTTTGATTTATTTTTTGATTTCTTCTGTGATTTGTTGGTTATTCAGCGGCGTGTTGTTCAGCCTCCATATGTTGTGATTTTTAATAGTTTTTCTCCTGTAATTGACATATAATCTACTGCATTGTGGTCAGAAAAGATGCTTGGGATGATTTCAAATTTTTTAATTTATCAAGGCTAGATTTATGGCCCAGGATGTGATCTATCCTGGAGAAGGTTCCGTGTGCACTTGAGAAAAAGGTGAAATTCGTTGTTTTGGGGTGAAATGTCCTGTAGATATCAATTAGGTCTAGCTGGTCTATTGTATCATTTAAAGTTTGTGTTTCCTTGTTAATTTTCAGTTTAGTTGATCTATCTATAGGTGTGAGTGGGGGTATTAAAGTCTCCCACTATTATTGTGTTATTGTTAATTTCACCTTTCATACTTGTTAGCATTTGTCTTACGTATTGCAGTGCTCCTATGTTGGGTGCACTGCAGCCGTGAAATTAAAAGACGCTTACTCTTTGGAAGAAAAGTTATGAGCAACCTAGATAGCATATTGAAAAGCAGAGACATTACTTTGCCGACTAAGGTCCATCTAGTCAAGGCTATGGTTTTTCCTGTGGTCATGTATGGATGTGAGAGTTGGACTGTGAAGAAGGCTGAGAGCCGAAGAATTGATGCTTTTGAACTGGGTGTTGGAGAAGACTCTTGAGAGTCCCTTGGACTGAAAAGAGATCCAACCAGTCCATTCTGAAGATCAATCCTGGGATTTCTTTGGAAGGAATGGTGCTGAAGCTGAAACTCCAGTACTTTGGACACCTGATGCGAAGAGTTGATTCATTGGAAAAGACTCTGATGCTGGGAGGGATTGGGGGCAGGAGGAGAAGGGGACGACCCAGGATGAGATGGCTGGATGGCATCACGGACATGATGGACGTGAGTCTGAGTGAACTCCGAGAGATGGTGATGGACAGGGAGGCCTGGCGTGCTGCGATTCATGGGGTCACAAAGAGTCGGACACGACTGAGTGACTGAACTGAACTGAACTGATATCTTCTTCTTGGATTGATCCTTTGATCATTATGTAGTGTCCATCTTTGTCTCTTTTTGCAGCCTTTGTTTTAAAGTCTATTTTATCTGATATGAGTATTGCTACTCCCACTTTCTTTTGGTCTCTATTTGCATGGAATATCTTTTCCCAGCCCTTCACTTTCAGTCTATATGTGTCCCTTGTTTCAAGGTGGGTCTCTTGTAGACAATATATAGGGGTCTTGTTTTTGTATCCATGCAGCCAGTCTTTGTCTTTTGGTTGGGGCATTCAAGCCATTTACATTTACGGTAATTATTGATAAGTATGATCTCCTTGCCATTTGCTTTATTGTTTTGGGTTCGAGTTTACACACCCTTTCTGTGCTTCCTGTCTAGAGAAGATCCTTTAGCATTTGATGGAGAGCTGGTTTGGTGGTGCTAAATTCTCTCAGCTTTTGCTTGTCTGTAAAGCTTTTGATTTCTCCTTCATATTTGAATGAGATCCTTGCTGGGTAGAGTAACCTGGGCTGTAGGTTATTTTCTTTCATCATTTTAAGTATGTCCTGCCATTCCCTTCTGGCCTGAAGAGTTTGTATTGAAAGATCAGCTGTTATCCTTATGGGAATACCCTTGTGTGTTATTTGTTGTTTTTCCCTTGCTGCTTTTAATATTTGTTCTTTGTGTTTGATCTTTGTTAATTTGATTAATATGTGTCTTGGGGTGTTTCACCTTGGGTTTATCCTGTTTGGGACTCTGGGTTTCTTGGACTTGGGTGATTATTTCCTTCCCCATTTTAGGGAAGTTTTCAACTATTATCTCCTCGAGTATTTTCTCATGGTCTTTCTTTTGGTCTTCTTCTTCTGGGACTCCTGTGATTCGAATGTTGGGGTGTTTAACATTGTCCCAGAGGTCTCTGAGGTTGTGTTCATTTCTTTTCATTCGTTTTTCTTTTTTCCTCTCTGTTTCATTTATTTCTACCATTCTATCTTCTACCTCACTTATCCTATCTTCTGCCTCCATTTTTCTACTGTTGGTTCCCTCCAGAGTGTTTTTTATCTCATTTATTGCATTATTCATTATATATTGACTCTTTTTGATTTCTTCCAGGACCTTTTTGAACCTTTCTTGCATCTTCTTGATCCTTGTCTCGAGGGTATTTATCTGTAACTCCAATTTGTTTTCAAGATTTTGGATCATTTTCACTATCATTATTTGGAATTCTTTATCAGGTAGATTCCCTATCTCTTCCTCTTTTGTTTGGTTTGGTGGGCATTTATCCTGTTCCTTTACCTGCTGGGTGTTTCTCTGCCTTTTCATCTTGTTTATATTGCTGTGTTTGGGGTGGCCTTTCTGTATTCTGGAAGTTGGTGGTTCCTCTTTATTGTGGAGGTTCCTCACTGTGGGTGGGGTTGGATGGGTGGCTTGTCAAGGTTTTCTGGTTAGGGAAGGTTGTGTGGGTGTTCTGGTGGGTGGAGATGGATTTCTTCTTTCTGGAGTGCAATGAAGTGTCCAGTAATGAATTATGAGATGTCAGTGGGTTTAGAGTGACTTTGGGAAGCCTGTATATTGAGGCTCAGGGTTATGTTCCTACGTTTCTAGAGATTTTGTGTCTTATGTCTTGCTCTGGAACTTGTTGGCCCTTGGGTCATGCTTGGTTTCAGTGTAGGTATGGAGGCGTTTCCTGAGCTCCTATTGATTAACGTTCCCTGGATTCAGGAGTTCTCTGGTGTTCTCAGGATTTGGATTTAAGCCTCCTGCCTCTGGATTTCAGTCTTATTCTTACAGTAGCCTCAAGACTTTTCCATCTATACAGCACCAATGATCAAACATCTAGGTTAATGATGAAAAGTTTCTCCACAGTGAGGGACACCCAGAGAGTTACACAGAGTTACATAGAGAAGCATCACTATGAACAAAGCTAGTGGAGGTGATGGAATTCCAGTTGAGCTGTTTCAAATCCTGAAAGATGATGCTGTGAAACTATTGCACTCAATATGTCAGAAAATTTGGAAAACTCAGCAGTGGCCACACAGTAGTAAAGTAATGCTCAAAATTCTCCATGCCAGGCTTCAGCAATACATGAACCTTGAACTTCCTGATGATCAAGCTGGTTTTAGAAAAGGCAGAGGAACCAGAGATAAAATTGCCAACATCCGCTGGATCATGCAAAAAGCAAGAGAGTTCCAGAAAAAAACATCTATTTCTGCTTTATTGACTATGCCAAAGCATTTGACTGTGTGGATTACAAGAAACTGTGGTAAATTCTTCAAGAGATGGGAATACCAGATCACCTGACCTGCCTCTTGAGAAATCTGTATGCAGGTCAGGAAGCAACAGTTAGAACTGGACATGTAACAACAGACTGGTTCCAAAGAGGAAAAGCAGTACGTCAAGGCTGTATATTGTCACCCAACTTATTTAACTTATATGCAGAGTACATCATGAGAAACGCTGGGCTGGAAGAAGCACAAGCTGGAATCAAGACTGCCAGGAGAACTATCAATAACATTAGATATGCAGATTACAGTACCCTTATGGAAGAAAGTGAAGAGTAACTGAAAAGCCTCTTGATGAAAGTGAAAGAAGAGAGTAAAAAAGTTGACTTAAAGCTCAATATTCAGAAAATGAAGATCATGGCATCTAGTCTCATCAGTTCATGGGAAATAGATGGTTAAACAGTGGAAACAGCGTCAGACTTTATTTTTGGGGGCTCCAAAATCACTGCAGATGGTGAGTACAGCCATGAAATTAAAAGACGCTTACTCCTTGGAAGAAAAGTTATGAGCAACCTAGATAGCATATTGAAAAGCAGAGACATTACTTTGCCGACTAAGGTCCGTCTAGTCAAGGCTATGGTTTTTCCTGTGGTCATGTATGGATGTGATGGTTGGACTGTGAAGAAAGCTGAATGCTGAAGAATTGATGCTTTTGAAGTGTGGTGTTGGAGAAGACTCTTGAGAGTCCCTTGGACTGCAAGGAGATCAAACCAGTCCATTCTAAAGGAGATCAGTCCTGAGTGTTCTTTGGAAGGAATGATGCTAAAGCTGAAACTCCAGTACTTTGGCCACCTCATGAGAAGAGTTGACTCATTGGAAAAGACCCTGATGCTGGGAGGGAATGGGGACAGAAGGAGAAACGGACGACAGAGGATTAGATGGCTGGATGGCATCACGACTCGATGGATGTGAGTTTGAGTGAACTCCAGGAGTTGGTGATGGACAGGGAGGCCTGGCGTGCTGCAATTTATGGGGTTGCAAAGAGTTGGACCCAACTGAGTGACTGAACTGAACTGGACTGAACATGGAGAAGAGAAGAGGGTTGAGGGAGATAGAGGTGACCAGGAGAAGAAGAGGGGGAATCAAAAGGGGAGAGAGCAAGCTAGCCAGTAATCACTTCCCTGTGTGCTCTCACAGTCTGGATCCCTCAGAGATGTTTACGGAGTTACATAGAGAAGAAAAGATGGAGGAAGGAGACAGAGGTGGCCAGGAGGATAAAAGGGAGAATCAAAAGAAGAGAGACAGATACAGCCAGTAATCAGTTCTTTAAGTGTTCTCCACAGCCTGCAACACACAAAAATATTCACAGAGTTGGTAGAGAAGAAAAGGGGAGGGGGGAGATAGAGGCAACCTGGTGGAGAAAAAGGAGAGTCAAAAGGGGGAGAGAGCTATCAGGCCAGTGATCTCGCTCCCAAGTAAAAATGAATACTGAAGATTGTGTTCTTAAAGGTACAAAGTTGATAACAAATGCCAAAAAGCAAAAATTAAAAATATTGAGTAGAGGTTAGATACTCAAAAATACAATATTAAAAACAAAAACAAAACAAACCCCCCAAAACAAACAAACAAAAAAAAAGTGACAGAAATTATAAAAAATATATATATGAAGTNTTTAGTTTACTTTACATTACTGTATTGGTTTTGCCAAACATTGACACGAATTCACCACGAGTGTACAAGCGTTCCCAAACATGAATCCCCTCCCACCTCCCACCCCATGCCATCCCTCTGGGTCCTCTCCTTGCACCAGTCCCAAGCATCCTGCATTCTGCATCTGACATCAACTGGCGATTCGTTTCTTACTTGATAGTATACATGTTGCAATGCCATTCTCCCATCTCATCCCACCCTCTCCCTCTCTCTCTCCCCCAGAGTCCAAAAGTTCACTCTATAGATCTGAGTCTCTTTTGTTGTCTCGCATACAGGGTCATCATCCCCATCTTTCTAAATTCCATATATATGCGTTAGTATGCTGTATTGGTGTTTTTCTTTCTGGCTTACTTCACTCTGTATAATCGGCTCCAGTTCCATCCATCTCCTTAGAACTGATTCAATTGGAGGATAATTACTTTAAAATATTGTATTGGTTTTACCATACATCAAGATGAATCTGCCATGGGTGTACACGTGTTCCCCCTGCTGAACCCTCCTTCCACCTCCCTCCCCATAGCATTGAAACGTGTATAATATCATATGGGAAATGAATCACCACTCCAGGTTCGTTGCATGATACAGGATGCTCGGGGCTGGTGCACTGGGATGACTTCTCTCTTTTTTAAGACTCCATTCCTGGGACAGACCTCCATCCCTACCTCTTTTGTCTCTCTTTTTATCTTTTATATTTTGTCCTACCTCCTTTTGAAGACAATGGGCTGCTTTTCTGGGTGCCTGATGTCCTCTGCCAGCATTCAGAAGTTGTTCTGTGGAATTTGCTCAGTGCTCAAATGTTCTTTGATGAATTTATGGGGGAGAAAGTGGTCTCCCCATTCTATTCCCCCACCATCTTAGGACCACCTCAGGGTCTTTTTTATTATACAAAGTTAAAAATTTCTTGTTCTAGATCTTTGAAAATTTTCATATGATCCTGTTATCCCACTCCTGGTCATATAACCAGAGAAAACAATAATTCAAAAAGATACACCCCAGTGTTCATTGCAGCTCTATTTATAATAGTGAAAACATGGAGGCAACCTATTTGTCCTCTAACAGATAAAAATGTGATATATTTATAGAATGTAATAGTACTCAGCCATAAATATGAGTAACAATGAATGAAATAATGGCATTTGCAGCAACATGGATGGGTCTAGAGACAATCATACTCAATGAAATAAGCCAGGCTGAGAAAGACAAATGTTGTATGATATCACTTATATGTGGAACATGAAAAAAAGTGTTGCAGTTCAAACTGTATATAGAATGTAGATAGACCCTCAGACATGGAAGTGAAACTAATGGTTACTTGAATGGGGAAAAAGGGAGCAGTTTAGGAGTCTGGGACTGACATAAACACACACTATGTATAAAATAGATAGCCATAAGTACCTATTGTATAGTACAGAAAACTATACTCAATGCTTTGTAATAGCCTTTAAGGGAAAAGAAGATGAAAAAAAAATATTCACTTTGCTATACACCCAAAACTAATACAGCATTCTAAGTAAATTATGCTTCAATAAAAATACAAAAAAAAAAAAAAAAACACCTGTCTTAAGACTTTAAACATATCTCACCTCTAACATAATATTTATCCATTCCACTGCCTTGTACTTACCCAGGACAGCAGATTTCTTTGTATGCAAATGTTAATAGAAGCTTTATTTATATTAGTCAGACCTTGGGAACAATCTACATGTTCCTCCACTGAGGATGAATAAGTAAATCGTGACAAGTGAATTCCATGCTGCTGTAAAGAGTAATAAATTGTTAGTACACACAAAAATATGACAACTCTCAAAATTATTAAGCAGAGTAAAGGATGCCAGACTTAAAAGATCAGATAATCTAAAATTTAGTTGCAAAAACATTCTAAAATGAAAATTCATTTATAGTTCACAAAGCAGATCAAACAAGAAATGTCAGAAATTAACAAAAAATGTCATACAAGGCATACAATGTGGAAAAAGAAAGAAATTAGATTCTCTCATAACTGCAAAGGACCTGTTTTCTAACAGAAAAACTCAAGGAACCCTATCATAAATGTGAGTTCAGGAATCCTCTCACAATTGTGAGTTCAAGATAAAAGGATACAAACTCAACAAGATAAAAGGATACAAACTCAACAAGCAAATATCTTGTCAATGCATATATATATATATATATATGTATCTGAATATATTGATATAATACATAACATTCAGGAACCAAAAATATGCATATTTGTGACTTTCCAGGTGGCACATTGGTAAAGAATCTGCCTGCAATGCAGGAGACACAGGAAACGTGGGTTTGATCACTGGGTTGGGAAGATACCCTGGAGGAGGAAATGGCAACCCACTCCAGTATTCTTGCCAGGAAAACCCCATGGACAGAGGTGGGCTACAATCCAGACAGTCAAAAATTATCAGATACAACTGAAACAACTGATCATGTAAACACACATGTATATATATACATATACATATGCCATTTACAATACAAAGGGTAATGAAATAATAAACTCAGAAAATGTGTAGGATATGTATGTTGAAAAGTATGCTGTTTAAAGAAATCAAAGATCTGAACACATTATAAGACATACTGAGCTCAGTATAAAATATTCATACATGGGAAAGAAAATTGGAGTAGGAATTGAAGTTGGACAGAATGAAATAAATGAAGATGGAAACTAACTCTGAAATGAGAAAAATGAGCAACTAATGTCTGCCTCAGAAGTGAAGAAAAACAGCAAAGCCGACCAAATCAAGGAAATAATAGGTCATATTTACCTAATATGTAATTTTAACTCCTTTTAATTAAAAAATGATATATTAAAAAAGAATTTTGACATTTCTCTACCAGGTCACCCCTTTGAGAAGACCATTGTAGAAATGGGCCTTTCCTAAATGTATTAATACATCATTTGAATCAAGAGCCCCATGTGCTAAAAGTGGGAAGCTAACTAAGAGTGAAAAATAGGAGTTAAATAAGTACTGAATTTACTCACTGGTGAATGTAAATTGTCCTTAACAATTATTGAAAGACCTCCAGACATTTTGTTGTGTTCTCCTAGGCATTAGGGCTAATCAAAAAATTGTTTGACATCTCCTCAGGGAGAGTCTCAAAGGTAAGGGAATCCATATATTGTTCTCACAGCCATGTAAGAAATACAGGAAGAAGTCAACACAGAAACTTCATTACAGGTAAAAATAATATTGCATGTGGTACAATATGCTACCAATATCCACAATATTTCAGTGACATCTGCCAAGTTCCACTGTAATTCTATGACATCGATTCTATGTTTAGTTATGGGGTAGGGATAGGGTGGGGACTGAAATAAATTACATGTATTACATCCTACTTGATCAGTTCCTCACTCACCCATCACTATAGCCCTGACAGAGACATAAAACCACAGTCCAGAGAATATGTTTATATGTTTATATGGTGGAGAAAATCTCTTTCAGGTAAGTTACTATCACTATTAGAAACAAATAAACATTAAAAAAACAAACAAACAAAAAAACCCCAAAAAACTATGTATTTGACATTTGAGAACTATTTCCAGGTAAGATAGACTCATTGGATTATTGACTCTTCATGTATCTTTCCTCAAAACTGTGCACACTGTTTTCCATTATATATGGTAATAAAGAGTTTTAGATAATTTACAGTATTGACCCAGATTAACCCTTTGTTGTTGTTCAGTCACTAAACCCTGTCTGACTCTGTGATCCTGTGGACTGAAGTATGCTATCTTCCTTTTCCTTCACTGTCTCTTGGAGTTTGCTCAAATTCATGTTCACTGAGCTGGGAGGGATTAGGGGCAGGAGGTGAAAGGGACGACCCAGGATGAGATGGCTGGATGGCTTCACGGACACGATGGACGTGAGTCTGAGTGAACTCCGGGAGATGGTGATGGACAGGGAGGCCTGGCGTGCTGCGCTTCATGGGGTTGCAAAGAGTCGGACACGACTGAGCAACTGAACTGAGCTGAACTGAGCTGGTGACGCTATCTAGCCATCTCATCCCCTGCTGCCCTCTTCTCACCCTAAATGAAGGCACTGCAGAAACTGTATTTATAGACATATATGTCCTGTACGCAGACATAGATGACATATATATAGGCAGGCATGTTCTGGTATGACTCACCATGTGAACAAACTTAATTCCCACTGTGGTCCATTATGCATTTTATTCACACACTTAATCATACCTGTCAGGTGTGCTAAATTTGAGTCAGTACCTCCTGAAGGAAAAATATATTTCACAGACTATGTTTTGAATAGTGGATTATATGAATTTTGGGAATTTTTGGTTTGAAAATTTATTGTATAATTAGCATATGCATTATATCGTAGAATATTAAAAAGCAGGGACATTACTTTGCCAACAAAGGTCCATCTAGTCAAGGCTATGGTTTTTCCAGTAGTCATGTATGGATGTGAGAGTTGGACCATAAAGAGAGCTGAGTGCCAAAGGACTGATGCTTTTGAACTGTGGTGTCGGAGAAGACCCTTGAGAGTCCCTTGGACTGTAAGGAGATCCAACCAGTCCATCCTAAAGGAAATCACTCCCGAATATTCATTGGAAGGACTGATGTTGAAGCTGAAACTCCAATACTTTGGCCACCTGATGCAAAGAACTGCCTCATTTGAAAAGACCCTGATGCGGGGAAAGACTGAAGGTAGGAAGAGAAGGGGACAGAGAGGATAAGATGGCTGGCATCACCAGCTCAATGGGCATGAGTTTGAGTAAACTCCAGGAGTCGGTGATGGACAGGAAAGCCTGGTATGCTGCAGTCCATGGGGTCGCAAAGAGTCAGACACAACTGAGCAACTGAACTGAACTGAACTATATCTGGGATCGATGCATTTTAAAAAGCCATTATATGATTATATCTTATAAAGAATAAAGATAGAACTTCAAGGAATAGTATGATAATTATCCATAATACCTAAAGTTTTATGATTGTTTAGCTTCTTGGTTTTGCTTTGTTATCTATATTTACGTATCTCGAATTGTCTATGTTTCTATACCTATACTATAGTGCTTGTCAACCCGAAAGTATTGTGACTACTGGCTCAATATTGTTACAGGGTGCATTTTTGATATCTTAACATACTGAGCGCTTTAACTGGCCTATAAACATTAGAACCAATAGCATTTCAACTCTCAGTTATGACAGCCAAAATGTCTCCAGACAGTGGAAAACTATTCTTTGGGGAGTAAAATCACTCTAATTGAGAATAGCGGATCTACCTCCATATCTCCTTCTGTCTCTATTTATGTATATTTTAATGTGCGGCAGATGGACTTACTTTTAAATATTCTAAACTGGAAATTTAAATGTATCTTACTCACCAGTTCTGCATGCTAACAGATCTAAGAGGATTTTACACAAAATCTATTGACTCTGCTGCTGTATATCCCCAGAATAGGTTTCCTCATAAACCTGGATGGAACCACGCAATGGAACAGTGCTGAGTGAATTCATCCTCATGGGAGTCACATACTGCCCTGAGCTGCAGGCTCCATTGTTTGGGCTCTTCCTCATCATCTACATGACCTCAGTGGTGGGAAACTTGGGCATCCTCACTGAGGTGGACTCCAGGCTGCAGACACCCATGTACTTCTTTCTCAAGCACCTGGCTTCCACTGATCTTGGTTATTCAACAACTGTGGGCCCCAAAATGTTAGTAAATTTTGTGGCAGGTCAAAATAAAATCTCCTATTACTTTTGTGCTACATAGCTCACTTTCTTTCTCGTGTTCATTACTAGTGAGGTTTTCATTCTGGCAGCCATGCCCTATGACCGCTGTGTGGCCACCTGTAACCCTCTGCTCTACCCAGTGGTCATGTCACAAACGGTATGTCACGTGCTGGTGGCAATGCCGTATCTCTATAGCATATTTGAGTCTCTTCTTATCTCTGTAAAGATATTCGACTCCTCATTCTGTGGCTATAATGTCATCAGACATTTCTACTGTGACAGTCTCCCCTTGCTATCTTTGCTCTGCTCAAATGCAAATGAAATTGGACTGATTATTCTTATCTCAGCAGGTTTTAATTTGATTTTCTCTCTTCTGATAGTTTTTGTGGTCTTACCTTTTTATTCTTGCATCCATTCTCAGGATGAGCTCTGCTGAAGGCAGGTACAAGTCTTTTTCTACCTGTGGGTCTCACCTGACGGTGGTCACAGTGTTCTATGGGGCTTTAATATTCATGTACGTGCAGCCAGAGTCCAACCATTCATTTGACACAGATGAAATGGCATCTATATTTTATACTCTCATTATCCCTATACTAAATCCTTTGATCTACAGTTTGAGGAACAAAGATGTAAAACATGCCCTACAAAGTACGTGGAAAAGACTATGCAATTCTCTCTCTTAAGGCTTCTGTACAATATGAATCCTATAATTTAGGTGATGGGCTTCAAACTGTTCTCTGTGTCTCTAAAAGGAATAAAAAGTATGGGAATGTTCAGCACATATTTAGAAATTGCCTTTTAAGGGCTGGTCATACTTCTACGGAGAAGGCAATGGCACCCCACTCCAGCACTCTTGCCTGGAAAATCCCTTCGATGGAGGAGCCTGGTAGACTGCAGTCCATGGGGTCGCTAAGAGTTGGACACGACTCAGCGACTTCACGTTCACTTTTCACTTTCATGCATTGGAGAAGGAAATGGCAACCCACTCCAGTGTTCTTGCCTGGAGAATCCCAGGGACGGGGGAGCCTGGTGGGCTGCCGTCTATGGGGTCGCACAGAGTCGGACACGACTGAAGCGACTGAGCAGCATACTTCTATGTGCTATACATACATTAGCACACAAAGGGGGAAAATATCTGCCTTTCCTGAGGGGAAGAGATGAATTATGAATATAATTAAGTAACACCATGCCTTAGAATGAGTTAGGACACTCTAAGGACAAGTAAAGACAGTTGAGTGAGATGGTGTGGGGAGGGAGGAGGGATGAGGTTCAGGATGGGGAACACGTGTATACCTGTGGTGGATTCATGTTGATGTATGGCAAAACCAATACAATATTGTAAAGTAATTAACCTCCAATTAAAATACATAAATTTATATTAAAAACTAAAATAAAATGATTCGAATGATTATTGTTATTCCCAACAATTAGAATAAAGTTCCTGGTGTCTACACATGTTTGTGCATATACATGTGGTTTTATGTCAGCACATACTCCTGTTTTTATTCACTATACTTCTCTAAGGCATGTATTAAAATTAAACTTATGTGGTTTCTAGGAGGCTCAGTGTAGTACAATGATTTGAATTCATCATTCATCTGAATTCAGATGCTCCCTTATCATGTGGAAGATTTTAGGATCCTGCTCTGTTCTCATCAGTGAAGTTGCTTTTATATATGAGCCCTAGAAAGTCTTTAGACTCAGCACACTTAGCAATTCAGTAATTCACAACATCTTATTTATCAAAATCAGACCATTTCTCTGTAAATTCAAGTTCAGTCATTCAGTCCTGTCCGACTCTTTGCTACTCCATGGGCTGCAGCACACCAGGCTTCCCTGTCCCTCACCAACTCCAGGAGATTGCTCAAACTCATGTCCATCACACCAGTGATGCCATCCACCAACCTCATGCTCTGACGTCCCCTTCTCCTCCTGCCTTCAATCTTTCTAAGCAGGAGGGTCTTTTCCAATGAGTCAGTTCTTTGCATCAGGTGGCCAAAGTATTCTTAATTGTCTTTAACAATATTCTATACTTGAAAGTTGCTAAGAGAGTGGGCCTTAAATATTCTCACCTCAGAAAAAGGAATGACAATCATGTAACATGAAAACGTTTAGTTAAATTCAGTCATTCAGTCGTGTATGACTCTTTGCCACCCCATGAATTGTAGCACACCAGGCCTCCCTGTTAGCTAGTGCTAAATTGAACTATATAAATGCATCAAATCAACATGTTGTAGACTTTACATTTACACCATATTAACTGTCAATTTTGTCACAATAAAGCTGGAAGGAAAAAAGTTAAATTTCTTGAGATTCTCCCATGGAAGCTTTAAGTTATATTTTTATATTTTATTGGGACTTGATTCCTAATTGCTTTTTGATCAAAGAAGATAGTTAGATTTCCTTATCTGTCTGAAAAAAAATTTCTTTAAAATTTGTGTTCTAATTATTTTTGTACTTTTGCATAAGAGGTCTACTCTATGCTGAACTAGCTTTGTACCTTTGTTATGGGATAACCTTCTTCAGATGACACCACCCTTATGGCAGAAAGTGAAGAGGAACTAAAAAGCCTGTTGATGAAAGTGAAAGAGGAGAGTGAAAAAGTTGGCTTAAAGCTCAACATTCATAAAACGAAGATCATGGCATCCAGTCCTCCCATCACTTCATGGGAAATAGATGGGGAAACAGTGGAAACAGTGTCAGACTTTATTTTTTTGGGCTCCAAAATCACTGCAGATGGTGACTGCAGCCATGAAATTAAAAGATGCTTACTCCTTGGAAGAAAAGTTATGACCAACCTAGATAGTATATTCAAAGGCAGAGACATTACTTTGCTGACTAAGGTCAGTCTAGTCAAGGCTATGGTTTTCCTGTGGTCATGTATGGATGTGAGAGTTGGACTGTGAAGAAGGCCGAGCACTGAAGAATTGATGCTTTTAAACTGTGGTGTTGGAGAAGACTCCTGAGAGTCCCTTGGACTGCAAGGAGATCCAACCAGTCCATCCTAATGGAAACCAGTCCTGAATATTCATTGGAAGGACTGATGCTGAAGCTGAAACTCCAGTACTTTGGCCACCTCATGAGAAGAGTTGACTCATTGGAAAAGACTCTGATGCTGGGAGGGATTGGGGACAGGAGGAGAAGGGGACGACAGAGGATGAGATGGCTGGATGGCATCACAGACTCGATGGACGTGAGTCTGAGTGAACTCCGGGAGTTGGTGATGGACAGGGAGGCCTGGTGTGCTGTGATTCATGGGGTCGGAAAGAGTCGGACACAACTGAGTGACTGAACTGAACTGAACCTTCTTCAGTACTGGTTCATAAGAGTGTATAAAAATCTTTTACTACGTACGCATGCATATATGTGTACTGTATTGTATATTTTATCATAAAATATTTTATTATATTCTATAATTTTTATTCATTGTTTGATTGCCATGGTTTGATCATCTCTTTGTAGGAAACAAAAGACAAATTTCCATGATTTGGTCAATATTTCTAGGAAAAATGTAATAAAATATGTAACAATTTGTTTATATATGATATGCATACAAATATCTTCCCTGGTGGCTCAGACGGTAAAGCGTCTGCCTGCAACGTGGGAGACCTGGGTTCAATCCCTGGGTCGGGAAGATCTGGAGAAGGAAATAGCAACCCACTCCAGTGCTCTTGCCTGGAAAATTCCATGGACTAAAGAGTCCTGTGGGTTATAGTTCATGGGGTCGCAGAGTCGGACATGACTGAGTGACTTCACTTTCACTTTCATCCTCTTCAAAACTGTCACTTTTTTGTTTAGTTTCGTATTTTTAACATTTATGACATTTTATTTACATCATAGAGAGACTGCACTGTTCTTTGTTCACCGTCCTTAAAAACTCAAAAACATTTTCACTAATTCAAGAAAAAGGCAAGCAGGACTCTTCTTTCCCATGATATTGACATTTTAATGGAGGTGGCATTCAATATGGCAAAGAAAAAAATAAACAGTCCGGATTGGAAAGAAGGAATTTAAACTGTATTTATTAGTACATGATGAGATTGTACAGGTAGAAATCTAAGCTATTAAAAAAAAAAGCATTGAATTAAAAGGTGAATTTAGGATGGTCAAGGAAAGATCAGTATACACAATAATTTTTATTTCTATATACTACAAATGAAAAATTAGAAATGAAATTGTTAAATGTTGTTGTTACTGTTCAGTCAACAAGTCGTGTCTGAATTTTTGCGACCCTATGGACTACAGGACAACAGGCCATTCTGTCCCTTATCATCTCCTGGAGTTTGCCAAGTTCATGTCCATTGAATTGGTGATTCCATCCAACCATCTTATTCTCTGTCACCCTCTTCTCCTTTTGCCTTCAATTTTTCCCAGCATCAGGGTCTTTTCCAATGAGTCGGCTCTTCACATCAGCTGGCCAGAATTTTGGAGCTTCATTTTCAGCATCAGTCCTTCCAATGAATATTCAGGGTTGATTTCCTTTAGGATTGCCTGATTTGATCTCCTTGCAGTCCAAGGGACTCTCAAGAGTCTTCTCTAACACCACAGTATAAAGGCATCAATTCTTAGGCTCTCTGCCTTCTTTATGGTCCAACTCTCACATCCATACATGACTACTGGAAAAATCATAGCTTGTTAAATTGTTAAACATCTGTTATAAATTCATCATAATTATGAAATATTTAAAATATATACAAAATATGCAAGCCTGTATGGTAAAAATTAGAAAATATTCCTGAAAGATATTAATGGATGCACAAACAAATGAGATCTTACCATATTTATTTACTGATTNATTTTTAAAACATGAGTTTGAATACTCCAACTTTGTCTTTAGGTGTTACTTTCATATTGCATTTGACCTGCAATGAGCTTTCAGTCCAAAACTGATTGCTGAGATAAAGCAGTGAAGGTTCAAACAAGTCACATACCTCATTGGATGACATTCAAATTTAGAGTCAACATTCTAAAAAATCCTATCTTAGACATTTAAACCAAAACATGAGTAGTTGGGACATCATCAGATTACCAGATTATTGTTAAATTAAAAAAAAGAAGACATCTCAAATTAATGAATTCACATCTTTCTATGAATGGAAATGTGCAAGAGTCTGGGCTCATTGAAATTATTGCTTTTATATTCCCAGGAAAGTGAAGGTGAAACTGTTAACTGCTTCAGTAGTGTCTGAGTGTAAGAAAAAAAAGAAAAAAAACTAACAAAATTCATAGAAATTTCAAATAAAGAAATGAAAACATCCCTATTTGCAAAAGATATGCTTTCTAATAAAAAAAATTCCACAAAACTGAGGAAAATAAAACAATCTGGAAAACATGAGTTCACAAAGGAGACAAGATATGTGATTAACAAAAATTATATAAATATATTTATCTCTATATATAGGTATTAATAAAACAAGACCATTTACAGTCACTTCATATCTAATGAAAATGTACATAAAAACTAACAAAGCCTGCACAGGATCTGTATGCTGAAAAGGACAAATCCCAATTTTAAAAATCAAAGGAGATTTGATTAATTTAGTAGATATGTTTAGCTCAGATCAGTATATATAAGATAAAATTCTTCCCAAATTGATCCATAGATTTAATGCAAACCTAAATAAAATCTCAGTAAGATTTAGTGCAGAAGTGACTTTATACTGAATTTTATTGAAAGGTTAAGGGCAGAATATAGATGAAAACACATTTTAAAATTTAGTATAACTAGGAAAAAACGCTCCTTTATGTTAGGATTAATTATATAACCATAAAATCAAGATTTTGATATTGGTAGAAACACAAATGTATAAATTAATGGAACAGAATAGACAACACAGAAATAGATTTTTATAAATAGTTCAACTCTTTTTTCATAAAGTTGCAAAAGTAATTCAAAAGAAGGGGTGTAGCCCTTTAAAATCATTGTGCTGAGCTAATTAGAGATATAGAGGAAAAAATAAGCAAGCAAATAAATAATGTTGACCTAATACAACAATTAACTCAAAATGAGGAACAATTTAACTGTAAAAATGCTGAACTATGAAGCATTTAGGGCTTCCCTGGTGGCTCAGTGGTAAAGAAACGGCCTGTGGTGCAGGAAACACCAGGTTGGGAAGATTCCCTAGAGAAGGAAATGGCAATCCACTCAGTATTCTTGCCCGGAGAATTCCATGGACAGAGGAGATTGGCAGGTTACAGTCCATGGGTTCACAATGGAGTCGGACGTGACTTAGCAGTTAAACAACAGCCACAAATAAAATATTCAGATAAAACAATACGGGAAGATCCATGTCTCGGATCCAGGCCTGGTGAAGACTTCATCGCATGTGTGTGTGCTCAGCCCCTCAGCTGTGCCCAACTTTTTGAGACCCCATGGATTGTAGCCCACCAGGTTCTTGTGTCCATGAGATTTTCCAGGCAAGAATTCTGGAGTGGGTTATCATTTTCTTCTGCGGGGGCTCTTTCTGACCCAGGAATAGAACCTGCGTCTCCTGCTAGTAAGTGGATCCTTTACCACTGAGCCACCTGAGAAGCCCACCTTCAATTCCCTATTTTTCAGTAATTAAATAGGACAATGTTTAAACATTTCTGTACCATCGTTCATTTGAGAAGACCGCTGTGGACTTGCAGACTTAATGGGCCTGCCCTGGAGATAGGTTTAATTAAGAGACTTGCATACTACAAAAGGTAAGTTAGCCAAGCATAAAAAAAAAAGAAAGAAAGAATTGCCCTAGAAAATTGAAAAGACAATCTCCAGATATTTTGTTGTGGTCTTAGGGCTTTAGGGATGATCAGCACATTCTCTGACATCTCCTCAGGGAGAGTACCCAAAGGGGAAAGAGATCCATAAATTGTTCCACTTAACCATGTAAGAGCCACATGAGGGAGGCAGGACAGAGACTTCCTTACAGGTAAAATGATGGAGCATTTCATGTGACGTCTTGTTTCCAATATGCTGACCGCGTTTCAGTGCCAGGTTCAAAGTCTCACATTAACTCACTGGCAGTGCCTGAGCGAAATGAGACCATTTCTGGTTCAGTTCTGTCAGGAATAGGACTCCTCTTGTCGTTTCGTATGAATTTTTTGAAAATATTCACATATTTACAGACTAAATCCTGAAAAGCACTTCTGAGACATCACTGTGATACCCATTTGTATAAATGATGATATCTCTAGTGGAAGGCAAGACTGAGAGCAAATGAAACAAAACTAAAGATGCGTGAGGGCTGCCGTGATGGCCCACCTGGAAAAGCATCTGCCTGCAGCAGCCTGGCTCTTCCCTGGGCCAGGGAGACCCCCTGGAGAAAGAAATGGCAACCCACAGCAGCACTTTTGCCAGGGAAACCCCTTGGACAGATAAGCCTGGCGGGCTACAGTCCAGGGGTTGCAAGAGTCAGACATGCTTTAGCAACTGAAACACCACCACTGCCAAAAGTATGTGAATATTTAGAAACTGGCAGAATTAAGAAGCCTCATGTGTTCAGCCTCCTGTTGGGATGGTCTTCTAAATTCTTAGTCATTTAGTGCTCTGGGCACTTTTTGTGACTGTTTCAATATAATTCAACATTTAATGATTATGTACATCAGTATATAAATGTGATTATTTCTGGATCCCTTGATGAGACAGAAGAGTATGTCCACCTTACAATGAGGTGTGGAAGTTGCTGTTTGGTTATTAGCAGGCTTTTAAGTACCTAGTTTTATGGCAGTGGTGCAATTTTCAGCGTGTCCTTCAATTTCAAGTGGAATCTGACCACAAATTAGATAAAATTATCTCACAAGGCACAGCTTAAAAAAATTGACAATCAGAATTTTTAAAAAACGTTAAATGATGAGATAGCTATTTGGGTATATCCATAGAATGATAAAGCTTGTGATAAAACAACCAAAAGCAGTTCTATCATTTCTGACCTTTACAGGAAAATTTGCAATTTGCAAAGTCTTATTTATTTTTTAGCTTTTCATAATTGCAAAACAAAGACAAGAAAACAAGATTTATACTACTTCTTATTACATTTACTGAAGATATTTCTCTACAATAACTGTTGACTGATATACATTTCATCTTTCTAATATTAGAAAACTGTCTTCACCAAGTCCAGGCAGACTATTAGAAGGTCTTAAAATTGGAAACAATATTTTAAGTGAGAAAAGTACTAATTTCATGTAAATACTTTTATGTTTAATGTTATAAATTTTAAAAATTAATTTTCTTACAGAGCACTCAGAGACTGCAGTCACTGAAAATTTACTGTAACCAATGTTATTGATATTTTTAAAGGAGGTGTTTATGCTGACAATATTTTGCATCTAATAACCCTCTTACCTTGATCTGCCATTTATCTCTTCTCTTGTGAGTTAGTTGCTTAGATATATCTGACTCTCTGAGACCCCATGGACTGCAGCCCGCTGGCTCTTCTGTCCATGAAATTCTCCAGGAAAGAAGACTGGAGTGGGTAGCCATTCCATTCTCCAAGGTATCTTCCCAACCCAGGGACTGAATTCAGGTCTCCTGCATTGCAGACAGATTCTTTACCATCTGAACCTCCAGGGAAACCCGGCTCTTATTCTGGTATATTCGTGCTATGTTTACTATTATTATATCCAGATACACTTTTATTTCATTTTATAAAATGTTGATTTGTGTTTTGTATCACATTATCATTTGTGGAGTTTTGTGGCCTTAAAATACAAAAAAAAAGTTAAGTAACACCCCTAATCCATGTATATTATTTTATTCACGACTACTGTATTGTGTGGGGCTTCCCTGGTGGCTCAGTGGTAAAGAATTCACCTGTCAATGCAGGGTTGATCCCTGGGTCAGGAAATGGCAAACCCGCTCCACTAATCTTGTCTGGGAATTCCCATGGACAGAGGAGCCCGGCAGAATACAGTCCATGGGCTCACAGTCAGAAAGGAGTTAGTGACTAAACAACAGCATAGCGTTGTGTAACATAGTAAGCTTACACATTTTCTTTTTTTAAAGCACAGCATCTTCTTTTCCAAAAGGAGTTTTTAATGAATCTTCATTAAGCAGAAAAAAATGCCAATGACTACTCTTTCTTTCAGTTTGCTTAGATCTCTTCACATTCTCCTGGGTTCATGCATGACAATGTATATTTCAATTGATACATACAAATTAATATATGCCAATTGTAGTGAAAATGCTCCTAGGGAAAGATTATATTTTAGGAAAATTTGCATCATAATGAACTTTTATTTTTGCTAATATAGTAGATAAAACTAGAACATAAAGAATCCACTTTATGGACTTCAGAGGTCCAATTTTAGTCCTGCAGAGGGGAATAGTGAAGGGCTTGGAGTAAGTTACATATGCTCCATTCTACTTGACCTAATCCTAACCTATTGATCATCATATCATAGCCTTGACAAATAAGATAATGTCACAGTGCAGAAGAACTGATGCACAAATGTATAAAGAAACTCTCTTTGAGCTAAGTTATTGTCACCATGTTATATATATATATATANTATCAAATATAATTTATAAATATCATAATGTGATTGCAATTATATAAATGACTAGTAGAAAACTAAATATGTATCATATAAGTTTACTGTGTATAAATTTATATATGAATCACACTTTTACTTTTTATTTCATTTCTAATGTACTTCTATGCATACATTTCTGTATCTTGATCTATGTACCTATAGGTATCCACACCTATATGTGTATCTATATATTTATATGGGGCTTCCCAGGTGGCCCCAGTGGTAAAGACTCTTCCTGCCAAGGCAGGAGACAAGAGACCCAGGTTCAATCCCTGGGTCAGGAAGAATCCCTGGAGAGGGCATGGCAATCCACTTATGTATTCTTGTCTGGAGAATCCCATGGACAGAGGACATTTTTCTATCTCTGTATTTATGTCTAGGTATACCATCTATACCATTCTTGTTTGGCAGCTTTAGCACTACTGAGGTTTTGGGCTGATAAGGGGTGTTATGAGATGTTTAGCAACATCTCTGACCATGGACCATTATATGCAAGCACCACTCACCTCCCGGTTGCAATAACAAATATGTCTTTCAAATGTAGATAGTTGTTATTTGCTTAGTAAAATAACTCCTATTTGAGAACTAATGAATATCTCAAATTCTGTCTCTATCTTTATGCATCTTATTATATATAGGATATGGGATTTTAAAAAAATATCATGTTTTGGGAAGTTAGGATGTAGTTTATTTATACAAGCTTCACATATGAAAAATCTGCCAGGTGATAATACATGAAATCTGCTTCCTATGCTTGATGTCTCCACCCAGAATACATATCCTGATAAAGCTGCATGAAAACACAAAATCTAACTGTGCCAAGCGAATTCATCCTCATGGGAATCACAGACCGCCCTGAGCTGCAGGCTCCATTGTTTGGGCTCTTCCTCATCATCTATGTGACCTCCGTGGTGGGCAACTTGGGCATGGTCATCCTCACTAAGGTGGACTCCAGGCTACAGACACCCATGTACTTCTTTCTCAGGCACCTGGCTCTTACTGATCTTGGCTATTCAACAGCTGTAGGACCCAAAATGTTGGCAAATTTTATTGTGAGTCAAAATTCAATCTCCTATTATATGTGTGCCACACAGCTGGCTTTCTTTGTCATGTTCATTATAAGTGAATTTTTTATTCTGGCCGCAATGTCCTATGACCGCTATGTGGCCATCTGTCAACCCCTGCTTTACACAGTCATCATGTCACAAAGGGTGTGTCTGATCCTGGTGGCAGTCCCCTACCTCTATAGCACATTTGTGTCTCTTCTAATCACTGTAAAGATTTTTAATTTATCCTTCTGTGGCTACAATGTCATCAAACATTTCTACTGTGACTGTCTCCCCTTGATATCTTTGCTCTGTTCAAATACTCAAGAAATTGAACTGATCATTCTGATCTTTGCTGGTGTTAATGTGATCTTCTCTCTTCCAATAATTCTTATGTCTTATCTGCTCATCCTTGTAGCCATTCTCAGGATGAACTCTGCTGAAGGCAGGCACAAGGCTTTTTCTACCTGTGGATCCCACCTGACAGTGGTCACAGTGTTCTTTGGGGCTTTGATATTTATGTATGCACAACCCGAGTCCAGACACTCCTTTGACACTGATAAAATGGCATCTATATTTTACACCCTTGTTATCCCCATGTTAAATCCCTTGATCTACAGTTTGAAGAACAAAGATGTAAAATATGCACTACAAAACGTGTGGAATAAGCTTTCTAACATTTCCTCTTAAAGCCTATGTACAATACGATTCCTATCATTTAGATCCTGGGCTTCAAACATTTCTCTGTATGTCTTTAAATGGAATAGTGAACACAAATAAGTTCAATATACTTTTAGAGATTGCCTTTTATGTGCCAGTAACACTTTTATATGCTGTACCTACACTAGCACACAAAGTAAGGAAAATATCTGCCTTCTTTGAGTAAGAGAGATTAATCATAAATATAATTAGTAAATGTTATTATACAGGAGGATTGATTAGGAAACAACAGAGTATTCAAGCAGGTAAGGCGAGTGGGTATGCTGTGTGTGAGAAAGGAAGAATTGGATATGCTGTGTGTGAGAAAGGAAGAATCAGTTCAGTCGCTCAGTCATGTCCAACTTTTTGCAACCCCATGAACCGCAGCACGCCAGGCCTCCCTGTCCATCACCAACTCCTGGAGTCTACCCAAACCGACGTCCATTGAGTTGGTGATGTCATCCAACCATCTCATCCTCTTTCGTCTCCTTCTCCTCCTGTCCTCAATCTTTCCCAGCATCAGGGTCTTTTCCAGTGAGAAAAGAAGAATAGTAGATATAAAAGGTGAGTTTAAATGTTTATTGCTTTTCTCAACTACTAGAATAAACTTCCCCATGACTGTGTCTGTGTTTGGGCATGTGCATATGTTTTTGTGTAAGAACATCTATCTGTTTGAGCCTCCATATACTTCTAAGGTATATGAAAAATTAAACTTTCCTGGAAAAGGGCATGGCAACCCATTCAGGTATTCTTGCTGGAAAATTCCATGGACAGAGGAGCTTGGTGGACTACACTCCATGAGATCACAAAGAATTGGAGATGACTGAGAACACAACACAAAATTAAACTTATTGTGGTTACAAGGAGGCTCACTGTAGTATAATGATTTGACCTCAGCAATTATCTGAACGTTCCCAGATGTTTCCATACCGCATGGAGGAAGTTAGTGTCCTGCTCTGTTCTCATCAGTGAAGTTACTTTCATACATGAGCTCTAGAAAGCCTATTAACTCAGCACACTTTGCAATTCAGTAACCTACAAAATCAGCTCAATGTTTTATTTCAATCAGTTCATTTTCTGTGCCAGTGGCTATTCCAACCAAGATCAATTGCCTTGATTATAGTTAGCAATCTTTACTGTATATCTGAAGGTTTGGTTTGGTCGGTTCAGTCACTCAGTCGTTTCTGACTCTTTGTGACCCCATGAATTGAGCAAGCCAGGCCTCCCTGTCCATCATCATCTCCCGGAGTTCACTCAGACTCACGTCCATCGAGTCTGTGATGCCATCCAGCCATCTCATCCTCTGTCGTCCCCTTCTCCTTCTGGCCCCAATCCCTCCCAGCATCAGAGTCTTTTCCAATGAGTCAACTCTGCCCACGAGGTGGCCAAAGTACTGGAGTTTCAGCTTTAGCATCATTCCTTCCAAAGAAATCCCAGGGCTGATGTCCTTCAGAATAGATTGGTTGGATCTCCTTGCAGTCCAAGGGACTCTCAAGAGTCTTCTCCACACCACAGTTCAAACGCATCAATTCTTTGGCACTCAACCTTCTTCACAGTCCAACTCTCACATCCATACATGACCACAGGAAAAACCATAGCCTTGACTAGACGGACCTTAGTCGGTAAAGTAATGTCTCTGCTTTTGAATATGCTATCTAGGTTGGTCATAACTTTTCTTCCAAGGTTAAGAGAGCAATATTTAAATGCTTTCATCACAAAAGGAAAGGTAATATGATGGAGGTATTGTTGGTGGTGGTGTTCATTCGCTAAGTCATGTTCAAGTCTTTGCAACCCCATAAATCACAGCACTCTAGGCTTCTCTGTCCACCACTATATCCCATCTTTAGTTGGGATGTTTAGTTGGTAAGTCATGTCTGACTATTTGCAACCCCGTGGACTATAGCCAGCCAGGCTCCACTCCATGGGATTTCCCAGGCAAGAATACTGAAGTGGGTTGCCACTTCCTATTCCAGGAGATATTCCTGACCCAGGGATTGAACCTGCATCTCCTGCATTGGCGGGCAGATTCTTTACCACTGAGCCACCAGAGAATCCCAGAGTTTGCTCAAATTCATGTCCATTGAGTCAGCGATGCTATCTAATCATCTTATCCTCTGCCACTCCCTTCTCCTTCTAATGATGGAGGTATTACCTCATGCTAAGTTGTAATCATGCTGCAGTGTGTAAGAGTATCAAATAACACATTATACACCACAAACTTACACAGTGCTGTAAGTCAATTATATCTCAGTGATGCAGAAAAAATAATTCTCTTAAGGTCTCCCATGGACACTTTCAATTTTGTATTTATAATTTTGGAGATTTTGATTGCTAACTGCTTCTTTTTGTTTAATGTTTTTGTTCAGTTGATAAGTCATGTCTGACTCTTTGAGACCCAATGGGCTGCTGCATGCCAAGCTTCCCTGTGCTTTGCCATCCCCCTGAGTTTGAGCAGACTCATATCCTTTGAGTCATTGATGTTAACTAACCACCTCATTCTCTGCCACCCCTTTCTCCTCTTGCCCTCAATCCTTCCCAGCATCAGAATCTTTTCCGATGAGATTACTCTTCTCATTAGGGGGCCAAAGCTTCAGCATCAGTCCTTCCAATGAATATTCATGGTTGATTTCCTTTAGGAATGACTGATTTGATCTCCTTGTGGTCCAAGGAACTCTCAAGAGTCTTCTCCAGCACTACAATATGAAAGCATCAATTCTTCAGCACTCAGCCTTCCTATGGTACAACTCTTACATCTGTATGTGACTGCTGGAAAATCTATAGCTTTGACTGTATGGACCTTTGTTTCATGAGGTTGTTATATTTTCTGACCTCTGTGAAGATCAAGAATATTTCTTGTTTAATAATTGTGCATCTTTACATAAATGGTCTATTCTATACTGAATTAGGTTTGCTGTCTCTTTCATGGGGTGACTTTCCTCAATATTGGTTCATAAGAGCTTATGATATATTTTTATTAAGATCGATTTGATAATTTTTCTTATAAGAAGCAAAAGAAGGTAATTCTATGATTTGTTGTATGGTATGTTTCTAGTGAAAGTGTAGTAAGATAAGTACCAGTATATAAATACTATGTCTTGTGAACTCCTCTAATCCTTCTAAATTTNTAAATGAAGAAAAATTTTGGTTTTTGGAAAAAGTATGTTGGAAAAAGATACAGTAAAATGATGATTACATATTGATAGCTTCTGAGAACATGAAGATGTTTAAATTAATATTTTTGGATATGTACTTTTCTAAATTATCTTCAGTGAATATGTGTGACTTTTATAATAGAAAAAAAGTAGAAAAACCTAATATCTGGATTTGAAAAAATAAACTATGATTATATATATCCCAATATCCTATTTCTAAAATAAATCTTGCTGTACATTGTATAGTCCCTCCAAAGGTGAACCAGAAAGACAACAAAACATGTAGAGATTTACAAAGCTTGCCAATATATATTTTTTCCATTTTAAATGGTGTTCCTCAGTCACTAAGTCGTGTCTGACTCTTTATGACCCGTGAACTGCAGCACGTCAGACTTCCCTGTCCTTCACTATCTCCTGGAGTTTGTTCAAGTTCACGTCCATTGACTCAGTGGTGCCATCCAACCATCTCATCCTCTGTCACCCTCTTCTCCTGTCCTTAATCTTTCCCAGCATTAAGATCTTTTCCAATGAGTCAGCTCTTTCTATCAGGTGGCCAAAGTATTGGAGCTTCAACTTCAACATCAGTCCTTTTAATGAATATTCAGAATTAAGTTCCTTTGTCTTTAGTCTTCCCAGATATATTTAGTGACTTGCCTAAAATTGCTGCTTTTGGTTCAGCCTAGCATATAAATATTTGTATGATCAGTTACTCAGTTGTGTCTGACTATTTGTGACCCCATAGACTAGCCCACCAGGCTCCTCTATCCATGAAATTCTCCAGGAAAGAATATTGCAGTGAATTTCCATTTCCTACTCCATGGGATCTTTCCAACCCAGGAATAGAACCCAGTTTGCATCTGTCTGCTGCATTGGAAGGCAGATTCTTTACCACTAGGCAACCTACAGAGCCCATATAAGCAATTAAGCTTACCCATTTCTTGGATCTTGAGTAGTCTGGTGATGACCCCCCATCTACATTTTGGTCCTGTTAATCTTATGTCAATCTAATTATTAATCCAGGCAAGAGCCATTGTGTAAAGAAGACATTTTTCTTCCACTTGAGCTATTGATTGATTTATTTATTTTTGTGTGGTGATCAAAGCCCAGAAACAGCAGGAATGTCCATCCATTTGAGGTCAAAAGAATCTAGAAGAGTAGAGGAAAGCTTTCATTACCATAAATGCAATCACTTTTAAGTGAAAGTTCATGGTAGCTGTATTTATCATAGTAGAAAAGTGGAAAGAACCCACATATCTTTCAATGAGTGAATATTTAAACAAATTATCATCAATATCATGGAATATTACTCAACAACGTAGGGAACAGATGAGCTATACACACAAAAGTGCCAAAGAATCTCAAGAGATTTATGTTAAGAGAAAATTCCAATCCCTGTTTTCTATGTGAAAAAGTGTAGCAATAGAAAAGATTAGTGATGACCAAGGGTTGGGAATGGTAGCAGAGGAGGAAAGAGGTATGGTTGTAAAAGCAGGCACAGGGAGTGTGTGATGACCCAGGTGCTTATTGGAATAACTAAAATGGTAATTTATGCAATGAAGCAAAAGAAAATAGCAGAAGTTGTAAACAGCCGTGTGATAGAAACTCATGATGAAATAAATGCTGTGGTGTGCTTAGTCCCGTGTCCAACTCTTTGTGACCCTATGGACTGTAGACAAGCAGGCTCCTCTGTCCATGGGATTCTCCAGGCAAGAATACTCAAGTGGGTTGCCATTTCCTCCTCCAGAAATAAGAAGTAACAGTAAATAACTAATTTCTGTCTCTGAGAGATAAGTAAAAATAATCACATGGGCAACAAAGCAAGGGGGCGACACCTCATATCAGCATAACACATTATTTTAGTTTCCTAAATATATTAAATACTGTAATAAAACAATGTTGAAAATTTCTCCACAGTCACACGTTTGAGGAGAACCTGTAGAAATACTGACTCTTTGTGGGCATGCCCTATCGATGCAAGATTGAATCGAGAGTCTTGTGTGCTACAAAAGGAAAGTTAACCAAGAGTTAAAAATATATATATATAAATGTATGTATATATATGCAAAGAAAGAAGGGGTGTGGGAAGAAGGAAGTCAAGAAGTAAGAAAGAAAAGAAAAATGTCCCAGGCAATTAAAAGACAATCTTTAGACATGTTTTGCTCTCAATACTTTAGGGATAATCAACAAATTGCTTGGCATCTCCTCAGGGAGAATCTCAAAAAGTGAAAGAAATCCATAAATTCTTCTCACTTAGCCATGTCAGAAATACAGGTGAGAGTCTCGAGAGATTCTTCATTACAGGTAAAATGACAGGATATTGCATGTGATGCCTCATTTTCAATATCAACAATGAAGTTCCAGTTTAGCTCAATGGCAAAGCCCAAGCAAAATGAGACCACTTTTGATACCGTTTCCTTTCTTTTCCACCACTCCATAATTCCTGTGGAGGAATAGGACCCCTCTTCTTGTCTCTTCATATTAATTTGTTGACTATTACTCCATAGGTTGACAGACAAAATGCTGAAAAGCATCTTTGAAACATCACCATGATATTTGTTTTACATAAACAACGATATCTCTAATGGAGGGCAAAGTAGAGAGCAAATGACACAGAACAAAAGAGATGTGAATTTTTAGAAACTGGGAAAATTCAGAAGCTGGGGGTATTGTCTTTCTTTTTTAAACTCCTTCCCGAATTCTTATTTAGCGCTCCATGTGACTTTTTGTGACCTCCCCTCAACATCATGTAATATTTAATGATTATTTGCTGCTGCCGCCGCTGCTGCTAAGTCGCTTCAGTCGTGTCCGACTCCGTGCGACCCCCATAGACGGCAGCCCACCAGGCTCCCCCGTCCCTGGGACTCTCCAGGCAAGAACACTGGAGTGGGGTGCCATTCCTTTCTCCAGTGCATGAAAGTGAAAAGTGAAAGTAAAGTCGCTCAGTCGTGTCCAACCCTCAGCGACCCCATGGACTGCAGCCTTCCAGGCTCCTCCATCCATGGGATTTTCCAGGCAAGAGTACTGGAGTGGGGTGCCATTGCCTTCTCCGAATGATTATTTAAATAAATGTAAAAGTATAATTCTTCCCAGATCCCTTGATGAGGCAAAATGGAATTCCCATCTCACACTGAGATGTAGAAAACAGTATTTGCATACTAAGATACGTCTAAGTGGCCAGTTTTATGGTAATTGTACAACGATCAACATGTTCTTTGATGTCGAGTGAGATCTAACTGAAAATATATAATTATTTCATGAGGTACAGCTTAAAAAATATATCAGTTGATATTCAACAAAGATTTTAAGCTCTGAGAAAATTATTTGGTTTTTGTAGAATGCTAAAGCATGAGAGAAAAACAAAAACACTTCTGTCTTTCCTTATATTTACAGGAAAATTGAAATTTGCTAAGTTTGTATTTTCTCACTTTCATAATTGCAAAAAAAAAGCAAACAAAAACAAATTTCATACTACTTCTTATAAATATATTGAAGATATTTCTCTAAATTTATTCTTTAGTGATGCACATTTCAATATTTCTGATATAAGAAAAGTGTATGCATCAAGACAAGACTGGTGATTAGGAAGTCATAAAATTGTAAGCAGCATTTTTAGTGAATTAAATGCAGATTTCATGTAATCATTTTCACATGTAATATTATAAAATTGTGCTTTTATTCCTTTTCTTATAGAGATCCTTTAGTGATTACTGTCACTGTAATTTTTATTGTAATTTTTATTTTTACCTGTATCATTTCTATTTNCTGTATCATTTCTATTTCTTTAAAGAAACATTCAGGCTCACAATTTTTTTTAAATTTTTTTTAAATACAAATTTATTTATTTTAATTGGAGATTAATTACTTTCAAAGAAGGCAATGGCACCCCACTCCAGTACTCTTGCCTGGAAAATCCCATGGATGGAGGAGTCTGGTAAGCTGCAGTCTATGAGGTCGCTGAGAGTCAGTATTTTAAATTTAATAATTATCTACCTTAATCTGCCATGCACTTCTTACACTGGAATATTCTTGATGTGTGTATTATTAGAGACCTTCAGATATATTTTTATTTGCTTATATAAAAATAACTATGCTTTATATTATAGTTTAAAGGAATTTCTTTGGCTTAAGATGTAAAAATTAAAATGATATGCAAGGATCCATGTATAGCCATTCTATAGTGTATTCCATCCCATCACTCTAGTACATGATTACTTAACATGGGAACTTTGAGCATTTTTTTATCATACTGTGGCCCATTGTGCTAAGTTTCAGGTGACTGCGACCCCATGGACTGTAGCTGCCAGGCTTCTCTGTCCGTGGGATTTTCTACGGCAAGACTACTGGAATGTGTTGCCATTTCCTTTCCATGGGATCTTTCTGACCCAGGGGTTGAACTCATGTCTCCTGCATTGGCAGGCAACTTCTTTAATCCTGAGTCACCAGGGAAGTCCCCTTTTAAAGTTTAGCATCCCTTTATCCAAATCAAGTTATTATGATATTCAAGATATGAAAACAATACTAATGACTTCTCTTTCTTCCAATTTGCTCAAATTTCCTCATATTACCCTCGGTTCTTGCATAATAAAGTACATTTGAATTCTTACAAGTCAGTAGAAGTCCATTATAGTGAAAATGCCCCTTGGGTCAGATTAATATTTTAAGGAAATATAGATCAAAATACAGTTTTATTCACATTTTGCTAAAATAACTAAGAAATTTAGAAGATAAAAAAATCCAAGCACTCTGATGGCCCAATATTATTTCTGCAGAAGGGGCAAGGCTTGGAGTAAATTGCATGTATTCCATTGTACATTATATAATCCTCACCTGTTAATCATATTGCTTTGACAAAGAAGGTATGTCACACTGCAGATGAATTTACATACATAAGGAAGATCTCTTTGAGCTAAGCTATTGACTTCATTATATATACATATATCAGAGAAGGCAATGGCACCCCACTCCAGTACTGGAGTACTGGAAAATCCCATGGATGGAGGAGCCTGGCAGGCTGCAGTCCCTGGGTTCGCTGAGGGTCGGACATAACTGAGCAACTTCACTTTCACTTTTCACTTTCATGCACTGGAGAAGGAAATGGCACCCCACTCCAGTGTTCTTGCCTGGGGAGTCCCAGGGACAGGGGAGCCTGGTGGGCTGCCGTCTATGGGGTTGCACAGAGTTGGACATGACTGAAGTGACTTAGCAGCATATATATATATATATATATATATATATATACACACACACACATTTATATATTTAAACCAATATGTACTTGATTTCCAGGTAACATAAAGACATTTAATTATTTAACCCTCATTTTCCCACCCAACAATCCTGTAACCATACCAGCTTTGTGTAAGAAAATAAACTTTCAGATAAGTTGAATTATTTGCCCAAACTAGCGCTTTTTATATACCATAAGGAAATTTAGAACAGAAATTCTATCTATCATCTATCTATCTTTCTATCTACTTATTATATGTCTTATATGTTTCTTCACAGAAATACAAATAAGTCTCACTGCGATCTGTTACAGTTTTCTTATTTATACAGCTGTCTAATGTGTGTCAAGGGTGTTAACTCTTTCAGCATATATCAACTGTGCATAGAACAATATAGAACTCTGTGTTGCAGTAGCAAGTTCTACACATTTTCTGAATTCTGGTTCTAAAATTTTATTATGGATAGTATTTAGTTGCATCATAATTTATTATATAATNCTACTGAGATTTTAGACAGATATGGTGATTTATAGGATGTTTAGAGGCATCACTGACCTCTAACCATCATATGCCAATAGCTTCTACATTCCAGTTGTAACAATTAACATGTCTTCTCAATTTTGACAAGTGTCCTTTGGTTAGTAAAATAATTTCCAGTTGAGAAACAGCAACTATCTCTGTCTCTATCACTATTTATATATTTTATTATATGTAGGAAAATTAAAATGTTAGTTGCTCAGTCATGTTTGACTCTTTGCAACCTCATGGACTGTAGCCTGCCAGGCTCCTCTGTCCTTGGGATGCTCTGGGCCAGAATACTGGAGTGAGTTGCTATTCCCTTCTCCAGGGGATTTTCCCGATTCAGGGACTGAACCAGATCTCCTGAACTGCAGGCAGATTCTTTACTATCCGAGCCACGAGATGAGTTTATTTTCAAATATCCTAAACTGGAAAGTTTAATCTGTTTATACTAGCTTTGCATAGTGAAACTCTTCCAGATGATGATACATAGAACCTATTGACTATGTTGATGTTTCTACCCAGAACAGGTTCTTTAATAAATCTGAATGGAAACACACAATGGAACAGTGATAAATGAATTCATCCTTATGGGAATTACCAACCACCCTGAGCTGCAGGCTCCATTGTTTGGGCTCTTCCTCATCATCTACATGACCTCAGTGGTGGGCAACTTGGGCATGATCATTCTCACCAAGATGGACTCCAAGTTGCAGACACCCATGTACTTCTTTCTTAGACACCTTGCCTTTACAGATCTTGGTTATTCAACAACTGTGGGACCCAAAATGCTAGTAAATTTTGTTGAAAATCAAAATATAATCTCCTATTACTCTTGTGCTATGCAGCTAGCCTTCTTTCTTGTGTTTATTGTTAGTGAAATTTTTATTCTGTCAGCAATGTCTTATGACCGCTATGTGGCCATCTGTAACCCTCTTCTCTACCCAGTCATCATGTCACAAAGAGTGTGCTGGGTGCTGGTAGCCATCCCCTATGTCTATAGCACGTTTGTGTCTCTTCTCGTAACCGTAAAATTATTTAATTTATCTTTCTGTGGCTATAGAGTCATCAGTCATTTCTACTGTGACAGTCTTCCTTTGTTGCCTTTGCTCTGCTCAAATACACATGAAGTAGAAATGATTATTCTGATTTTAGCTGGGTTTGATTTGATTTTCTCTCTTCTGGTAGTTCTTGTGTCTTACCTTCTCATTCTTGCATCCATTATCAGGATGAGCTCTGCTGAAAGTAGGCGCAAGGCTTTTTCTACCTGTGGATCTCACTTGACTGTGGTCATGGTGTTCTATGGGACTTTACTATTTATGTATGTGCAACCAGAGTCCAGCCATTCCTTTGACACTGATAAAGTGGCTTCCATATTTTATACTCTCGTCATCCCTATGTTGAATCCCTTAATCTATAGCTTGAGGAATAAAGATGTAAAATGTGCACTACATAGGATGTGGAAAAAATCATGCAGCCTTTTTTATTAACATGTGATACAATTTCTATTAACTGGTTATGGACTCTAAATTTTCTTCTATATGCCTCCAAATTAAGTAGTGAGTATAAATATGTTCAACAATTATTTATAGATTATATTATATATACTGCTACTTCCAATTGCTGCAGAGATTAATGAACAAAATAGCAAAAAAAAAAAAATTGCCTTGAGCACAAAAGATCAATTTTGTATACAAAGAAGTAAATGTTAGGAGAATGTGTTAGGAGGATATAGACAAAGAAATGACTGTCCAGGTTCCTGAATGTTTTCTCATCTTTTAGAATAAAATTATGGTATATTGTGTGTGTCTGTGAGTTCTTTATTTTCTTTCATTTTTGCCTTCATACTTTTCCCCAGTATGTTTCATCTGTGTATTTGAAGTCATCAATCACATTTGTTTTCTCAAATACTCATTCTTTACACTGAGATCCCACATTTTTTATCACCAATTCCTCTAATTCCTTATAAGAATCTATTCACCTATTAACTGAAAATATGTTGCAATTCAGCAATTCATAGGTCCCACTGAAGATGATTTTGTCTCAATTCATACATTTTGTTGAAATCAGAGGACATTCAAATCAAGATGAAATTTGGGATCCCTCAGTAGCTCCCGGATTGGTACTTCTTGTTCTCTAAAGTGGTCATTCTTTCTTCATAACTGGTAGTTTCATTGAAGGGATAGTAAAATAATTTTGTCTTTTTGAATAAAAATATTTATCCATGTTTAAAGTAATGTTCCACTTTTTGCATTCTTGAGTAAGAGAAGTGCTGATGAATTAACTGTGTTGGTTCTCTTCCCTTGGATTGATGTTTCCAATTTTTATCAACACTGTTTATGCAGTAAGTTTTAATTGACTTTCAGTATTTAACTGCACAATTCATTATTCTACTTGTGGGAAGCAAATGGAAACAATCTCATTGTTGGCACTATGCCATATTTCTAAGGCCTGATACATGGCAGGAATGCAATTATCTTGCTTTTTATAAATTATTTCTACATTTTCCCATGTGCTACCTTTTACTCTATTTAATAATCCTGCAACTTTACTGAGGCTATTAGTCTACCATATATGTTTTGTTTAGTATCTTGCAATAAAATTATTTGTTTATCCCATGAAGCTTTAAAAAAAGCTTCACTGGAATATGATTTTTAAACAACATGACAGAAAACAACCAAGATTTCCTTTAATATGAGTATGGATAAAAAAAGATGGTATATCCAGAAAATGGATGATAGCCTTTTAAAAACATATGCTGACGTTATTGGGAGTACAGAGACAAAAATAAAAAAATTAACAAGTAATGCTGACCCGAACCTTATAAAGATGCACTCAAAATTAAAAAAAATATTGGGTGTAAAATGCTAAACCATAAAACATTCAGATAAAGCAATAAGGCAAAATCTATATCCAAGACCAAGGGCTAGTGAAAAGTTTGTATGATATCAAAACATAATCTAGATAATCCAATAAAAAAATGATCAGAAGACCTAGTCATTTCTCAAAATAAGGCATACAGATGGTCAAGAGACACAGGAAAATATGTTCAGTGTTGCTGATTATTAGAAAAATGCAAATCAAAACTTCAATGAGATATTACCTCACATCAGCTAGAATGGCTAGCCTCAAAATATCCACAAGCAGTAAATGTTGGAAAGGGTGTGAAGAGAAAGGAACCCTCCTAAAATATTGGTGGGAATATAAATTGGCACAGAAACTATGGAGGACAGTATGGAGGTTACATAAAAGACAAAAATAGAGCTACTGTATGACCCTGGAATCCCACTCCTAGGCATATATATGGAGAAAAATATGATTCAAAATATATATATAACCAAATGTCACTGCAGCACTGTTTACAGTAGTCAAGACATGGAAGCAACATAAATGTCCACAAACAGAGGAATAAATAAAGAAGACATAGCCTTTTCCAGGCAGTAGTAATGGAGTGGACTGCCATTTCCTTCTCCAGGGGATCTTCCCGACCCAGGGATCAAACCCGGGTCTCCCACATTGTAGACAGACGCTTAACTGTCTGAGCCACCAGGGAAGTTCCTAGAAGATATAGCACATGTATACAATGGAATACTACTCAGTCATTAAAAAGATCAAATAAAGCCATTTGCGAGAACATGAATGGACTTAAGGATTGTTCAGTTCAGTTCAGTTCAGTTCAGTCATTCAGTCAGTCATGTTCAGCTTTTTGTGATCCTATGGACTGCAGCATGCCAGGCTTCCCTGTCCATCACCAACTCCAGGAGCTTACTCAAACTCATGTCCATTGAGTCAATGATGCCATCTAACCATCTCATTTTCTGTCATCTCCTTCTCCTCCTGCCTTCAATATTTCCCAGCATCACAGTCTTTTTCAGTGAGTCAGTTCTTCACATCAGGTGGCCAAAATATTGACGTTTTAGCTTCAGCATCAGTCCTTCCAATGAATATTCAAGATTGATTTCCTTTAAGATTGGCTGGTTTGACCTTCTTTCAGTCCAAGGGACTTTCAAGAGTCTTTTCCAAGACCACAGTTTGAAAGCATCATTTCTTCAGTGCTCAGTTTTCTTTATAGGCCAACTCTCACATCCATACATGACTACTGGAAAAACCACGGCTATAACTAGATGTACATTGTTGGCAAAGTAGTGTCTTAGCTTTTTAATATGCTGTCCAGGTTGATTACAGCTTTTCTTCCAAGAAGCAAGCGTCTTTTAATTTCTTGGCTGCAGTCATCATCTGCAGTGATTTTGGAGCCCAAGAATATAAAGTTTTGCACTCTTTCCATTGTTTCCCCATCTATTTGCCATGAGTGATGGGACAGGATGCCATGATCTTAGTTTTCTGAATGTTGAGTTTTAAGTAAGCTTTTTCACTCTCCTCTTTCATTTTCATCATTAGGCGCTTTAGTTCCTCTAAATTTTCTGCCATAAGGGCGGTGTCATCTCCGTATCTGAGGTTATCGATATTTGTCCTGGCAATCTTGATTCCAGCTTGTACTTCTTCCAGCCCAGCATTTTCCACGAAGTACTACACATATAAGTTAAATAAGCAGGGTGATACACTCCTTTCCCAGTTTAGAGCCAGTCTGTTGTTCCATGTCCAGTTCTAATTGTTGCTTCTTGACCTGCATCCAGATTTCTCACGAGGCAGGTCAGGTGGTCTGGTATTCCCATCTTGATAATTTTACACAGTTTGTTCTGATCTATCCAAAGGCTTTGGTGAATCAATAAAGCAGAAATAGATGTTTTTCTGGAATTCTCTTGCTTTTTCTATGATCCAATGGATATTGACAATTTGACCTCTGCTTCCTCTGCTTTTGCTAAACCCGGCTTCAACATCTGGAAATTCACGATTCCCATTCTGTTGAAGCTTGGCTTGAAGGATTTTGAGCATTACTTTACTACCTTGTGAGATGAGTGCAATTGTGTGGTAATTTGAGCATTCTTTGGCATTACCTTTCTTTGGGAATGCAATGAAAATTGACCTTTTCCAGTCCCATGGCCACTACTGCATTTTCCAAATTTTCTGGCATATTGAGTTCAGCACTTTCCCAGCATCATCTTTTAGAATTTGAAATAGCTCAAAGGAATTCCATCACCTCCACTAGCTTTGTTCGTAGCGATGCTTCCTGAGGCACACTTGACTTCATATTCCAGGATGTCTGGCTCTAGGTGAGTGATCATACCATTGTGGCTATCTGGATCATGAAGATCTTTTTTTGTATAGTTTTTCCGTGTATTTTTGCCACCTCTTCTTAATACCTTCTGCTTCTCTTAGGTCCATACTACTTTTGTCTTTCATTGTGCCCATCTCTGCATGAAATGTTCCCTTGGTATCTCTCGGACCCAAAATGAAAGTGAAATTTGCTCAGTTGTGTCCGACTCTTTGCAACATGGAATTCTCCAGGCCACAATACTGGAATGGGTAGCCTTTCCCTACGCTAAGGGATGTTCTCAACCCAGGGATGGAAACCAGGTCTCCCGCATTGCAGGCGGGTTCTCTGCCAGCTGAGCCACAACGGAAACCCAAGCATACTGGAGTGGGTGGAGTGGGTGGAGTGGGTAGCCTATCACTTCTCTAGTGGATCTTCCCGACCCAGGAATTGAACTGGAGTCTCCTGCATTGCAGGCTGATTCTTTACCAACTGAACTATCATGGAAGCCCCAGTAACTGTATGATTCTTTCCAGACCCCTTGATGAGGCAAAATGGAGTTTCTAACACAGACTGAAATGTGGAAAGAATTAATTGGATAGTAACAGATTTTTAAGTACCCAGTTTTATGGTTTTATTATTATTTAATTGCACAATATAATCTGTTACATAAGTGGTATATGCATTAAGTCATATTAGCAAACGTCATTTATACATGCCCTTATGTGATTGCAGTTATGTAAATGACTAATAGACAGCTTAGAAGAATAGCACAAAAATAGTTACACATGTAACCCCAAATTTTTGTTTTAGCTTTCTTCCTTTGCATATCTAAGTTTATATATCTGTACCTATATATCTATATTTATCTAGCTCTATCTACTCAACTATGTATGTACCTATTTATCTATTTAACCATTCTGGTGTTTCAATCTTATAACTCTTCAGATATTGCACTGATAAAGGGTATTGTAAGAGGTTGAGAAGTGTAACTGACCTCTCACCATTGCTGGCAAGTAGCACCAACTCCTAGTAGTGACAATCAACATGACTTCTAGACATTGACAAATGTTCTTTGGTTGCTAAAATAATTTTAAGTTGAGAACTAATAAATATTTCTGACTCTGTCTCTACCTTTGTATGCATAATTATATGTAGAATATGGGTTTATTTTTAAATATCCTATTTTGAGATATTAATATGCATTTTATTTAGACCAGCTTTGCATTTAAAAATCTTCCAGGTGATAATACATGAAATCTGCTTGCTATGCTCATATCTCTATCCAGAATAAGTTTCTGATAAATGTGGATGGACAAACACAATATAACAGTCCTGAGTGAATTCATCCTCATGGGAATCAGACCACCCCGGGCTGCAGGCTCCATTGTTTGGGCTCTTCCACATCATCTACGTGATCTCAGTGGTGGGCAACTTGGGCATGATCATCTTTACCAAGACAGACTTCAGGCTACAAACCCCATGTAATTTTTTCCCTGACACCTTGGTTGCTCTGTAAATATAGGACCTCAAATGCTAGGAAATTTTGTTTTGGATCAAAATACAATCTCTCATTATTCTTGTCCTATACAGTTAGCTTTCTTTCTTGTGTTCATTATTAGCGAGCATTTTATTTTGTCCACAATGTCCTATGACTGCTGTGTGGCCACATGTAACCCTCTGCTCTACCCAGCTGTTATGTCACCAAGGGTATGTCAGGTGTTGGCGACAATCCTGTACCTCTATAGTGCATTTGTATCTCTTCTCATCACTGTAAAGACATTTAGTTTACCATTCTGTGGTTATAATGTCATCAGACATTTATACTGTGACAGTTTCCCTTTGCTATCTTTGCTCTGCTCAAATACACATGAAGTAGAAATAATTATACTAATTATAGCTGGTTTTGATTTGATTTCATCCCTTCTGTTAGTTCTTGTGTCTTACCTTCTTATTCTTGCATCCACTCTCAGGATGAGCTCTGCTGAAGGCAGGCCCAAGCCTTCATCTACCTGTGGGTCTCACCTGGCGGTGGTCACAGTGTTCCATGGGGCTTTAATATTCATGTATGTGCAGCCAGAGTCTAACCATTCATTTGACACAGATAAAATGGCATCTACATTTTACACTCTCATTATCCCTATGCTAAATCCCTTGAACTACAGTTTGAGGAACAAAGATGTAAAACATGCCCTACAAAGTATGTAGAAAAGAATATGCAATTCTCTCTCTTAAGGCTTCTGTACAATATGAATCCTATAATTTAGGTGATGGGCTTCAAACTGCTCTCTGGGTGTCTCTAAAAGGAATAAAAAGTATGGAAATGTTCAGCACATCTTTAGAAAATGCCTTCTAAAGTAAAAGTGAAGTCACTCAGTAGTGTCCAATTCTTTGCAACCCCGTGGACTGTAGCCCACCAGGCTTCTCCATCCATGGGATTCTCCAGGCAAGAATACTGGAGCGGGTTGCCATTTCCTTCTCCAAGGGATCTTCCTGACCCAGGGATCGAACCCAGGTCTCTCGCATTGCAGGTAGAGGCTTTAACCTCTGAGCCACAGGGCCTGGTCATACTTCTCTGTGCTGTACATACATAGCACCCAAAGCGGGAAAATATCTCCGTTCCTGAGGGGAAGTGATGAATTACAAATATAATTAAGTAAATAGCACCATGCCTTAGAATGAGTTAGGACACTGTAAGGGCAAGTAAAGAGAGTCGAGTGAAGAATAGCATGTATAAAAGGATTCAAAGGATTATTGTTATGCCCAACTATTAGAATAAATTTCCTAGTGTCTACAAGTGTTTGTACATGTACATGTGGTTTTAGTAAGTGCATACTTCTGCTTTTTTATTCACTATACTTTTCTAAGGCATGTATTAAAATTAAACTTATGGCGGTTTCTAGGAGGCTCAGTGTAGTACGATGATTTGAATTCATCAGTCATCTCAACTGATACAGATGCTCCCTTATCACGTGGAAGATTTTAGGATCCTGCTCTGTTCTCATCAGTGAAGTTGTTTTTATATATGAGCCCTAGAAAGTCTTTAGACTCAGCACACTTAGCAACTCAGTAACTCACATCTTATTTGTCCAAGTCACACCGTTTCTCTGTAAATTCAAATTCAGTCACTCAGTCATGTCCGACTCTCTGCTACCCCATGGGCTGCAGCACACCAGGCTTCCCTGTCCCTCACACCAGTGATGCCATCCACCAGCTTCATGCTCTGCAGTCCCCTCCTCCTGCCTTCAATCTTTCCCAGCATGAGGGTCTTTTCCAAAGGATTAATTCTTTGCATCAGGCGGCCAAAGTATTCTCTTTACCAGATACATTTTTAAATTATCTTTAACAATATTCTACGCTTGAAAGTTGCTGAAAGAGTGGGCCTTAAATATTCTCACCTCACAAAAAGGAATGATAATCATGTAATGTGAAAATGTTAGCTAGAGATAAATTGTAGCCATATTAAACTATATAAATGGGTCAAATCAACATGTTGTAGATTTTAAATTTACACCATATTAAATCATTTCATGAGAAATAGATGGGGAAACAGTGGCAGACTTTATTTTGGGGGGCTCCAAAATCACTGCAGATGGTGATTGCAGCCATGAAATTAAAAGATGCTTACTCCTTGGAAGGAAAGTTATGACCAACCTAGATAGCATATTAAAAAGCAGAGATATTACTTTGCCAAAATAGGTCCATCTAGTCAAGGCTATGGTTTTTCCTGTGGTCATGTATGGATGTGAGAGTTGGACTATGAAGAAATCTGAGTGCCAAAGAATTGATGCTTTTGAAGTGTGGTGTTGGAGAAGACTCTTGAGAGTCCCTTGGACTGCAAGGAGATCCAACCAGTCCATCCTAAAGGAGATCAGTCCTGGGTGTTCATTGGAAGGACTGATGCTGAAGCTGAAACTCCAATACTTTGGCCACCTCACGCAAAGAGTTGACTCATTGGAAAAGACCCTGATGCTGGGAGGGACTGGGAGCAGGAAGAGAAGGGGACGACCGAGGGTGAGATGATTAGATGGCATCACCGACTCAATGGATATGAGTTTGGGTGGACTCTGGGAGTTGGTGATGGACAGGGAGGCCTGACGTGCCTCCCTCCTGGAGTCGCAAAGAATCAGACACGACTGAGCGAGTGAACTGAACTTAACTGAACTATTAATTTCAATAGCAAAATTTGATGGCAACTCTCTTAATTGAATTATATAAGCTATGAATTCAACTAAGATGAATTTTAAGGTTAAAATAGAGATAGTGAGGGAGGAATGGAACAGGCCGAGCTGACTCCTTCTTGAAAAAGAAAGAATCTCCATCTTGCACTTTCCATGAGCTTTGGACTATGTGCGCGGTAGCCATGGGGATAACATACCTGTGGCCGAACTGGCCTCCTGGACTGATAAACACCAGATTCCATACCAATATTTCCCATCGCCATAAGAATGTAATAATCCCCTATGTAGTCAATCACCTCTGTAATCTTTGTGGCACCTATGGTGTAGGCTTCAATATAAAACCAGCTGACCCTTCTGATTATAAATCATGGCTGTAACCTGACTGCATCTCCCTTTAATACTTCCCAGGCTAGGTTTAAGAAATTTGGGGATGTGGGCTTGAGTGGTACAGTTAAGGTATATAACGTTTTCGCAATAGTTGGTTGGGGTCCCTGGCTAAAGAGGAAACTCGCCTCGGACCAGCCGGTGTAATAAACTGCACTCCACTATCCACGCTGTCCTTCTGAGTGAGTTTGTTTCCTGGAGCATTTGGTTATAACAATAGAACTCTATCATGTTTCAGTATTTTAATTATCTGCAAAATGTAGGCTAAATCTGAAAAGAATAAATAGAAAGACACTAATTTAACTTACCAAAGATAGAAAAGTTTAGGATATCAGTTTATGTAGGATGCTGCTGCTGCTGCTAAGTCGCTTCAGTCGTGTCTGACTCTGTGCGACCCCATAGACGGCAGCCCACCAGGCTCCCCGTTCCTGGGATTCTCCAGGCAAGAACACTGGAGTGGGTTGCCATTTCCTTCTCCAATGCATGAAAGTGAAAAGGGAAAGTGAAGCTGCTCAGTCGTGTCTGACTCTTAGCCACCCCATGGACCGCAGCCTTCCAGGCTCCCCCGTCCATGGGATTTTCCAGGCAAGAGTATTGGAGTGGGGTTCATATGTATATTTTCATGGTTTCTTACTGTCTTATTAGACATGAAATCAGTTAATGTTTTTTTCTGAGAGTCAGATTGATCAATACTTTAATGATAGATAACTGAAGATCTTTCCAGTTAAAAAATGCCCAAATAAAACTTAATACAAAGCAAACATATTGGAACAAAGAAACAACATTTTATGTCTTTCATTCTCTCCTCAAAGAGAACAAATTGGAAAGAAAGGGCAGGTACACATATATACATATGCAGGCTTTTGTTTTAATGAGGTCGTTTTCCTGTAGTTGAAATGCTGATTACACTAAAGCAACAAGAACAACACCATTACACTTTGTTTATTTATTATTTTTTCAGATTTTATTTTATTTTATTATTATTATTATTAACTTTACAATATTATATTGGTTTTGTATGTGAGATGCAATTACACTTTGAATTGCATCCTAGTTTCTCAAGGGATCTTCTCAGGGTACCTCAGTGGAACTGTTTTTTTTTTTTTTTTTTTTCCTTGTTGTT
>SJYQ01001065.1:114060-154542 GCA_006410935.1 Redunca redunca | reverse complement strand
GCCAGAATTTTTTCCAAACATTAAAAAAGATAATCCTAAAATATAAAGAGCTAAAATAATTCTAAGCAGGATAAACAGAAAGGAAATTACACCAAAGCATGTCATGTCAAGTTTCTGAAAACTGAAGATAAAAACATTAATAAGGTAGAAATGAAAGATATAGATGAAGATGAACAGATAAATAAAAGCGTTATCACTGGTCTTTTTGCAGAAACAATATGTCATAAAACATTGTTTTGTGTCGACCTACAATTTTATATCCTGCAAAAACATTCTTGGTTAATGAATGCTCTGTTATCAAATATTGCATAGTCTTTTTATACAAAGTCATTTTTGATTTACTCATACACTGTGTACATGTGTAACATATCTAATATGTGCATTAAATTGTGTAACTGAGATACTGACAGAAGTATATTTATGTTTTCCAATGTTTAGTGATATTGCATAGTTTGTTTAATTAGACCAGGGAATGAAATACTTTTGATTTTTCCTAATGAGACATATGGAGAATAACTAACAGATATCCAAGACACTCTCCCTTAGGTAATTATGTTCAATGTTTGTTTTTTTTTTAAATCTTTGAATCAGATCAAAATTTTAACAAAATGAGTCTCAAAGGGATAGAAAAACACTTAAACACATTCTGCAATAGACAAGGAGGATTGAAACAGTAGGAACTCGATGCAAATTCTCCAGTAAGGTAAGTAGAAAACACTGGCCTGCAAGTTTCTTGGGGCATACAGCACAAACCCGATCATCACCAAAGGTCTTGAAGGCATTATGCTCTGCAAAACTGTTTCTTTCCTTTCAGTGTACTTTTTTGATCAACCAGATTAACGTATGGGACAGACCTTTTGTATGGTCTCTGATGCAATGCATCTAGACTATCTTAGCTTTCCAAATGAACTTAAAGCTCTCCCATCTATTTTAACAGGGATCTTTCTCTATCCTTGCCTACCGGGTGCCTCCCCTTCTCCATTTTTCATTGCCTGTGTGCTCAGAATGATCATGATAGAACAGAACAATGCCATGTTTGTGAGAATATATTCTGAAGAAAGTTAATTTTATTTGAATCCTAATTCTGCCAGTTATTGTCTGGGTGATCTTGATTAAAGCTATTTTATTCTTGACATGTGAATGGATTATGCTCATATAGTTGACCTTTGAACAACATGTTTTGGACTATATGGGTCCACTTATATGCAGATTTTTCTTTTTTTTCCCTCAGCAACTATGCTACTCTGTTTACCAGTGATGGCTGGCCAGATCTACAGATAGAGTATCCCCAGTGGATAAGGGAGGTGGACTATGGGACTTTAGCATCTGTAGATTTTGTTATCTTCAGTGGCTGCTGGAACCAATTCCCCACAAGTACCAGGGACAACTGTGCCATTTATTCCCTAGATTATTGTGTGGATCATGCGAATTAATACATGCAAAGTCCCTGCAAATTATCAGTTCCATATCAGTGCTTGGTGTTCATTTGCATTCTTCTTTCCAGTGGGTCTATTTACATGGATATCCATAAATAACCAGATTCATAAATAATCAGAATGATCAACCCTTTTTTTTTTTTTCCAGAAGAGGGATGTGTGATTGGAAGACCATTAGAGGTGATTCAATTGTCAGAAATAATCAATATGGCAAATGAGGATTAAGATATTAATAGCAAAATTTGAAAATTAAGACGTTATAACATTGGATTTTGTATTGGATAAACAAGCTAAGCTTATAGTAAATGAGAAACATTGAAATTTATGTTTAATTATCAGGTTTTCTACTCACCACATCATTGATCAGTCTACCAACAGAGAATCTTTTTATTATTCCTTGCAACTTTGAACAGATAAGATGATTGTCAATAATATAAGATTTATTGTTTGAGTGTAGATGTTTGTCTTAAAAATTATCTGAACATTTTTGAAAAGTTCAAATATAATAGACAGATGTTTTGATATATTTAAAAAGACCATGTGAAAACAAGTAGGCCATAGATGCTGTATCAAGGCAATCATTTCAAAATGTCCTGTCCCTTTAAAGCAAAATTTCCCAAAGTTTCAATGAATGTGCTTTGTGTTGGTCTTAGCCTGTTGATAGTAATTCTATCAACGAGGACTGCCTGTGGGCACTCAAGTGGGCCCTTTTATTTGTGGTGACCTGCAAAGACATTTCCCTGGTCAGAGCCAGTGCTGTGGCTGGAAGAGCACTTGTGATTCTTTATGATTGCAAGATGCATCTCAGCAACAAGTATCAGGTAACTTTGAAAAACAAGTCTTGTTACATTCTGGAGGGTGCATGGCACACCCAAGGCCACACAGAGAGATTAAGGGGAGAAAGAGAGGAAGAAGGAGAGTAAGAGAGGACAGCAGGGTTCTGTCTTTGTTGTGAACCAGGATGGGGTGGCTACATTAAATTTTTATTGGTTAATTTAAAACATAAGAGCAGGAGTTATAAAATTCAGAAAGGGAAAAGTAGGGTCAATCAAGCTGGCAGTTACTTAGATCATTCAGGGCTTTCTAAAAGGAAAATTTCATGGATAAGACAGCCCAGCTATTTATCTAAGTGTTTAGCTAGAAATATGTTTATTTGAGATGCATATCTTTGAAGTCTATTGTTTCCACAATGAAAAAGTTAATATCAGAACTTATATAACAATTTAAAAAGCTGATCATTGTGCACTTACATTGCAATGTGAATATAGGTAGGTGTAGTCTTGACCTGATGGGAAGATGAATCTGTATTTATAATTTTAGACAAAGAAAATGACTCACATATCATATATTAAATTCTCCTAGATGATAGCAGTGCAAATACAAAGTACTGATTTTATCCCCAGGTAACCAGGATGGACCCCATGGAGAAACACAATCACACTGCCACGCACAAGGTGACTGAATTTGTTCTTACGGGGATCACAGACAGTCCTGAGCTGCGGGCGCCTCTCTTTGGAATCTTCCTGGTCATCTACTTGGTCACAGTGGCAGGAAATCTGGGTATAGTTATCCTGACCCATTTGGACTCCAAGCTACATACTCCCATGTACTTTTTCCTTAGACATTTGTCAATTACTGATCTTGGTTACTCCACTGTCATTGGCCCAAAAATGATGGTCAACTTTGTGGTGTACAAAAATACTATTTCCTACAATTGGTGTGCCACTCAATTGGCGTTCTTTGAGACTTTTATTATCACCGAACTCTTCATTCTATCAGCAATGGCCTATGACCGCTATGTAGCCATCTGCAAACCTCTTCTCCACGTGGTCATCATGGCACAGAAAGTGTGTTGGGGGCTGGTACTTACCCCCTACGTCTACAGCACCTTCGTGTCTCTATTTCTCACCATTAAGTTATTTAAATTGTCCTTCTGTGGCTCTAATGTTGTCAGTTATTTTTACTGTGACTCTGTCCCGCTGATATCTCTGCTCTGTTCTGACACACACGAGCTAGAATTGATCATCTTGATCTTTTCAGGCTGCAATTTGCTCTGTTCCCTCTTGATTGTTCTTGTATCCTACATGTTCATTCTTGTGGCCATTCTCAGAATGAACTCAAGCAAGGGGAGATACAAAGCCTTCTCCACCTGTAGTTCCCATCTGACAGTGGTGGTTGTGTTCTATGGAACATTACTGTTTATGTACCTGCAACCCAAGTCCAGCCACACTTTTGCTGTTGATAAAATGGCCTCTGTGTTTTACACTCTGGTGATCCCTATGCTCAATCCATTGATCTATGGTCTAAGGAACAAAGAAGTAAAAGATGCTCTGAGGAGAACTTTAACTAATCGATGCAAAATTCCCAACTAATATCTTAATACAAGTTGCAAATGTGGGTCCAAAATCTTTGTAGAATGCTCTATCAGTCCAATGAAAGCATCAAAAATAAAAATGTTTTACCACATTGTTTCATCTTTTTCAGGATAAAATGCTTCCTTTCATCTCTCCCAGTACTCTTCTCCACTTCACCTGAATAAACATGGTGTCAGATGATTAAGTCTCGAGTGATTTTCAAGATCATATTGGAACCTATGTTATTTAGAAATAAGGCAAATCATGCCAAATTTTTGGTCAAATTCAGACCTGGAGACATTTAAAAAGTATTTATTAGTCAAATAGAGTACAATGAACCAAAAATTAGTGATATGTATGTTAAAGCAGGCACTGTACTAAAGGTAAAGAATATTAAACCATGAATAATGTGTAGATTAGACAAGAGGCAAGAAAGTGAATAAGTTTATGATTATAACTGAACAAGTTATTTCAAGAACATATACAATATAGAAAATATAGTATGCCTCTCAGAATTAAATTAAAAATCAAAATTAATTTTCAGTCAGATTGAGTTAATATTTTCTATCTCAGGGATATAGTGGGGATTTTGGAAGATATTTAAATTAAGAAACATGAGAAGACTACTTGCTAACTCCGAGTCTCCCTTGACAGAGTCACATGTTATAGTTACTTTTGGTTTATGCTAGCTTTCTGATAAACAAGTTTATTTAGGATTGCAGACTCAAGAAAAATGAGTTATCTGGTCACTTTCTTGTTGCTGTTTTCCATTCACTAAGTTGTGTCTGACTCTTTGACACTCCATGGACTGCAACACACCATACCACCCTATCCCTCACTATCCCCCAGAGTTTGCCCAAGTTCATGTCCGTTGAGTCGGTAATGCTCTCCTACCGTCTCATCCTTTCCCGCCCTCTTCTCTTTTTGCCCTCAGTCTTTCCCAGCATCAGGGTCTTTTCCACTGAGTCTGCTCTTCACATCAGGTGGCCAGAGTATTGGAGCTTCAGCCTCAGCATCAGTCCTTCCACCGAATATTCAGGGTTGATTTCCTTTAGGATTGACTGGTTTGATCTCCTTTCAGACCAAGGCACACTCAAAAGTCTTTTCCAGCACTACAATCTGAAAGAATCAGTTCTTTGGTGCTCAGCCTTCTTTATGGTCCAGCTCTCACATCCATATATGACTACTAGAAAAACCACGGCTTTGACTAGACAGCCCTTTGTCAGTAAAGTGACATCTTTGATTTTTAACGCACTACCTAGGTTTGTCATAGTTTTTCTTCCAAGGAGCAAACGTCTTTTAATTTCATGGCTGAAGTCACTGTCTGCAGTGATTCTGGAGCCCAACAAGAGAAAAATCTGTCACTGTTTCTACTTTTTCTTCTAGTTGACATGAAGTGATGGGACTGGATGCCATGATCTTTGTTTTTTGAATATTGAGTTTTAAATCAGCTTATTCACTCTCCTCTTTCACCTTCATCAAGAGGCTCTTTAATTCTTCTTTGCTTTCTGCCATTAGAGTGGTGTCATCTGCTTATCTTATCTGCGGTCATTGATATTTCTCCCAGCAACCTTGATTCCAGCTTGTATCATCCAGCTTGGCATTTCAGGTGATGTGCTCTGCATATAAGTTAAATAAAGAGGATGACAATATGCAGCTTTGTCGTACTTCTTCCCCAACATTGATCCAGTCAGTTGTTTGTTCCACGTAAGGTTTTAACTGTTGCTTGTTAAATCTTCTGCAGGTTTCTAAGGAGACTGGTTAGGTGGTTTGGCATTATCATCTCTTTTTTCAAGGTATTCAATAAAAATATGGGCCTTGGTTATAAAAAATAAATAGATCATTTCTAAAATAAATAAATAAATAAAAATTTTCCACAGTTTGTTGCAATCCACACAAAGGCTCCATTATTTACTTTTTCTTCCAATTTGTTGTGGGCAGAATTGTGTCCCACCAAAATTGGTATGTTGAAGGATCAATCCACAATATCTCAGAATCTAAGTGTATTCAGATATAAGGCTTTTTAAAGAAGTAATTAGTTAAAACAAGTTATTAAAGTGAGCCATAATCCAATATCATAGGTGTCCTTATAAGAAGGGGCTAAAGCACATAGAGAGACACCAGACACTTCAATGTACCCAAACCGAGTGACAATCACATGAAGATACAGCAAGAAGGGGGCCATCTATATGCAAGTCAAGGAGAAAGGCCCCAGAAGAAATCAAATCTGCTAACCTCTTTTTCATAGACTTTACTTATTTAAGGCTCTTTACTTATTCCAGGCTCTTCTGTCTGTGGGATGTTTTAGGCAAGAATTCTGCAGTGAGTTGCCATTTTCCTCCTCTAAGAATCTTCTGATCCAGAGATTGAACTCATATTGGCAAGAGATTCTTTGCCTGCTGAACCATCGCAGAAGCCCTTTTTGAACTGCTTTTAAAGTCTTCACTGAATTCGTTACAGCATTGCTTCTGTTTCATGCTTTGCTTTTTTTGGACCATAGGCATGTGGGATCTCAGCTCCCTGACCATGCATCAAACCCACACCCCCTGTGTAAAGCCTTAACCAGTGGACCGCTAGGGAAGTCCCTTGATCATAGGCTTTTAGACTCCAGAACTGAGAATACATATTTCTTTTATTTAAACAAACCTGTTTTTGGTATTTCTGTTATAGCTGCTCAAGCAAATGAATACATTTTCACCTTTATTCATTTACTCCACGAGGTGGGCTTCCCAGTAGCTCAATTGTAAAGAATCCACCCGTAATGCAGGAGACACAAGTTTGATCCCTAGGTTGGGAAGATCCCCTGGAGAAGGAAATGGCAACCCAACTCACACCAGTATTCTTTCTTGGGGAACCCCATGGACAGAGGAGCCTGGCAGGTTACAGTCCACGGGGTTGCAAAAAAGTTGGACATGACTTAGTAACTTAACAACAACAAAACTTACTAGATAACCATCCCAATGTATTTAATGTGAATCTACTCCAGCTTCCAGCTTTGAATTTAAGGCCTAAAGGGGCAAATAATATGACCAAAAAAAAAAAAAAACACCATGTTGCAAAAGAACTTAAGCCCAAAAGCTGATAATTTCTCCAGGGCATTTTTCTTTCTACATGATTCTATTAGTCTTTAATGCATGAAAATATATGTCTAAAATATTTAGTATTTAAAAAAATGTGTGATAGGAAATTTATATTAAAGCTTTAAATAAAAGCTTTAGTTTCAAATATTATATTTAATCCTTGCCTAGGAATTATCTTCTACATTTTCACCTGAAGTACAATTATAAAGAAAGGATTAAAATAATATTTTAATATAGAATATTTTTTGGAGGACATAGCTTCACCTTTAATATTCAATTTATCTTATTCTTGAAATAATGACTGTGCTAAATTGCATTCTTTGAAGTAAAAGTAGGAAACAAACAGAAATAGTGTCATATAAAAACAAAATGTGTAGATGGAATTTGTTTTTATTTCATTTTAGTCCATTGGTTTCTAGCTCTTCAGTTTGCATTTTTGTGGTAATGAGTCACTGAATGCAAAGAAGTTACTTTGATAGATACACTTTAATCAGATGTCATGGAGTTGGACTCATTTCAATAATATAGGTCATAGTGCCACCAAAAAAAAAAAAAGAAGAAGAAGAATGAAGAGATGTCTGGTTCAACTCCTATGGGGAGATCTTATTAAAGAGCAAATCCCAAATGGCATCTTCCCAAAGGATGCAAAAGAAAATTTGTGGATATTAGAATCCCCTGGGTTTTAGTTAAGTTCTCAAAGGTTTATAGAGCTCCATCAACTCTCAACTGACACAGGCACGTAGAAATTCTCACTAAGAGGCTGAAACAGACGTGCCTTAGAGGTGGGTAGAAAATATTTATCTTATTTTGGTATAATGGCCTTCAACAGATTGAAATCTACACCTCAGAGTGTGCCACTTCACTGTCATTTTGGAAGGCATCAGGCATCACGTATGATCAGATAATACAATACTTAAGTAAAGGCTGTTTCCAAGATTTATAACATTTTTGGAGAAAACAAGTTATTAAAAATTATCTAGCTATTATATTTCAAACTTACAATTGGTATCATTAGATATTATATACTTATACCACTATTGAAACAATGGATTTTTGCTCACTGAGATTATTTATGTCATAGTTTTGTTTCTGCAATACTAACTAGAATGAAAATTTCATCTTTCACACAAATACGCAAAAAAAAACTTGTGAAGGAAAACTGAGTACAGAATCACCCAAACTTTAAATGAGGATTCTTTTTGAGAATACAATGATATACCATCAATTTTTTCAAGAAAATCTCTTTAATATAGTCAATACAATAGAGGTGAATATATATATATATACACACACATATATATACACACACATATATATAAACATAACCAATGCTATAATAACATATACCTTCCCTGGTGGCTCAGAGGTTAAAGCATCTGCCTCCAATGTGGGAGACCTGGGTTCAATCCCGGGGTCGGGACAATCTCCTGGAGAAGGAAATGGTAACCCACTCCAGTATTCTTGCCTGGAGAACCCCATGGACGGAGAATCCTGGTGGGCTACAGTCCACAGGGTCGCAAAGAGTCAGACACGACTGAGCAACTTCACTCACTAACTCACTCATAATAACATATATTTAGATAAATCATCTATGTACAATAAAATTAATCTGACAACATTTTACTCAAGAAGTTTTCAGAAAGAAGGCTTCAGTTTGAAGAGAGTGGTAAACAGGATTGAGACATTAAGAGCTGCAGACCCTGAATTTCTGGTTTCATAGGACAAGGCTTTCTGTAACATTCTCAAGGAGGAAATGAAACCCAGAAGAAAGAGAATGCTCATTTACTGGGATGCTTTTAGTTCAAGTAACCCAAAATAAAATATCTGAATTCATGTCANCAGAAATACTGCAATACTGCTTAACTTATTCTTAAAATGTTACTCCTCCCTTCCAATTTCTACCCTTTCCAATCAATTTCTATCCTTTCCAATCATATAACTCTTTATCTTTGTAACAGCAAGAATAATCTTTACTTTTAAATTTAAATCTGATGTTATTATTCACCTACATTAAAAACTAACAGTTTTACAATGTACTAGAAAAAAAATTCAAATATTTATTGTGACCTTAATTATCTGATTTTATTTTCAGATTTAAAATGTATCCTGGTATAAGGTAGTAAGACAAGAAAAATAATATGAACCTGGTTGTGAAATATGTTGAAAATTAAGCTAAAGATACTTTAATTATTCTAAAAAGCAAAGCTTAGATTGCATGACTTAATAAATCAAAAAGCTGTGATACTGCCATTTGCCTACCAGCTAATCTGAGAATCATGACACAGTGACCATTAAGGATAACAGTCAATGACTGTGTTAATGACCCAGGGAAGTCTAGACCTAAGAAAGAAAAAGAAGGGTTGCTTAGGATGGAAAGTATTACATAAATTGCCAAATACTTCAATGTGGAACCTTGAATAAGAAAATTAGAGGATGAATAGAATGTTTGTGATCTAAAATAGTTGGTTTTTGAAATGTAATTTTACAATTTAAGATAAAGTATGTAACCAGTGAGGCATTAGATTTCAGCAGAAACACAGGAGCTGATATAACTTGGAAGTTTTGTTTGGGCTGATAGTTGATATGTTTGCCAAGGGAGATGATGGAGAAACTGACAATTGGAGACGAAACATTAAAATTTGTAAACATAGAATAGACAAGACAAAAAAAGAATAATAAAAAAAAGCGGCATGGGAGGGGCCGGGGGCCACAGAGGCAATATTCTGTGGCTCAGCGTCTGAGGGCAAAAAAAGTTGGAATCTTAAAATAGAGGGTTTTCCGCAGTGTAAAAGGACAGAGGCTGATCGAGAAACGTATTAGGAATTTTTCTTAAGACCTTTAACAAATAATTTTGCAATAAATGAAAAAAATATAGTATACCTATCAAGGTTGGCATTTTCTTAAGAGCCTGTAAGACTAATCACACAAAATGTGTCCCAGACTTAAATATTAACTTGCCTGAATGTTTTATAAGTGTTTCATAAGTACCTAAAACTTAATATGTTCAAAATATCACTTTGATCACTTCATTTTAAATCATATCATTTAATATTTGAAAAATGCCATGGCCAATGGCCTCACTGTGAAAAGATCACAAGTCTTTCCTATTCCTTCAGTTCAGTTCAGTTCAGTTCAGTCACTCAGTCGTGTCTGACTCTGTGATCCCAAGGACTGCAGCGTGCCAGGCCTCCCTGTCCATCACAAAGTCCCGGAGTTTAGCCAAACTCATGTCCATTGAGTCGGTGATGCCATCCAACCATCTCATGCTCTGTCGTCCCCTTCTCCGGCTTTCCTAGCATCAGGGTCTTTTTCAATGAGTCAATTCTTCCCATCAGATGGCTAAAGTATGGGAGTTTCAGTTTCAGCACCAGTCCTTCCAATGAATATTCAGGACTGATTTCCTTTAGGATGGATTGGTTGGATCTCCTTGCAGTACAAGGAACTCTCAAGCATCTTCTCCAACACCACAGTTCAAAGGTATCAATTCTTTGGCACTCAGCTTTCTTTGTAGTCCAACTCTCACATCCATACATGACTACTGGAAAAACTGTAGCCTTGACTAGATGGACCTTTGTTGGCAAAATAATGTCTCTGCTTTTTAATATGCTGTCTAGGTTGGTCATAACTTTCCTTCCAAGGAGTAAGTGTCTTTTAATTTCATGGCTGCTGTCACCATCTGCAGTGATTTTGGAGCCCAAAAAAGTAAAGTCAGCCACTGTTTCCACAAGTCCCCCATCTATTTGCCATGAAGTGATGGGACCAGATGCCATGATCTTCGTTTTCTGAATGTTGAGCTTTAAGCCAACTTTTTCATTCTCCTCTTTGACTTTATCAAGAGGTTCTTTAGTTCTTCTTCACTTTCTGCCATAAGGGTGGTGTCCTCTGCATATGTGAGGTTATTGATATTTCTCCCGGCAATCATGATTCCAGCCTGTGCTTCATCCAGCCCAGCGTTTCTCATGATGTACTCTGCATCTAAGTTAAATAAACAGGGTGACAATATGCAACTTTGACGTACTCCTATTCCTATTTGGAATCAGTCTGTTGTTCCATGTCCAGTTCTAACTGTTTCTTTCTGACCTGCATACAGATTTCTCAAGAGGCAGGTCAGGTGGTCTGGTATTCCCATCTCTTTCAGAATTTTCCACGGTTTGTTGTGATCCACACAATAAAAGGTTTTGGCATAGGCAATAAAGCAGAAGTAAATATTTTTCTTGAACTCTCTTGCTTTTTCGATGATCCAGGGGATGTTGGTAATGTGATCTCTGGTTTCTGTGTTCACTAAAACCAGCTTGAACATCTGGAAGTACACGGTCCTGGTAGTGCTGAACTTTCCAGCTGCAGCATTGGAATGGCAGCTGCATGGCATGGAGCAACTGTGAGGACATGCCCCATGTCCAAGGTCAGAGAAACTCCAGAAAGATGGTAGGAGGGGCGGATTCACGTTTGGAATCAAATTCCATTCCCTCCAGAGATTCTCAGAACGCTTAAACAAACCTTGTGAGCACCAGGACCCAGAGACCCCACAGAGACTGACACAGAGCTGTGCTGAGCATCTCCTATGGAGGCACGGATCGGCAGTGGACTGCCGCAGGGACAGGGCTCTGGGTGCAGCAGACTTAGGGAGGCATAAGCCCTCCTGGAGGAAGTCACCAGTAACCCTATCAGAGAGCTGCCAGAACTTACACAGGACTGGGAAAAGGCTCGTGGTGGACACAAGTAGAACCTTGTCCACCAGGACCCAGGAGAAAGGAGCAGTGAGCCCACAAGAGACTGACCCTGACTTGCCTGTGAGTGTTCAGGAGCCTCCAGCAGAGGCGTGGGTTGGTGGCGGCCGGCTGCAGGGTTGGGGGCCCTGAGTGTAGCAGTGTCTGCATGGGATCTTTGGAAGGAGGTCCCCGTTATGTTCATTACCTGCAGCACAGTTTGGCCCTACATAAATAGCAGGGAGGGAACACAGCTCTACCATCAACAGAAAATCGGATTAAAGATTTACTGAGCATGGCCCCACCCCTCAGAACAAGACCCAGTTTCCACCTCAGTCATTCTGTCCCATCCGGAAGCTTCCATAAGCCTCTTATCCTTCTCCATCAGAGAGCAGACAGGCTGAAAACCACAGTCACAGAAAACTAACCAATATAATCACATGGACCACAGCCTTGTCTAACTCAATGAAACTATGAGCCATGCCTTGTAGGGCCACTCTAGACTGACGGGTCATGGTGAAGAGTTCTGACAAAACGTGGTCCACTGGAGAAAGTGAAAGAAAGAAAGTGAAGTTGCTCAGTTGTGCCCAACTCTTTGCAACCCCTTGGACAGTAGCCTGTACCAAGCTCCTCCCTACATGGGATTTTCTAGGCAAGAGTACTGAAGTGCGTTGCCATTTCCTTCTCCAGGGATGGTAAACCGCTTCATTATTCTTGCCTTGAGAACCCCATGAAGTATGAAAAGGCAAAAAGATAGGACACTGAAAGATGAACGCCCCAAGTCAGTAGGTGCCCAATATGCTACTGGAGATCACTGGAGAAATAACTCCAGAAAGAATGAAGGGATGGAGTCAAAGCAAAAACAATATCCAGTTGTGGATGTGATGGGTGATGGACGTAAACCCTGATGCTGTAAAGAGCAATATTACAAAGAAATCTGGAATGTTAGGTCCATGAATCATGGCAAATTGGAAGTGGTCAAACAGGAGATGGCAAGAGTGAATGTTGGCATTTTAGGAATGAGTGAAGTGAAATGGACTGGAACAGGGGAATTTAACTTAGATGACCATTATATCTACTACTGTGGGCAAGAATCCCTTAGAAGAAATGGAGTAGGCATCATAGTCAACAAAAGAGTCTGATATGCAGTACCTGGATGCAATCTCAAAAACGACAGAATGATCTCTGTTCATTTCTAAGGCAAACAATTCAATATCAAGGTAATCCAAGTCTATGCCCAAACCAGTAATGCTGAAGAAGCTGAATTTAAATGGTTCTATTTAGACCTACAAAAACTTTTATAACTAACACCCACAAAAGATGTCCTTTTCATTATAGGGGACTGGAATGCAAAAGTAGAAAGTCAAGAAACACCTGGAGTAACAGGCAAATTTGGCCTTGGAGTACAAAATGAAGCAAGGCAAAGGCTAATAGAGTTTTGCCAAGAGAATGCACTGGTCATTGCAAACACCCTCTTCCAACAACACATGAGAAGACTCTACACATGGACATCACCAGATGGCCAACACTGAAATCAGGTTGATTACATTCTTTGCAGCCAAAGATGGAGAAGCTGTATACAGTCTGCACAAAGAACCGCGGAGCTGACTGTGGCTCTGATCATGAACGCCTTATCGCCAAATTCAGACTTAAGTTGAAGAAAGTAGGGAAAACCACTAGACCATTCAGGTATGACCTAAATCAAATCCCTTTCCTATTCCTAATGTAACATCAATTATGTCTCAGATATTATCTTTTTTCTTCTTCCAATTGTTAAATTTACCTCTTCTATTTCCAAGTTTTCTACTTTGGCTCATTGTCTTCTGCCAGAAATCCCGTAACACTGCTTAGCTCGTTGTTAAAATTTTATGCCCCTCTTCAATTTTCTACTCCCTTCCCACATATATTTTCTACCCCCTTCCAACTTACAATTTCTACCCCTTTCCAATCACATAGTTCATTATCTTTGAAACTGAAAGAGTAATCTTTTTCTATAAATGTAAAGCTGACCTTGTTACCCACCTACCCAAAAACCTATCAGTGTTTTACAATTTACTTAGAAAAAAATCCAAATATTTATTGTGACCTATATTATCTGATTTTACTAATACTCACTATTATTCAGTGACTCTGGCATTAAAGGAAACACTAGCCTCTATTAAGTTCCCGTGACAAAAACAAAGATTTTCTACCTCAGGACAGTATCTTTAGGAACTACATTCTTTATTATAATCATGAATGTATCTCTTAAAGATGCCTGGAATCCTGGGATATTCTTCTTGTGATTTATTCAGTACTTGATTGATTACTTCTCATTCTTTAGGTTTTAGTTGAAATTTCACCCTCAGAAAGGAATTCTCTTAACAACATCTCAGAAGTAATACTCCCAGGTTATCTTGATACAGCATTTTTGTGTAATTTACTTATGGTACTTAAAACAATCTGCAGTTATCTTGTTTATGTGTTTTATTCTATCCCTTTTGTTTCTTTCTCATTATTGGAATAGTAGGTCCAGAGGTACACAGGCCTTCAGACTGGGATTGAATTATACCACTGGCTTTCCTGGCTTCATACATTGTAGGCAGAAGATTGTGGAATTTCTCAGCCTCCATAAATTAGGGAACTAAACTCCTCAAGATAAACCTCCTTTATATATATATATATATATATTATATATATATACATATATGTTTGATAAATATATATGTTTGATATATATATATGTTTGAATATATATATATGTTTGATTCCTGGGTCAGGAAGATCCCCTGGAGAAGGAAATGGCAACCCACTCCAGTATTCTTGCCTGGAGAAGCCCATGGGCAAAAGAGCCTGGCAGGCTAAAGTCCATGGGGTTGCAAGAGTCAGACACGACGTAGTGATTAAACCAACCAACTAACCAGGCCCAGAGGTAAGGGGCAAAAAAAGGAACTGAAACTTTAATATCTCTTGGAACAAGTAGGAAACAAATAATATTATATTGTTGTTGTCCAGCTCTTTGTGACCCCATGAACTACAGCATGCCAGGCTTCCCTCTCCTTCACTATCTCCCAGAATTTGCTTAAACCCATGTCCACTGAGTCGGTGATGCCATCCAACCATCTCATCCTCTGTCACCCCTCCTCCTCCTTCCCTCAATCTTTCCCAGCATCAGGTTCTTTACCAATGAGTCATCTCTTTGCATCAGATGGCCAAAGTATTGGAGCTTCAGCATGAGGCCTTTCAATGCATATGCAGAGTTGATTTCTTTTAAGATCGACTGGTTTGGTCTCGTTGCTGTCCAAGGGACTCTTACAAGTCTTCTCCAGCACCACAGTTTGAAAGCATCAATTCTTGGACACCCAGCCTTCTAGTATGACTCAAAGTGTTAAGAGAAAGAATGATTTGGATTCAAAAACAACTAATATCAAACACTCAAAAATATTCAGTGTTATTACCGCCTTATTTCTTCAAATGTTTTATATCACTGCTTCATTTTTTATTTCATTGCAGAATTTTTTTTTAATCTTCTTTAGGAGAAGAGATATCAAATCTCTTCTTTAGGAGAAGAGATAGCAATAACTTTTACTGGTCAGGCAATTATGATACGTATCTTTTAAAAATCACTTTACTGAGTTATGTTTGACATAAAAGAGCTGTATGTGGTTAATGTATACAATTTGATGAATTTGAAGATAAGTATATATTAGGGATACAGTTACCAAAAATCTATGCTGTAAACATACCCACCATTCCCCAAAGTATCATCTTGCCTATTTTATTATTATGATTATTTTATACATATACATAATTAACTTTTTGTTAAAGGGTAGATCTTATATTAAATGATGAAATAGTGTTGATTCTCTGGATCTAAATTTTACCTTTTCATATAAGAGACTGTGATAGAATATTTAAGGCCACAGACCATTACTGAGATCAATTAAAAGTGAGAAGGGACTATAGTTGGCTTAGTTAGTAACAGGAAGCCATCCTTCAAGCAGATATTTCTAGGAAAACACTGTAATTCCATGCTGATTCTTTGGCAAATATACACACAATGTAATTTTCAGAGAAGCCTTATGAAAATGAAATGTTTAGCATTATTACATCAATAAAAATTATCAAAAGTGTAAAAATGACAGAATTTGCAGTTTTAGTCTACACTGAATAAATGTTAGTACAAGGATGGAATAAAGAAAAGAGGGCAGAATAGTGACTGGATCAGTGGTACAGCGGTGAAGAATCCACCTGCCAACGCAAGAGACGTTGGTTTGACCCGTGGGTCAGGAAGGTCCTCTGGAGGAGGAAGTAGCAACCCACTCTAGCATTCTCACCCGGAAGATGACAGGGACAGAGTAGCCTGGCAGTCTACAGCCCATGGCGTCACTAAAAAAGAGGTGGACATGATTTAGCAACTAAATAATATTTCAAAATGACTAGACCATGCATTATTCAGAAGAAGCAAATATTTCCAAATTAGAGATCACAAGGAACATTGAATTATTTGGAGGCATACAATTACTCAAGAGTTTCTCACACTCAGTGCAGAAGATATCAATATGATGCCATGATATGAATCATGGCTTTAAATATTTTCAAGCTAATAAGATATCCATAACTTAATAAAATTCAATGGGTTGGATCTTTGAAATATTCATAATGTTGGATCATCTATTTTATTGCCACACTTGAATATTCTCTTTAATAGATGATTTCAAATTTGATTTAATAGACCAGAAACATGAATTCAATAAATTCTTTGAGGAAATCTCATCCAAGGGATGCTTTTGCCATCTGTTGACAGTCCTAGAAGATAATTCCTTAATTTCTAACCAAGTAACTTTTTCTTCCGTGTAGATGACTTTCCAAACTCATGTATGGCTAATGGAAATTTCACCCGAGTCACTGAGTTTATTCTCACAGGAGTCTCAGAACGCCCAGACCTCCAGATCCCTCTCTTCTTCGTCTTCCTGGTCATCTATGGACTGACCGTGACAGGGAACCTAAGCATCATCACCCTCACCAGTGTGGACTCTCGGCTTCAGACCCCCATGTATTTCTTCCTCCGGCACTTGGCCATCATCAATCTTGGCAATTCAACTGTCATTGCCCCTAAAATGCTGGTCAACTTCTTAGTAAAGAAACACACCACCTCCTTCTATGAATGTGCCATTCAGCTAGGCGGGTTCTTGGTTTTCATTGTAGCTGAGGTGCTCATGTTAGCCGTGATGGCCTATGACCGCTATGTGGCCATTTGTAATCCCCTGCTCTACATGGCGGTGGTGTCTCGGTGGGTCTGTCTCCTGCTAGTTTCCCTCACATACCTCTATAGCTTTTCCACAGCTGTTGTGGTTTCATGCTGTGTATTTTCTGTGTCTTATTGCTCTTTCAATGTAATCAATCATTTTTACTGTGACACCGTCCCCCTGTTAGCCTTGTCCTGCTCCAATACTTCCTTTCCAGAAACAGTAGTATTCATATCTGCATCTACAAACTTGATGTTTTCCATAGCTGTAGTTGCAGCATCTTATTTTAACATCATTTTGTCCATTCTAAGGATGCGTTCATCAGAAGGAAGGAAAAGAGCCTTCTCCACATGCGCCTCACATATGACGGCAGTGTCGGTCTTCTATGGAACTCTGCTTTTCATGTATTTGCAGCCTTGAAATAACCATTCACTGGATACTGATAAGATGGCTTCTGTGTTTTATACGCTGGTGATTCCCATGCTGAACCCCATGATCTACAGCCTGAGGAACAAGGACGTGAAGGCTGCCTTGAGGAAATTTCTGACCAATTAGTAATGTAGCATTAGAACTTTATAGGTCACTAAAGAGATGGTTAAGATAAGCGACCACTGTGCGGGATATAGTCTGAACAACATTAGAAGCTAAAGGAATGGATGATTTTCTGATTTTACAATTTCTGTTTTGAGAAAAAGTCCTACTCCACAGCTTTCAAACAGAAATCTTAAATACAAGCCCTTTTTTTCTAATCTAAAAAGTGAAAAATGTGAGACAACAGCCACAGAAATTTTGGAGATAAACAGCTAGTGAAAGTCAGATCCATATTATTTGTACAAAATCTGTGCAATTCACTGGTCTCGAGGCATGTAGGTGTGGAGATTTCAGAATCCCAGGAATAGCTGTGTGTGTGTGTGTGTGTGTGTGTGTGTTTGCGTGCATGCGTGTGTGCATGTGCCCAGTCTTGTCTGACACTTTGAGACCCCATGGACAGTAGCCCGCCAGGCTCCTATGTCCATTGAATTTTCCAGGCAAGAATTTTCAAATGGGTTGCCATTTCTTCCTCCAGGAGATCTTCCTGATCCAGGGATAAAACTCACGTCTCTTGAGTCTCCTGCAGGTGCATTCTTCACCACTGAACTACCTGGAAATCCCAGACAAGTCTAAAAACATAAAGAAATATTTATGTAACCACTCATGAGACAGAGTTTGTAGTCTGACACAACCTTGTTAATTTTTTTCTAAAATAAAAAAGGAAAAGAACAAATAAAATCAACTCTCTTAAGATGATAACAATATTTAGAAAACTTCACAGTACGATGTCCCCATGTCCAACATAGACTCCAAGTCCCCTGAACATCAATGTTTTCAAGAAAATTAGTGTAATCCTTGAAGTGACAACAGAGAGTGACTCTGTGTTCTCCTGCTCCCTTCTCAGTCTTCAGTGTCAGTCTTCCCTTAGGTTGGGAATTTTTCAGCTTTATGTCCTCTCCTACCCACTTCATCTTCTTCATCCCAATCTGTTTTGTACACATGGAACTGTTTGGTGGGAGAAACTCTTCTGTCTTCTTCAGTGGTAGCAAAACTCTTCTTTGTAAAACTGCAAGATGGTGGGTCAAAGTGCTAAAGAGAAAAATCAAAAAATAAAACTTCTCAAATAAAATTTGAAACAGTAACTTTATCTATCACACTTATAAAAACTCTAAAAATCAATGAAAAAAATCTCAATTAAAATGAACAAAATTTAGACATTTAAGATGGAGATATATGAATGAACAGCAAATATATAGAAAAATGTTCAGTATTATTAATCATCAAGTAAGTGAAAACCAAACTCACAATATTATTTTTATCCCAGTTTCAATTTATACATCTTTTTTTTTTTTTAATTTTACTTCAAATACTGGCAAGTATGTGGGGAAAGTATGAATTCTCATACATGGTTTTAGGTAATGAAAATGTAACAGTTAGCTTAGAAATCTGCAGTTTGTTATAAAGTTAAATATATAGTTATCTATGTTCCAGTAATTTCCCTCATAGATCTATTGCTAGGGAAATTAATACATCTATACACATGCTTGCTAAGTCACTTTAGTTGCACCCGACTGTTTGCGTCACTATGGACTTCTCTGTCTATGGAATTCACTAAGCAAGAATACTGGAGTGGTTGGCATGCCCTCTGCCAGAGGATCTTTCCAACCCAGGGATGGAAACTGCATCTCATCTCTTATGTCTCCTTCATGGGCAGGCAGGTTCTTTACCGCCTGGGAAGCGCCACATATGTGCACATATACAGTTATATAGGGGTGTTGACACTAGACTTATTACAACAAGCCAAAATTCAAATACCCATCAATAAGAGGATGGTTAAAGATGGGATATATGCATGTAGCCAATTATTACGATGTATCTGTATAAATGCAGCACAGATAAATTTCAATATCACTACGCTGAGTGAAAAACTGCTTATATGAGACTGTTTACTGTGTGATTCCACCTATATGAAATTCAGAAACAGGGAAAATAAGCTTATAGCAGCAGTAAGTAGAAGTTGGAGGATGTTGTTATAATGGGAGTAGTCTAGGGTGTAGTGATATTTTGGGGGCATTTAAAATAGCAGGGACCACTTATGGTGTTGATGATGTTCTGTATCTTGATTTAGGTATTAGGAACAAATGGCACATTTATTAAAACATACCCATTTTTACATTTTAGATCCAGTTTTAACTATATAGAATTCCCCTCGATTCTACATGAGGAAGTAACAGAGGAAGAGAGCATGGGTAAATATTATGAGAAGGAATATATTATCTTCTGTTGTATTTTAATGTCTATGAAGTTGTGCTGAACATTATGCAAGAATGATGAGATAGCTCAGAAAACACTACCATTTAGACTATCATTATTGTAACACATTTCACTGCAAGAATTATGTGTTTGTCATATTAAAGGCCAATGTATGTATATCACTCAAAGGTGAAGTTTTAATTTCAAATCTTCTGGTCACCAATTACATGTTTTTGATCAAATGAAATAGTTTGTCCTCTGGATGTGGGGATAGTAATATCTATATCATATAGGTCAAATGCTATATTTTTAACCCAGGGCCTACTACTTATTTTACTGGGGGAAAAAAATAAATAAAACTCTATGCAGTGATGATCATTCATTTACAGTTTTATCATGACTTTTTGAACTGTTCCAGTTTTGCTGATATAGAACTCGTACAGTAATGCTTTTATTGTTATTTAACTCATTGACGCTGTGAGTAAGTACTTAATGACATGTAGGTCTCCATGGAACTCTACAGATCATTTATGCTGCTTTCTTCCTTTCCTTAAATTATTCCTTACAATTTTTCCACTAGAGAATATGCAAAATATCCTGGAGAATTAGCAGGCACCATAGGCAATTTCTTTTTTAAATCTCACAGATGATTTAAATTCCATACTACTTCCTCAGGAACATTACAAAGAAAGAGGAAAAGCCTATATTCTCTCTACCCAAAGAAATATCAGGAGAACATAAGAGCAGAAAATCCAGTTCTTCATAAAGGTGAGCACATAAAATATATTGATTTTGGTAACAACTCTGGTGTTGGTAATTCCCCTTGATTCTTAGATTCTGACTAAGGACACTGTCAGGGTCCCTGACTGCTTATTCTTTACACCACAAAAATTTCATTATTTCCTTTGCTAACTGATTTCCCTGGAATAGGATGGTAGTTTTAAAGGCATTAATCACATGACTTGACTACATGTAATATATCCTTCAATTTGTGAAAGTCGAAAGTGGTATTCAGATATTGCAAGTGAAGAAGTTACAGGTACCTGAAAATAATCATCACCAATTTAATCTAAGAGAATCCATTTATGTTAGGATTTCCAGATAAAATACAGGCTGCTCAGTGGCATTTAAATTTCAGATCAATAACAAATACTTTTTAGTATTTGTTTAATATAATATTTATTTTTTGTAAGTATACCCAATGCAGTATTTGAAAAATAATATTTTATGTATTATTCATGAAACATTGTATATACCTAAAATAACTTTATTTATTTTAAAATTGACTCTGAAGTGAAGTGAAAGTTGTTCAGTCATGTCCAACTCTTTGTGACCCCATGGCCTGAATTCTCCAGGCCAGAATATTGTGGGTATAACGGAGTGAGTAGCTGTTCCCATTTCCAGGGGATCTTCCCAACCCAGGGACTGAATGCAGGTCTCCCACATTGCAGGGGAATTCTCTACCAGCTGAACCACCAGGGAAGCCCCAAAATAATTTTAATGTATAGATACGCATACTCTTCAGCATGAAAATAACTCCCAGGCATAAACTTAGATAATTTTTACTTGTTTGTTTTTCTTGCTGGTTTCTTAGCACTTGTTTGTTTGTTTTTCAGAAAAGATTTAACAAACTTAGTAGGTAGACTGGTAAAAAAAAAAGTATAATGATTTACTAAGGGCTATAAGAAAGTCATGAACCCCACATAACTCCTAATTGCTATCACCAGGACTGAAGATTGAAAAATCAGTCTTCCCACTGCATGCTTTCTGTATTCTGTCTACTCTAAATATTAGTCCTCAATGGAAGGACATAAAATGTTGCACTAGGATATTAAAAAATGACCGGAGGTACCTTTTCCCAAAGAAGAAGAATCGGCAGCGTATCCCTATCTATTTAAGATACTGAAGCAGTTATTTTGGATAAATAACCAGAAGTAATAAGTTGAATTACATGGGGAATTGCTAATCAACAAATATAGCTTCATTTACATAAGACTGAATAAGATATAGAGATCCACTGTACAATATAGTAACTTTAATTAACAATACTGTACCATTAACCCATAAATCATTTAATGTGGCAGATGTTATATATTCTTAAAGCAGAAAATTAAAATCAAAATTAAAAGAAAATGGGCACTGTAAAAGAATCTGGAATTCCAGAAAGAGAGAATCACTGGCACTGAGCGTGGAGGTGCCCTCAGTAAGCACTTGAATAATTTGAGCACAGCTGAAGACTTCAGAGTTGCAGGACTGAACTAGAAATTTGAATTCCTGTGCTTAATCCAATGTGTCTCTCTTTGTACACTGAAAGCCGTGAGAGCAGGCCAGTCTATGCCTGGCCCTTATCTGTGCGTGAGGACGGAGCCTGAAAGCGGAGTGGGGCTCCGCAGAGAAGCAGCCATCTCCTCCAGGGGATCGTCCAGGGATCGAACCTGGGCCTCCTGCATTGCATGCCGATTCTTTACCACCTGGGCCACCACGGAAGCCCAGAGAAACAGCAGAAAATACTATCTAGGAAAGAGGAAAAGAACTGGCTCAGCAATCCTTACTATTGCCTTTCTTTCTCAACCCCACTCCTTGGATTGGACTAGATTCCTGGATTGATAAATCAGAACCTCTGCAGCATAAGAGAAAATAACAGCTAAGAACAAAAGTTTTATATTCTAGGTTGTCTGCTCTTGGTTCAACTGGTACTTTTGAATGTCAGTAGGGAAACAGAAAGACTGAGATGAAAATTTAGAGTTCAAAAAGCCTGGTCCGATGTGATATGAATGGAAAAACTGATATGTATCTGATTGTGGAATGCATTGAAAACAAGGCTAAAGATTTTTTCAATTATTCTAAAAATATCTCAGATTACATGCAATCCAAAAGTTTTAATGACTGCTATCTGCCTATCAGCTAACATGAATCATGACATGGAGACCAGAAGGATACAACAATCCATGACAGTGTTAATGCAAGCTTGACCTCAGGAGGTGAAAGGATGCCTGGGATGGCAAATACCATAAAAATTGGCAAAAAAACAAAACAAAACAAAACAAAAATAATGTGGAGCTCCAACAGAGAAAATTAGAGGATGGATACAATGTTTGTGCTTTACAGTGGCTGCCTTTTCACATTTATTTTTTTTTTTCCATTTAAGCAAACTATATAAGCTGGAGTACACTAGATTTCAGCAGAAGTAGAGGAGCTGATGTAATTTGGAAACATGATTTCAGGATCCCTCCCCAAGAATTGCCCTTGTCACCTAATGACAGTGCATGAAAATAATTACTTGGAAGTTTGTAACCGTATTTTCTTTTCTTCCCCAAACAGATTAATTTCCAAACTATTACATGGCTAATGGAAATTTCACCCAAGTCACTGAGTTTATTCTCACAGGAGTCTCAGAACGCCCAGACCTCCAGATCCCTCTCTTCTTTGTCTTCCTGGTCATCTATGGGCTGACCGTGACAGGGAACCTAAGCATCATCACCCTCACCAGTGTGGACTCTCGGCTTCAGACCCCCATGTATTTCTTCCTCCGGCACTTGGCCATCATCAATCTTGGCAATTCAACTGTCATTGCCCCTAAAATGCTGGTCAACTTCTTAGTAAAGAAACACACCACCTCCTTCTATGAATGTGCCATTCAGCTAGGCGGGTTCTTGGTTTTCATTGTAGCTGAAATTTTCATTTTAGCTGTGATGGCCTATGACCGCTATGTGGCCATTTGTAACCCCCTGCTCTACATGGCGGTGGTGTCTCGGTGGGTCTGTCTCCTGCTAGTTTCCCTCACATACCTCTATAGCTTTTCCACATCAATTGTGACTTCCTTTTCTGTATTTTCTGTGTCTTATTGCTCTTTCAATGTAATCAATCATTTTTACTGTGATATTGTCCCTCTCTTAGCATTGTCCTGCTCCGATACTTCCTTTCCAGAAACAGTAGTATTCATATCTGCATCTACAAACTTGATGTTTTCCATAACTGTAGTTGCAGCATCTTATTTCAACATCATTTTGTCCATTGTAAGGATACGTTCATCAGAAGGAAGGAAAAGAGCCTTCTCCACATGCGCCTCACATATGACGGCAGTGTCGGTCTTCTATGGAACTCTGCTTTTCATGTATTTGCAGCCTCGAAATAACCATTCATTAGAAACTGATAAAATGGCTTCTGTGTTTTATACGCTGGTGATTCCCATGCTGAACCCCATGATCTACAGCCTGAGGAACAAGGACGTGAAGGCTGCCTTGAAGAGCTTTCTGACAAATTCCTGCTGTTGACGTCTTTTTGAACTCTATAGGTCAATGAAGAGACGGTTAAGATAGGCTGCCATTGTGTGGAGAATATTCTTACAACATTAGAAGCCAAAAGAATGGGTTATTTTCCCATTTTGCAATTTCTGTTTTGAGGAAAGGTCCTAGTTTGCACCATTCAAATAGAAATCTTGAATATAACCCAGGTTTTCTGATTTAAAGAATAAAAATGTTTGAGTCAATAGTCACAGAATTTGGGGGCTGAATTGAAGAAAAGAAAAGAGCCAGTGAAAGTCAGATCTTTATTCTTTGTATGAATTTTCCAGTTCACTTATCCTGATGCATGTGGCTGTGGGGGACAATTCCACTACCCCAGAAAAGGCTAAAATATGAACTGCTGCTGCTGCTAAGTCACTTCAGTCGTGTCTGACTCTGTGCGACCCCATAGACAGCAGCCCACTAGGCTCCCCCGTCCCTGGGATTCTCCAGGCAAGAACATTGGAGTGGGTTGCCATTTCCTTCTCCAATACATGAAAGTGAAAATTGAAAGTGAAGTCACTCAGTCGTGTCCAACTCCTAGCGATCCCATGGACTGCAGCCTTACCAGGTTCCTCTGTCCATGGAATTTTCCAGGCAAGAGTACTAGAGTGGGGTGTCATTGCCTTCTCGAAAATATGAACTAGTATTTATGAAATCACCCATGAGGCAGAGTCTGTAATTTAACACAAACCTTGTTAATTTAAAACAAGAAAAAGAACAAATAAAATCAATTCACTCCTTAAGAAGATGACAATATTCAGATATCTTCAGAGCAGAGTGTCACCGTGTCCAAAATAGACTCCAGATATCCTAACACACCAGTATATTCAATGCAACAAAATTAAAGTAATCTTTGAAGTGATAGGGTTTCCCTGGTGGCTCAGATGGTAAAGAATCTGCCTACAATGTGAGAGATCTGAGTATGATCCCTGGGTTGGGAAGATCCCTTGGAAGAGGGCAGGGCAATCCACTCCAGTATTCTTGGGGCTTTCCTGGTGTCTCAGAGGGTAAAGTGTCTGCCTGCAATGTGGGAGACCTGGGTTCGATCTCTGGGTTGGGAAGATCCCCTGGAGAAGGAAATGGCAACCCACTCCAGTCCTCTTGCCTGGAAAATCCCATGGACAGAAGAGCCTGGTAGGCTACAGTCCATAGGACTGTAAAGAGTTGGACACGACTGAGAAACTTCACTTTTCTTTCTTTCCTTTGAAATGATAACAGAGAGAGACTCTCAGTTTTCCGGTTTCCTTTCCTGTCTTCAGAATGTTCCTCTATGTGCCTTGGCTTGCAGTTTGTTTTATGGCCTCTCCTACCCTTTTCATTTCCTGTATCCGAAACTGCTTTGTTTGGAACTTTTTGGTGGGCGAGGGTTTTCTGCCCTTCCTACTGGCTGCACAACTCTGTACTGTATCACTACAGCAACTTGAGACAGAACTAAACAGAAGCATCAGAAGCAACAGAGTCTAGGAAAAAAACAAATCTGAAAAACTAGTTTTATCTAGCAAATTTTAGTATTCAAAAAATCAATAAAAAGAAGAAAACAATTAAAATGGGCAAATTTTAGGACTGTAAGAGGTGGGTAAATGAATAACCAAGTACATAGAAAGCTGTCCACTTTCACTAGCCACCAAGTAAATGAAAATTCAACTCTCAATGAGATTATTTTTTCCCACTTCCATTTATAAGTTATTTTTAAAATGTTTACATAAAAATTTTGCCAAGGAGATGGGGCAAATAGAATTCTCATACATGGCTTTTGGTAATGTAAAATGTTGCCATAAGTTCAGAAAGTTAGCAGGTTCTTATAAAGCAAAAAATGCAGAAAGCAAGAGAGTTCCAGAAAAACATCTATTTCTGCTTTATTGACTATGCCAAAGCCTTTGACTGTGTGGATCACAATAAACTATGGAAGGTTCTGAAAGAGATGGGAATACCAGACCACCTGACCTGCCTCTTGAGAAATCGGTATGCAGGTCAGGAAGCAACAGTTAGAACTGGACGTGAAACAACAGGCTGGTTCCAAATAGGAAAAGGAGTACGTCAAGGCTGTATATTGTCACCCTGCTTTTTTAACTTCTATGCAGAGTACATCATGAGAAACGCTGGACTGGAAGAAACACAAGCTAGAATCAAGATTGCTGGAAGAATTATCAATCACCTCAGATATGCAGATGACACCACCCTTATGGCAGAAAGTGAAGAGGAGCTAAAAACCCTCTTGATGAAAGTAAAAGAGGAGAGTGAAAAAGTTGGCTTAAAGTTCAACATTCAGAAAACAAAGATCATGGCATCCGGTCCCATCACTTCATGGGAAATAGATGGGGAAACAGTGGAAATAGTGTCAGAGTTTATTTTTGGGGGCTCCAAAATCACTGCGGATGGTGATTGCAGCCATGAAATTAAAAGACGCTTACTCCTTGAAAGAAAAGTTATGACCAACCTAGATAGCATATTCAAAAGCAGAGACATAACTTTGCTGACTAAGGTCCATCTAGTCAAAGCTATGGTTTTCCCTGTGGTCGTGTATGGATGTGAGAGTTGGACTGTGAAGAAGGCTGAGCACCCAAGAATTGATGCTTTTGAGCTGTGGTGTTGGAGAAGACTCTTGAGAGTCCCTTGGACTGCAAGGAGATCCAACAAGTCCATTCTGAAGGAGATCAGTCCTGGGTGTTCTTTGGAAGGAATGATGCTAAAGCTGAAACTCCAGTACTTTGGCCACCTCAATGGAAGAGTTGACTCAATGGAAAAAAGACCCTGATGCTGTGAGGGATTGGGGGCAGGAGGAGAAGGGGACGACCGAGGATGAAATGGCTGGATGGCATCACTGACTCAATGGACGTGAGTCTGAGTGAACTCCGGGAGAGGTGATGGACAGGGAGGCCTGGTGTGCTGCGATTCATGGGGTTGCAAAGAGTCGGACACAACTGAGCGACTGAACTGAACTGATATTACAGTAATTACCCCTTGGATCTATAACTAGTAAAATAATACACATATACACACATATGCTTTTATAAGGGTGTTTATACAAGATATTTTATAATAAACCAAAACTCAAATATGTATTGGTAAGAGAATGAGTAAGATGGGATATATGTATGCAGGGGGCTATATGCATCCATATAAACTCAGCACAGCTGAATTTCAAAACAATTAAGCTGAGTGCAAGATACAGACTAAGAACATTTATTATGTGGTTTCACTTATGTGAAATTCAGAAACAGGGAAAATGAGATTAGGGATAGAAACCAGAGCAGCATTTGCTTAAGGTGAGAACGAGCTGTTTGGGGAGTTAAGGTCTGAGGGAAATTGCCTTTATGATGGGAATAGCCAAGAAGCAGGGGTTATAAAGTGTCAGGGAAATGTCTGTGGAGTTGAAATGTCTTGATTCAAGTATTAGGAACAAATGGCACATTTTCCAAATTTACCCATTTGTACAATTTAATGCCATCTTTTACTCTATGCAAATTTTCCTCAACTCTAAAGCAAAAGGAATTCATAGAAGAAGAGAACGTAGGTCAAATGTTATGAGAGGGAATGTATCTCCTTATATTAGATTTTTATCTTCTGTGAGACTATGTGAACATCATGCAAAAGTGGTAGATCACAGCTTAGGAAACATTGTGATTTAGACGACTATTACTGCAACACACTGCATTACGATAATTGTCATGCGTTTGTCATATGAAAAGAAAAATGCATGTATATCACTCATTTAAAGACAAGGCTTTAATTTTAAATCTTCTAGTCATCAATTGCACATTTTTGGTCAAATCGCATAGTGTATCTGAGCTCAGTGTCCTCTGAATCTGGGAATCAGTTAAATGGTATATTTTTAACGCAGTGCATATGACGTCTTTTTACTGGAATAATAAACTTAAAAATTTATACGCAATGGTGGTGATTAATTTGCAACTTTATCATGACTGTTGAAACTGCTCCAATTTTGCTGCAATAAAGCACTTTAGTCTTTTTCGTCATTGTTCTGATCACTGACTCTGTCAGTGATTGAGTACTTTTACGTCATGTGGATCTCCATGGAACTGTAAAGATCGTTATGCTGTTTTCTTCTTTACTTTAAATTATTCCTTACAACTGTTCACTAGAGTCTAGGCCAGATATCCCTGAGGATAGGTAGGCATGCAGGTAATCGTTTTTAAATCTCTCAGAAGATTTAAGAGAAATGATTTGAATAACTCACAAGCATAAATTCTCCCTACTCAAAGAAAAGTCAGAGAAATTTGAGAGGAGAAAACCCAATTCTTCATTAACGTGAGTAGACAGAAACTGTTGATTTTGATTATCATCTTGACATTGGTAATTTCCCTTGTTTCTTAGATTCTGACTATGAACACTGACAGATATTCTTTAACCACAAAAATTCCATTATTATTATTTTGTTGTTGTTGTTAACTTGTCTCCCTGGAATACTGTGGTAGTGTCAGGGCGTTACCTAAGAACTGAATAGATGTCATATATCTATTTTATTTATGAAAGCTGGAAGTCAGATGTGGATATTGTAAGTGCAGAGGGAGTTAGATATATCGGAAAAAATCATGAGCAATCCAATCTATTAAAATTCAGTAACATTAGAATTTCCAGATAAAATATAAGATGTTCAGTTGCATTTAAATTTCAGATCCATGACAAATACTTTTTAGTACCTGTCTCATATAATATTTGCATTTTCTATAAATATATCCAATGCAATATTTGAAAACTACTTTAAGATATGTGTTACCCATGAAACATTTTATAAACTGAAAATAATCTTAATATAAGGATATATATATTCTTCTATATGAGAATCAATTCTCACACATGAACTTGGAGAATTTTTAGTTGTTTGTTTTCCCTAACGGTTGCTTACTTTTTTTTTTTTCTTCAGGAATGACTTTACTAACTGATTGAGTAAACTAGTAAATGAATAGAATACTTTTTAAAGAGTTAAAGAGAAAGCCATGAACCTCAAGTAGTTCCTAACTCTATCACTAGGTCTGAAGATAGAAATATCAGTTATATCTTTGCATACTTGTTGTATCCTGTGTGCTCTAATGGTTAGTCCTAAGTAGAAGCATATAAATGTTCTAGAGAGGAGCAGCATTGTGCCTATAAATAAGAATGCTAGTCTATTCAACCTTAAATCTTTTAATGGAACAGATCTTATGTTATATATTCTTAAGGAGAAAAGTAAAATTAAAAATAAATGGGTAGGGTAAAATAATCTGGAAATTTAGAAGAAAATAATGAAAGACAATGAAAATGAAGATACACTCAATAAACACTAGACTAATCCTTAAGAGAACTGAAGACTTCAAAATGGTAAGATTGGTAGCAGATTTCTGAATTCCTTTGCCTAATTCAGTTTGTCTCACATTCTACAAGAAAACCCATGATAGCAGACCGGGCAATACTTGGTTCTCTGTGAAAGAGGAAAGGGCCTGAAAGCCGAATGGGACACAATAGAGAAACAGCTGACAGTGTCATCTGGGGAAAAGCAATGGAACTGCTCCACAAAGCCCAGCATCGCCTTGCATCCTTAAACCCATTTTTGGATCAGACTAGTTTCTTGATTTAACAAGACAGAAACTCTGTCATATCTTAATGAGGAAGTAAAACCTAGGAAGAAATGTTTATTTTCTAGGTTGCTCTTAGTTCAACTGGTATTTTTGAATATCAGTAGGGACACAGAGGGCAAGAGAAAAAAATGTAGGGCTGAGTGTATGCTGAGTGAGGTGATGTAAGTAGAAAGGCTATACAGAGCTGAATGTCAAATGCATTGAATATGAGGCTAAAGCTTATTCTTCAATTATTCTAAAAACAATCTCAGATTACAAATTTGACTACGCAAAAAGGATTAAAGACAGTTATTTGTCTATCAGCCAAACTGAGAGAATCATGACATGGAGGTCAAAAATGATACAGTCGTCAATGACAGCATTAATTAAAGTTTGACCTAAGGAAGTAGGAGTGCGTAGAATGGCAAAGTATTACTGACACTGGAAAATAATAAAATGTGGAACTTTGAAAGAGAAATTTAGGAGATGGGTACAATATTTGTGATTTAAAGTGATCCCTTTAAAATTTTTATGTCTGCCATTTAAAAAGCGTATGTAGCCAGCAACACACTAAATTTCAGCAGAAATAGAGGAGCTGGTATAATTTGGAAGCATGCTTTCAGGAAATCTCACCCTAGGCATTGCCTGTGCTATCTAATGGCAATCCTAGAAAATACAAATTTTAAAAACTGTAGCCATTTCTCCTTTCTTGCTCAAACAGATGACTCTCCAAACTCTACCATGGCTTGTGAAAATTTCACCCGAGTCACTGAGTTTATTCTCACAGGAGTCTCAGAACGCCCAGACCTCCAGATCCCTCTCTTCTTCGTCTTCCTGGTCATCTATGGGCTGACTGTGACAGGGAACCTAAGCATCATCACCCTCACCAGTGTGGACTCTCAGCTTCGGACCCCCATGTATTTCTTCCTCCGGCACTTGGCCATCATCAATCTTGGCAATTCAACTGTCATTGCCCCTAAAATGCTGGTCAATTTCTTAGTAAAGAAACACACCACCTCCTTCTATGAATGTGCCACCCAACTAGGCATGTTCTTGGTTTTCATTGTAGCTGAAATTTTCATGTTAGCCGTGATGGCCTATGACCGCTATGTGGCCATTTGTAACCCCCTGCTCTACATGGCGGTGGTGTCTCGGAGGACCTGCTTCCTGCTAGTTTCCCTCACATACCTCTACAGCTTTTCCACAGCTATTCTGGCTTCATTTTCTGTATTCTCTATGTCTTATTGCTCTTCCAATGTAATCAATCACTTTTACTGTGATATTGTCCCTCTGATAGCATTGTCCTGCTCTGATACTTCCTTTCCAGAAACAGTAGTATTTGTATCTGCATCTACAAATTTGGTGTTTTCCATAATTACCGTTGTAGCATCTTATTTCAACATTGTTCTGTCCATTCTAAGGATACGTTCATCAGAAGGAAGAAAAAGAGCCTTTTCCACATGTGCCTCACATGTGACAGCTGTGTCAGTCTTCTATGGAACTCTGCTTTTCATGTATTTGCAGCCTCAAACTAACCATTCTATGGGTGCCGATAAAATGGCTTCAGTATTTTATACTCTGGTGATTCCCATGCTGAATCCTATGATCTACAGCCTGAGGAACAAGGACGTGAAGGCTGCCTTGAAGAGATTTCTGACAAATTCATGCTGTTCTTTTAAGCTGATGTAATTTTTAACTCTAAGGTAAATGCGGAGATGGTTAATAAAGGTGCATTGTGTGGAAGAGATTCTGAACAGCATTAGAAGCTAATGGAATGGGTGTTTTTCCCATTTTATTTATTTTGAGGCAAGGCTCTAGTCTGCATCATACAAGTAGAAATCTTAAAAATAACCCAGTTTTTTTTTTTTTTTTTCTGATCTAAAGAATACAAAGTCAGAATTTGAGACAATAGTCTCAGAAATTTTGGCAATGAATTGCAGAAAGGAAACAATGTATGAAAATGAGATCCCCATTCTTTGTAAAAGCTGTCCAGTTCACTTATCCTACTGAGCCATGTAGGTTACTGGAAGATTTCAGTTGTCCCAGACCAAAAAAAAAAAAAGAACTAATATTTATGAAATCACCCATGAGGCAGAGTTTGTAGTTTGCCACAAACCTTGTTAATTTCCTGTTCTAATTTAAAAAGAACAAATAAATCAACCCTCTTAAGAAGAAGATAACAGTATTCCCATGTCTTCACAGCACAATATAACCATGTTCAAGACAGATTCTAAGTTCCTGACAAAGCAATGTAGTCAATAGAAGAAAATTACAGCAATCCTTGAAGTGACAGCAGAGAGTGACTCTCAGTTCTCCTGCTCCCTTCTCAGCCTTCAGATCTTCAGAGCATTAGTCTGTACCTTCGTTTAAGACTTTGTCAACTTCATGGCCTCTTCTACCCACTTCATCTCCTGCATTCCAATCTGTTTTGTACTTGTGGAATTTTTCTGGTGGAAGATAACTTTTTGCTCTCCCTAGTGATAGCAAAAATCTCTTTGGTAATACAATAAGATATTGGGTCATAGATCAAAACATAAATATCAAAATATAAAACATCAGGGAGAAAATATGCAAAAACTGTTTTATCTAGCACATGTAAAAATTCAAAAAATCACGTAAAAATTAAATTTCAATGGGCAAAATTTAGACGTAAGATGTAGATTTGAACACAGACTCGTTCCAAATAGGGAAAGCAGTACATCAAGGCTATATATTGTCACCCTGCTTATTCAACTTATATGAGCAGTACATCATGAGAAACGCTGGGCTGGAAGAAGCACAAGCTGGAATCAAGATTGCCAGGAGAAATATCAATAACCTCAGATATGCAGACGACACCACCCTTATGGCAGAAAGTGAAGAAGAACTAAAGAGCCTCTTGACGAAAGTCAAAGAGGAGAGTGAAAGAGTTGACTTAAAACTCAACATTCAGAAAACTAAGGTCATGGCATCCGGTCCCATCACTTCGTGGCAAATAGATGGGAAAGAATAGAAATAGAGACAGATTTTATTTTGGGGGCTCCAGAATCACTGCAGATGGTGACTGCAGCTATGAAATTAAAATATGTTTGCTCCTTGGATTGAACCCAGGTCTCCCACATTGCAGACAGATTCTTTACTGTCTGAGCCACCAGGGAATAGAATTATTTTATCCCAATGTCCATTTAAATATAAGTGTGTGTGTGTATTAATTTTTACATCAAATATTGGTAAGAATATGGTGAAAATGAAATTCTCATGCACGGCTTTTACTAATGTAAAATGCTACAGTAAGTTTGGTAATCTTGCAGTTTCTTGTAAAGTTAAATATATAGTGACCTATGTCCTAGTTATTTTAAGATCCCTAACTAGGAGAAAGTAATGTATATATACTCATAAATACACTTATATAGGACTCTTTATGCTAGACATTTTAATAGCGCAAACACAATATCCATCAATATTTGAAGAGTTGTGGTACTCAAATGCAGTGGGATGTCGTATAGTTATAAAATCACACATGGATAAATTTCAAAATCACTATGCTGAGTGAAAGATACCAGACTGAGATTATTGTGTGATTCCACCTACATGAAATTCAAAAACAGGATAATACGTTTAGGGATGGAAAAGAGTAGTAGTTGCTAGAGTTGTGAGAATGTTTGTGGAGTTAAATGAGGGAAATTTCCATTATTCCTGGAGAGGTGAGGGGTGGAGGGGTTATAAAGCATTGGAGAAGTTTCTGTGGTGCTGAAAACATTCCATATCTTGATTTAAGTATTAGGAACAAATGACACATTTTCCAAAGCTTACCCATTTATGCAATTTAGATCCATCTTTAGCTGCTTATGATTTTTCCTCAATTCTAATACATAAGGATGAGGGAAGATCATGGCATCCGGTCCCATTACTTCATGGGAAATAGATGGGGAAACAGTGGAAACAGTGTCAGACTTTATTTTTGGGGGGCTCCAAAATTGCAGATGGTGACTGCAGCCATGAAATTAAAAGACGCTTACTCCTTGGAAGAAAAGTTATGACCAACCTGGATAGCGTATTCAAAAGCAGAGACATTATTTTGCCGACTAAGGTCCATCTAGTCAAGGCTATGGTTTTTCCTGTGGTCATGTATGGATGTGAGAGTTGGACTGTGAAGAAGGCTGAGCGCTGAAGAATTGATGCTTTTGAGCTGTGGTGTTGGAGAAGACTCTTGAGGGTCCCTTGGACTGCAAGGAGATCCAACCAGTCCATTCTGAAGGAGATCAACCTTGGGATTTCTTTGGAAGGAATGATGCTGAAGCTGAAACTCCAGGACTTTGTCCACCTCATGAGAAGAGCTGACTCATTGGAAAAGACTCTGATGTTGGGAGGGATTGGGGGCAGGAGGAGAAGGGGATGACAGAGGATGATTTGGCTGGATGGCATCACTGACTCGATGGACGTGAGTCTGAGTGAACTCCAGGAGATGGTGATGGACAGGGAGGCCTGGCATGCTGCGATTCATGGGGTCGCAAAGAGTCGGACACGACTGAGCGACTGAACTGAACTGATAGGTAAAGTGTTATGAGAGAGCATGTACTGTCTTACATTAAATTTTACATTCCATGAGGTTGTACTGAACATTATCCGAGTGTGTTGGTGTCTCAGCTCAGGAAGCACTATACTTTAAACACACACTGCATTTCAATAGTTGTTATGGATTTGTCATATTAAAGGTCAGGGTATGTATACCACTCACTTAATGATACCTGTGGTGGGTTCATGTTGATGTATGGAAAAACCAATACAACATTGTAAAGTAATTACTTTCCAATTAAAATAAATAAATTTATATTTTAAAAAATGATGAGGCTTTAATTTCATCATGGCTTTGGTCAAATTACACAATTTATCTGAGCTTGATTTTCCTCTGTTTATTGTTATATCATATAGGTTAAATGATATATTTTCACCCCAGTGCCAACTACATATTTTTTTACTGGAATTATAAATTTAAAAAATTCTATGCAGTGATGATGATTCATTTACAGTTATATCATGACTTTTGTTTTGCTGAGTTAAAGCCCATACAGTAACATTTTCATTGTTACTGTAATCATTGAGTCTGTGTAAATGAATGAACACGTAAAATAGGCTGTAGGTCTAAATGGAGCTGTACAGATCATTTATGCTTTTTCTTCCTTTCCTTAAATTGCCCCTTACACTTTTTCACTAGGGGATATGCAGAATATCTTGGATAATTAGCAGAAAGTACAGGCAATTTTTTAATCTCTTAGATGATTTAAACAAAAATGTCTGAATAAATACTGTACTACTTCCTCAAGGAACATCAGAAAGAGAGAAGAAAAGCGTAAATTCTCGTTACTCAGAGAAAAGTCAGAGAAACTTGAGAGCAGAAAACTGTAATTATTCTTTAAATGTGAGTAGATAAACTTTGCTGTTGATTTTCGTGATCGCCTAATGTTGGTAATTCACCTTGATTCTTAGATTCTGACTAAAGACACTTTTATGGTCACTGACAGATCATTCTTTATGTCACAGGAATTTCATTATTTCATTTTTTAACTGGTTTCCCTGTAATAGTATGGAATTTAAGGCTTTAAAATCCCATGAATTGACAACATGTTCTATATCTGTTTCAACTTATGAAAGTTGAAAGCTGCATTTGGATATTACAAATGCAGAAAGAGTGCACAGATTGTCACCAATCTAACTATTAGAATCCAGTAAGGTTAGAATTTGCAGAGAAAATACAAGATATTCAGCTGCATTTAAATTTCCAATCAATAACAAATATTTTTTAGTATCTGCCTCATGCAACATTTGGCATTTTTGTTAATGTAACCAATTCAATATTTTAGAAAGAATATTTAAAAATATTGTGTCACCTATTAAATATTTTATATTGAAAATAATTTAATTTAAAGATATGCATATTCTTATATATAAGATCAACTCCCATGCATAAACTTGGAGATTTTTTATTCATTTGTTTTCTCTCAGTTCAGTTCAGTTGCTCAGTCATGTCCGACTCTTGTTTTCTCTACCAGTTGCTAACTTACTAACTACACGGTCCATTTTTTTCTTTTTCTTTTTTTTTTTTAAAGAAAAGACTTTACAAATTGAGCAAGTAAACTGGTAAATATAGGAGGATTTCTTAAGAGTCTTGGAGAAAGACTTTAAGCCCAAATAATTCCTAAGTGCCATCAGCAGTTCTGCAGATTCAAAACGCAGTCATGCCTCTGCATACATTTGAATCTCGTCTGCTGTGAGGCACACGTGCATGCTCAGTTGTGTGGACTCTTTGGGCCCCATGAACTGTAGCCCCGATGGGATTTTCCAGACCAGAATACTGGAGTGGATTGTTATTTCCTCATCCTGGGTATCTTTCTGACCCTACAGGAATAGAAATGCATCTATAACCAGACACATCCTTTCCTAAAACAAAACAAAACACCAACTTGGCAGGGTATCAGTTCAGTCTAGTCGCTCAGTCGTGTCTGACTATTTGCAACCCCATGAACTGCAGCATGCCAGGCCTCCCTATCCATCACCAGATCCTGGAGTCCACCCAAACCCATGTCCATTGAGTCAGTGATGCCATCCAACCATCTCATCCTCTGTCATCCCCTTCTCCTCCTGCCCTCAATCCCTCCCAGCATCAGGGTCTTTTCAAATGAGTCAGCTCTTTGCAGCAGGTGGCCAAAGTATTGGAGTTTCAGCTTCAACATCAGTCCTTCCAATGAACACCCAGGACTGATCTCCTTTAGGATGGACTCGTTGGAACTCTTTGCCATTCAAGGGACTCTGAAGAGTCTTTTCCAACAATACAATTTAAAAGCATCAATTCTTCTGCACTCAGCTTTCTAAACAGTCCAACTCTCACATCCATACATGACTACTGGAAAACCCATAGCCTTGACTAGATGGACCTTTGCTGAAAATGTCTCTGCTTTTTAATGTACTGTCTAGGTTGGTCATAATGTTTCTTCCAAGGAGTAAGTTTCTTTTAATTTCATGACTGCAGTCACCATCTGCAGTGATTTTGGAGCCCAAAAAAATAAAGTCTGACACTGTTTCCACTGTTCCCCATCCATTTGCCATGAAATGATGGGACCGGATGCCATGATCTTCGTTTTTTGGATGTTAAGTTTTAAGCTGACTTTTTCACTCTCCTCTTTCACTTTCATCAAGAGTCTTTTTAGTTCCTCTTCACTTTCTGACATCAGGGTGGTATCATCTGCATATCTGAGGTTATTGATATTTCTCCTGGAAATCTTGATTCCAGCTTGTTTTTCTTCCAGTCGAGCATTTCTCATGATGTACTCTGCATATAAGTTAGATAAGCAGGGTGACAATATACAGCCTTGACGTATTCCTTTTCCTATTTGGAACCAGTCTGTTGTTCCATGTCCAGTTCTAACTGTTGCTTCCTGACCTGCATATAGATTTCTCAAGAGGCAGTCAGGTGGTCTGGTATTCCCATCTCTTTCAGAATTTTCCTCAGTTTATTGTGATCCACAAAGTCAAAGGTTTTGCTTATCAATGAAGCAGAAATAGATGCTTTACTGGAGCTCTCTTGCTTTTTCCATGATCCAGAGGATGTTGGCAATTTGATCTCTGGTTCCTCTGCCTTTTCTAAAACCAGCTTGAACATCTGGAAGTTTACAGTTCATGTATTGCTGAAGCCTGGCATGGAGAATTTTAAGCATTGCTTTACTAGCGTGTGAGATGAGTGCAATTGTATGGTAGTTTGAGCATTCTTTGGCATTGCCTTTCTTTGAGATTAAAATGAAAACTGACTTTTTCCAGTCCTGTGGTTGTTGGGACCTGACCTGAGCCATTACAGGCTCAACAGGCCACACTAGGCCTAAACCTCAGGTTCTTGTAAACATGAGTCATAATTCTAGAAAGGTCCCTGATGACACCAAGGTCCCTGATGACCCAAGGTTGAGTCAATCAAGGTTAAGTCAAACACCATGATGACCCAAGGTTGAGTCAATCACCACACACCAACTAAACTATTGCTCAGACAAAAGACCGCCTGTATATAAGCAGCTGTAATTCAGAGCTCGGGGCTCTCGTCAAGACTCCACTGCGCTGGATGAGATGGGAGCCCTAGCCCGGGCTAGTAATAAAACCCCTTTTATGTTTTTGCATTGCTGTGGACGTCTTATTCTCTCAGTTTTGGGGACTCGGACTCTGGGCATGACAGTGGTCACTGGTGAGTTTTCAAAATTTGCTAGCATATTGATTGCAGCACTTTCATAGCATCATCTTTTAGGATTTGAAAGAGCTCAACTGGAATTCCATCATCTCCACTACCTTTGTTCATAGTGATGTTTCCTAAGGCTCACTTGACTTCACATTCCAGGATGTCTGGCTCTAGGTGAGTGATCACTCCATCATGATTATCTGGGTCGTGAAGATCTTTTTTGTACAGTTCTTCTGTGTATTCCTGCCACCTCTTCTTAATATCTTCAGGTTCTGTTAGGTCCCTATCATTTCTGTCCTTTATTGAGCCCATATTTGCATGAAATGTTCCCTTGGAATCTCTAGTTTTCTTGAAGAGATCTCTAGTCTTTCCTATTCTGTATCTCTTCTTGCTATTCTTTGGAACTCTGCATTCAATTCGGTATATCTGTCCTTTTCTCCTTTGCTTTTCATTCCCTTCTTTTCAGAGCTATTTGTAAGATCTCTCTATACAGCCATTTTGTTTTTTTTCATTTCTTTTTCTTGGGGATGGTCTTGATCCCTGTCTCCTGTACAATGTCACGAACCTCCATCCATAGTTCATCAGGCACTGTCTATCAGATCTAGTCCCTTAAAGCTATTTCTCACTTCCACTGTATAGTCATAAGGGTTTTGATTAGGTCATATCTGAATGGTTTAGTGGTTTTCTCCACTTTCTTCAATTTCAGTCTGAATTTGGCATTAAGGAGTTTTCATGATGTGAGCTACAGTCAGCTCCTGGTCTTGTTTTTGCTGACTGTATAGAGCTTCTCCATCTTTGGCTGCAAAGAATATAATCAGTCTGATTTCGGTGTTGGCTATCTGGTGATGTCCATGTGTAGAGTCTTCTCTTTTGTTGTTGGAAGAGGGTGTTTGCTATGACCAGTGCATTCTCTTGGCAAAACTCTATTAGTCTTTGCCCTAATTCATTCTATGCTCCAAGGCCAAATTTGTCTGTTACACCAGGTGTTTCTTGACTTCCTACTTTTGCATTCCAGTCCCCTTTAATGAAAAGGACATCTTTTTTGGGCGTTAGTTCTAGAAAGTCTTGTAGGTCTTCATAGAACTGTTCAACTTCAACTTCTTCAGCATTACTGTTCAGGGCATAGACTTGGATTACTGTGATATTGAATGGTTTGCCTTGGAAACAAACAGATATCATTCTGTCGTTTTTGAGATTGGATCCAAGTACTGCATTTCAGACTCTTTTGTTGACTATGATGGCTACTCCATTTCTTCTGAGGGATTCCTACCAACAGTAGTAGATATACTGGTCATCTGAGTTAAATTCACCCATTCCAGTCCATCCTAGTTTGTTGATTCCTAGAATGTCAATGTTCACCCTTGCCATCTCTTGTTTGACCACTTCCAATTTGCCTTGATTCATGGACCTACCATTCCAGGTTCCTATGCAATGTTGCTCTTTACAGCATCAAACATTGCTTCTATTACCAGTCCCATCCACAACTGGATGGCGTTTTAGCTTTGGCTCAATCCCTTCATTCTTTCTGGGGTTATTTCTCCACTGATCTCCAGTAGCATATTGAGCATGTACCAACCTTGGGCATTCATCTTTCAGTTTCCTATCATTTTGCCTTTTCATACTGTTCATGGGGTTCTCAAGGCAAGAATAAAGAAGTGGTTTGCCATTCTCTTCTCCAGTGGACCACATTCTGTCAGACCTCTCCACCATAACCCTTCCATCTTGGGTGGAAATTATTTTCAATAAATGCCCAGAAGTCGTATGTTGGACCATACCCGGAATTGCTAATCAACAGGTATAAAAAGTTTCAGTTAAGGAAGGTGAATAAAATCTAGAGATCTACTCTATAGCATTTAACTATAATGTACCATACTGTACTGTTCACTCATAAATTATATAATGGGGCAGATCTCCTGTTATGTATTTTATCACATAAAATCAAAATTTAGAAAGTAGACCAGGTCCGTGGAATTTCATAAGCAAAAATACTAGAGTAGGTTGCCGTTTCCTACTCCAAGGGATCTCCCCAATCCAGAGATCAAACTCAAGTCTCCCACATTGGTAGGCAGATTCTTTACCACTGCGCACCTGGGAAGCCCAAATCAACTATACTTCAATAAATATTTTTTTTCTTGAGAAAAAAAAAAAAGAGACATGAGAGACACAGAATCAACATCCTGTAGTGCAGTGTTACAGGACAAAAGAAAAACTAGAATCTCAAAAGAGAGGGTGTCCTCAGTGGAAAGGGATGCAGGTAGTTTGAGAAACCTATTGGGAAGTTATGTTACAATTAGAAAACAAAACAACTGGAAGCAGATGAAAAAATCTTGAAATAGATGAAAAAATATCATATGATCATTAGGGCTCATTTCCTAAATATCCACAAGTCTAACTTACCAAACGTGCTGCAGACTTACAGAGTCTCTTGCCTAAATTAATATTTAAATGTCTCATAAACACTTAAAGTTTAATAAGTTCATAATATCACTTTCATCACTCCATCTTAAATCATAACCCCAAATATTTGAAAAACCATATCTAATCCAGTCACCAAAAAAACCCCACAAAAGTATTTTTGTTCCTAATCTCAGTGTCATTCCCTCATCTCTTTCTCACAGAGCCCACACAAGGAGTTACGTTGCTGATGCTTTCTTGTTTCTGCTCTCAGCTGTTAACGTACCATCTTCTCTCTACTCTCATCCATCTCTCTACTTTGGCTCATTATCTTCCACCAGGCATCCTATAGCAACTGCTTAACTCACTTTTAAATTTTTACTAAAGATTTCTACCTCTTTTCAATTATGTAATTATCTTCATAAGAACAAGAGTTATCTTTTTAAAGTTTAAAACTAGCCATGT
>SJYQ01001065.1:88914-109569 GCA_006410935.1 Redunca redunca | reverse complement strand
GGTTTATAGGTTCTCAAGTAATCCTGGAAATTAAATAGGATTCTTTTTCTAGGAAATGGTGATTTAAAAAATAAATTGACTCTCCTGGAATTCTCAGATAAATACAGAAATGAAGCATATTTACTAACTTTGCTAAGTATTCAGTTATCTAGATTGAAAGAAAGTTTCCAGGAGTCAGGAAAGATATGTTAAGAAATAAGTAAACCAGAACAGAGCAATATCTATAAATGAAACAAGCAAGCTGATCTTTCTTATTATTTTGTTTCTTTTTCTTTTTATCCTGGATATGTATGGGTATAGTAGATAACTACATCTTGAAGAACTGTAATTAGAGATGACTAAAATCCTTTTAGTCATCCAGGGGCGGTAGCCAGGAGGAGCCACCCGGGGCCTGAGGCCAGGGGCGGTGGCTGGGAAGACCAACCCAACATCCAAGGAGCAGTGGCTGCGCGGGCACAGGAAGGCCTCGAGGAGCTATCCCACGTTGAAGGTCAGGAAGGGCGGCAGTGAGGAGATATGCCTCATCCAAGGTAAGGAGCAGAGGCTGCACTTTGCTGGAGCAGCCGTGAAGAGATACCCCACGCCCAAGGTAAGACAAACCCAAGTAAGATAGTTGCAAGAGGGCATCAGAGGGCAGACACACTGAAACCATACTCACAGAAAACTAGTCAATCCAATCATACTAAGACCACAGCCTTGTCTAATTCAATGAAACTAAGCCCTGCCTGCAGGGCAACCCAAGATGGGTGGATCATGGTGGAGAGGTCTGACAGAATGTGGTCCACTGGAGGAGGGAATGGCAAGCCACATCAGTATTTTTGCTGAGAATCCCATGAACAGTATGAAAAGGCAAAATGATAGTATACCAAAAGAGGAATATCTCCCCAGGTCATTAGGTGCCCAATATGCTACTGGAGATCAGTGGAGAAATAACTCCAGAAAGAATGAAGAGATGGAGCCAGAGCAAAAATAAATACCCAGTTGTGGATGTGACTGGTGATGGAAGCAAGGTCCGATGCTATAAAGAGCAATATTGCAAAGGAACCTGGAATGTCAGGTCCATGAAACAAAGCAAATTGGAAGTGATCAAACAAGAGATGGCAAGGGTGAATGTCGACATTCTAGGAGTCAGAGAACTAAAATGGACTGGAATGGGTGAATTTAACTCAGATGACCATTACATCTACTACTGCGGGCAGGAATCCCTCAGAAGAAATGGAGTAGCCATCATGGTCAACAAAAGAGTCCGAAATGCAGTAGTTGGATGCAATCTCAAAAACGACAGAATGATCTCTGTTCATTTCCAAGGCAAACCATTCAATATCACAGTAATCCAAATCTATGCCCCAGCCAGTAACGCTGAAGAAGCTGAAGTTGAACGGTTCTATGAAGACCTTCAAGACCTTCTAGAACTAACACCCAAAAAAGATGTCCTTTTCATTATAGGGGACTGGAATGCAAAAGTAGGAAGTCAAGAAACACCTGGAGTAACAGGCAAATTTGGCCTTGGAATGCAGAATGAAGCAGGGCAAAGACTAATCGAGTTTTGCCAAGAAAATGCACTGGTCATAGCAAAAACCCTCTTCCAACAATGCAAGAGAAGACCCTACACATGGACATCACCAGATGGTCAAACCAAAATCAGATTGATTATATTCTTTGCAGCCAAAGATGGAGAAGCTCTATACGGTCAAAAACAGCAAGACCATGAGCTGACTGTGGCTCAGATCATGAACTCCTTGTTACCAAATTCAGACTCAAATTGAAGAAAGTAGGGAAAACCGCTAGACCATTCAGGTATGACCTAAATCAAATCCCTTATGATTATACAGTGGAAGTGAGAAATAGATTCAAGGGCCTAGATCTGATAGATAGAGTGCCTGATGAACTATGGAATGAGGTTCATGACATTGTACAGGAGACAGGGATCAAGACCATCCTCATGGAAAAGAAATGCAAAAAAGCAAAATGGCTGTCTGGGGAGGCCTTACAAATAGCTGTGCAAAGAAGAGAGGTGAAAAGCAAAGGAGAAAAAGAAAGATATAAGCATCTGAATGCAAAATTCCAAACAATAGCAAGGAGAGTGAGAAAGCTTTCTTCAGCAATCAATGCAAAGCAATAGAGAAAAACAACAGAATGGGAAACACTAGAGATCTCTTCAAGAAAATTAGAGATACCAAGGGAACATTTCATGAAAAGATGGGCTCGATAAAGGATAGAAATGGTATGGACCTAACAGAAGCAGAAGACATTAAGAGGTGGCAAGAATACACAGAAGAACTGTACAAAAAAAATCTTCACGACCTGGATAATCACAATGGTGTGATCACTCATCTAGAGCCAGACATCCTGGAATGTGAAGTCAAGTGGGCCTTAGAAAGCATCACTATGAACAAAGGTAGTGGAGTTGATGGAATACCGGTTGAGCTCTTTCAAATCCTGAAAGATGATGCTGTGAAAGTGCTGCACTCAATATTCCACCAAATTTGGAAAATTCAGCAGTGGCCACAAGACTGGAAAAGGTCAGTTTTCATTGCAATCCCAAAGAAAGGCAATGCCAAAGAATGCTCAAACTACCACACAATTGCGCTCATCTCACATGCTAGTAAAGTAATGCTCAAAATTCTCCAAGCCAGGCTTCAGCAATACATGAACCGTGAACTTCCTGATGTTCAAGCTGATTTTAGAAAAGGCAGAGGAACCAGAGATCAAATTGCCAACATCAGCTGGATCATGGAAAAAGAAAGAGAGTTCCAGAAACACATCTATTTCTGCTTTATTGACTATGCCAAAGCCTTTGACTGTGTGTATCACAATAAACTGTGGAAAATTCTGAAAGAGATCGGAATACCAGACCACCTGACCTGCCTCTTGAGAAATTGTATGCAGGTCAGGAAGCAACATTTAGAACTGGACATGGAAAAACAAACTGTTTCCAAATAGGAAAAGGAGTATGCCAAGGCTGTATATTGTCACCCTGTTTATTTAGCTTCTAGGCAGAGTACATCATGAGAAACGCTGGACTGGAAGAAACACAAGCTGGAATCAAGATTGCTGGGAGAAATATCAATAACCCCAGATAGGCAGATGACACCACCCTTATGGCAGAAAGTGAAGAGGAACTAAAAAGCCTCTCGATGAAAGTAAAAGAGGAGAGTGAAAAAGTTGGCTTAAAGCTCAACATTCAGAAAACTAAGATCATGGCATCCGGTCCCATCACTTCATGGGAAATAGATGGGGAAACAGTGGAAACAGTGTCAGACTTTATATTTTCTGGCTCCAAAATCACTGCAGATGGTGACTGCAGCCATGAAATTAAAAGACACTTACTCCTTGGAAGAAAAGTTATGACCAACCTAGATAGTATATTCAAAAGCAGAGACATTACTTTGCCGACTAAGGTCTGTCTAGTCAAGGCTCTGGTTTTTCCTGTGGTCATGTATGGATGTGAGAGTTGGACTGTGAAGAAAGGTGAGTGCCGAAGAATTGATGCTTTTGAACTGTGGTGTTGGAGAAGACTCTTGAGAGTCCCCTGGACTGCAAGGCGATCGAACCAGTCCATTCTGAAGGAGATCAGCCCTGGGTGTTCTTTTGATGGAATGATGCTAAAGCTGAAACTCCAATACTTTGGCCACCTGATGTGAAGAGTTGTTAAGGGTCACAATGATGGTTTAATTTTTTGTGCTTATCTCTCATTCTGGGTAAAATGACTAGATTTGCTAAAATGGAAAGGAGTCTTGACATGGTTTACAATCTAATCAGTTAAGTGCCTAACGTCTAAATGTTTGAATAGATTCTATCTCTATTCAAAATTTTTTGAATATTTGAACCTCAAAATATTTGAGATTTCAAATATTTTTTCATCCCAAACAATTAAAAATGCATTTTATATAATACCACATGTCTGCATAACTGAAATAAAATTAGAGGAGATATTCTTTCCCCTGTTTCCAAAATGTCATCTAAACTTTATTCTATTCTAATTCATTTTAAAACTGTCATTTGTGTCCCTATTATTAAATATACTCTTCTAAACTATACTTGGGCAGACTGTGTTCCTATTTCTTCTCCAAATAGGTCTGGGCAGCAGCAAACTGCAAGGTTTTGTTACTGACATATCCCAAGGGTTCTTTCTTACTTAGAGTAGGAGGCAAGTAAAATAATCAGAAAGCTTAGAGCCCACACCCAAAAGGGATCCCAAGGCAAGCTGGAGACCAAATAGCATTATTATTCTGTTCTGAAGAACTTCAGGTGTACAGTTCTGCATTTGATGTCATTCCCTAAGATTTTCTAGTTTTTGAGTCACTCTTATTTATTTGTTGCTTTAATTGTTATGTGGTTGTTGTTGTTCAACAAAAGAATTTAAATCTATCCTTGGAAGAAAGATTAAAATTACCTTGGGAATTTTCTCATCTCTTTCAAAGAAATAAATATATAACTCATCCAAGAATCTATTTCTGAACATCATTGTCCTATTCTTTGAAATGTTCATGAAGAGAAAATGTTCATTTTCTGTTTAGGTTGTCTCTCTCCATCATTATGTGATTTCCTTGGTGACCAAGTCTAAAGAACACTCTCCCAGAGAGCTTTCTTAGCTCTTCTGTGTCTACAACAGGGGTGTACCGATAGAAGATGGTGTTAGAATTTACTTGGAAACAATGTGTCTGCTGTAAACTGAATTGTATCCTCCCCAAATTCATAGATCAAGGGCCCAAACCCAATGTGATGATATTTGCAGATGGTCCTTAGGGAGGTAGTTAGGGTTAGTAGCGATAATGAGAACCTCATGATAAATCAGTGGTCTTGTAAGGAGAGAGGACTTCCCTGGTGGCTCAGATGGTAAAGCGTCTGTCTACAATGTGAGAGACCTGGGTTCGGTCTGTGGGTTGGGAAGATTCCCTGGAGAGGAAATGGCAACCCACTCCAGTACTCTTGCCTTGAAAATCCCATGGATGGAGGAGCTTGGTGCAGGCTACTGTCCATGGGGTCACAAAGAGTCGGGCACGACTGAGCAACTTCACTTTCACTTTCTGTAAGGAGAGACACTAGTTTGTTCTCTCTCTCTTTACACATAAACACACACAAACATCACAATCTCTGATACACACATACAGAGAAGAGGCCATGTGAGGTGAGCACAGTTAGATAGCTGCTCCTAAGTCACTTCAGTCATGTCCGACTCTGTGCGACCCCATAGATGGCAGCCCACCAGGCTTCCCCGTCCCTGGGATTCTCCAGGCAAGAACACTGGAGTGGGTTGCCATTTCCTTCTCCAATGCGTGAAAGTGAAAAGTGAAAGGGAAGCTGCTCAGTCATGTCCGACTCTTCGCAACCCCATGGACCGCAGCCTACCAGGCTCCTCTGTCCATGCGATTTTCCAGGCAAAAGTAGTGGAGTGGGGTGCCATTGCCTTCTCCGAGTTAGATAGCAGCCACATACAATCCAGCAAGAGACTTCCTACAAAGAACCAAGTTGATCAGGACCTTGAACTTGGACTTACTGACCTCCCAAATTATGAGAAAATAACTTTCTATTGTTAGAAACCACTCATTTTATAGTATTGTTATGATAGCTTGAATGGACAAAGACAACATGTTTATGGAAACAATAATTCTCTACATTGAAACAGTTTCTGTTGGGTTTGGGGGAGGGGGTGATGAGGGAGAAATGAACTGTGGAATTATCTTTATTTTTCCAATATAGAGCAATTTCTGTTGCCTTCTCCATAATTTTTTTTAGTATAAATTTATTTATTTTAATTGGAGGGTATTACTTTACAATACTGTATTGATTTTGCCATACATAGACATGAATCTGCCACGGGTGTACATGTGTTCCCCATCCTGAACCCCTCTCCGTCCTCCCTCCCCATACCATCCTTCTGGGTCATCCCAGTGTACCAGTCCCAAGCATCCTGTATCCTGCATCAAACCTGGACTGGCAATTTGTTTCACATATGATGATATACATGTTTCAATGCCATTCTCCCAAATCATCCCACCCTCGCCCTCTCCCACAGAGTCCAAAAGACTGTTCCATACATCTGTGTCTCCTTTGCTGCCTCGCATACAGGGTTGTCATTACCATCTTTCTAAATTCCATATATATGTGTTAGTTTACTGTATTGCTGTTTTTCTTTCTGGCCTTCTCCATAATTTAGGCCATCTAGCAATTAACTGAGAATTCACCAGACACTTTAATTATATCTTGCAGAGGGTTCGGATAGGAGGTGAAAAACACACCTTCAGTTACACATAGTGAACCTAAAAGACGTAAGCGAGAGGCTCAGTGAAACATTTGACGCAAACTGCGAGGCCCAGGCAGGGAGGTGTCTGCATCCCTACGGAACCGGATTAATGATGGATAACCAGACTATCCTGCATACGGTTTGTGAGGATACAGTGAGGGATTTGTCTGCTTTGTATAGTGATTTTGAGTATAAATTTTACCGTGTAGTTTTCTATGAAATAACTATGGGCTCTAATGTAATGACTGCAGGGGAGTGGCAGTGTTAGTGTCTAACACTGTTTATACACAATGCATTAACATACGTGGTTCAGTGAACAGGAAAAGCAGCGAATCCTTGCAATTCACAGCTTGACATGATCACACTTTGTCAGCATCAATCAGGATTATATGAACTAACATGACTGTGTGGATCACAATAAACTGTGGAAAATTCTGAAAGAGATCGGAATACCAGACCACCTGACCTGCCTCTTGAGAAATCTGTATGCAGGACAGGAAAGAACAGTTAGAACTGGACATGGAACAACAGACTGGTTCCAAATGGGAAAAGGAGTACGCCAAGGCTGTATATTGTCACCCTGCTTATTTAACGTCTATGCAGAGTACATCATGAGAAACGCTGGACTGGAAGAAACACAAGCTGGAATCAAGATTGCCGGGAGAAATATCAACAACCTCAGATATGCAGATGACACCACCCTTATGGCAGAAAGTGAAGAGGATCTAAAAAGCCTCTTGATGAAAGTGAAAGAGGAGAGTGAAAAAGTTGGCTTAAAGCTCAACATTCAGAAAACGAAGATCATGGCGTCCGGTCCCATCACTTCATGGGAAATAGATGGGGAAACAGTGGAAACAGTGTCAGACTTTATTTTTCTGGCCTCCAAAATCACTGCAGATGGTGACTGCAGCCATGAAATTAAAAGACGCTTACTCCTTGGAAGAAAAGTTATGACCAACCTAGATAGTATATTCAAAAGCAGAGACATTACTTTGCCGACTAAGGTCCGTCTAATCAAGGTTATTGTTTTTCCAGTGGTCACGTATGGATGTGAGAGTTGGACTGTGAAGAAGGCTGAGCGCTGAAGAATTGATGCTTTTGACCTGTGGTGTTGGAGAAGACTCTTGAGAGTCCCTTGGACTGCAAGGAGATCTAACCAGTCCATTCTGAAGGAGTTCAGCCCTGGGATTTCTTTGCAAGGAATGATGCTAAAGCTGAAGCTCCAGTACTTTGGCCACCTCATGCGAAGAGTTGACTCATTGGAAAAGACTCTGATGCTGGGAGGGATTGGGGGCAGGAGAAGAAGGGGATGACGGAGGATGAGATGGCTGGATGGATCACGGACTCGATGGATGTGAGTCTGAGTGAACTCCAGGAGTTGGTGATGGACAGGGAGGCCTGGCGTGCTGCTATTCATGGGGTTGCAAAGAGTCGGACAGGACTGAGTGACTGAACTGAACTGAACTGATGGCTGATTTGTTTTGCTATATGGCGGATAATAACAAAACACTGTGGAGCAAAATCCCTCAATATGAAATAAATTAAGAACACTTCTAGAAGAAAATCTCCAAAAGTAGTTTCATCTAACACACTTATAAAAAGTCCAAAAAATCAATGAAAAATTGATTAAAATGGACAAAATTAGGACACTTTAAAATGTATAAATATATGAATGACCAGCAAATACTTTGACAAATGTCCAATATCATTAGTCATTAAGTAAATGAAAATAAAACTCACAATGAGATTATTTCATCCCTATTTCCATTTATAAATTATTTTTAAAAAATCCTATACAATGATGATGATTTGCTTGCAATTTTATCATAACTTCTGGAACAGTTGTAGTTTTACTGTGAGAAAGCACATCCATCTTTTTCATTGTTACTGTAATAGCTGTCTTGAAGTAAGTGTCTCCCTGGAACTGTACAGATAAATTATACTGCCTTCTTTCTGTCCTTAAATTGTTCCTTACAATTTTTCACTAGAGAATATGCAAGTTATCCTAGGTAATTTGAAGACATCACAGGCAATTAAAAAAAAAACCTCTCACGTAATTTGGGGAGAATCATCTGAATAAATTTTATACTACTTCCTCAGGGAACATCACAAGGAGAGAGGGAACATATAAATTGCCCCCACCCAAAGACAAGCCAGAGTAATTTGAAAGCAGAAAATCAAATTCTTCATTAAAGGTGAGTAAATAGGAATTGTAGATATTGATTAACACCACAGTTTTGGTAATTTCACTTAATTCTTAACTATGGATACTCTTTCAGTCACTGACAGCTTATTCTTTACATCACAAAAATTTCATTATCTCTTTTGTTAACTGGTTTCCCTGGAAAAGCATGGCATTTTAGGACATTAAATACTATGAATTGACTAGAGGTCATATAATCATTTGCTTTGTGAAAATGGAAAGTGGTAGCTGGATATTGCAAGTACAGAAGTAATTAGGAATATCTGAAAATCATCAGCAAATTAATCTGTTAAAATTAGTAAAGCTAACATTTCCAGATAAAATATAGGATGTTCAGTTGAATTTAAATTTCAAAAAAAATAATAACTACGTTTTAATATCTGGCTCATTTGGAGAAGGAAATGGCAACCCACTCCAGTGTTCTTGCCTGGAGAATCCCAGGGATGGGGAGCCTGGCGGGCTGCCGTCTGTGTGGTTGCACAGAGTCAGACACGACTGAAGCCACAGCAGCAGCAGCAGCAATCTCTGACTTTTAAAATATAAATATACCCAACACCGGTCTTCCTGGGTGGACCAGTGGTAACGAATTCCCCTGCCAATGCAGGAGACTTAGATTCAATCCCTGGTCTGGGAAGATCCCCTGGAGAAGGAAGTGGCAACCCACTCCAGTATTCTTTCCTGGAAAATCCTATGGATGGAGGAGCTTTGTGGTCTACAATCCAGGGGGTGGCCAGGGGTTGAATGTGACTTAGCAGCTGAACAACAACAAAAACAAATACCCAGTGCAATCTTAGAAAAATAGTATTTTAAGCTTTGTGTTACTCATGAATCATTTTATGAACTGAATTATTTTACTATAATATTCCTTATATACGCAAATAAACTCCCATGCTTAAATTGAGAGACATTTTAGTTGTTTTTCCTGCTGATTGCTTATGCTTATGTTTGTTCATTTGTTTGTTTCTTTTCAGACAAATATTTACAAACTGAGTGAATAGACTGGCAAATGAATAGAATGACATTTTTAAGAGTTATGGAGAAAACTACGAACCTCAAATAATTCCTAACTGTTATCACCAAGTCTGAAGATTGAAAAGTCAGTCATCCCATTGCATAATTTTGTACTCTGTGATTTAATTTCTAAGTCATGTCTGACTTTTGCAAACCCATGGACTGCAGCCCACCAGGCTCCTCTCCCCATGGGATTCTCTTCTAATGGTTCGCCCTAAATGAAAGAATATAAGGTGTTTCATCAGGATATTAGAAAATGACCAGAGGTATCGTTTCCCAAATTAGAATGGGTAGGGTTTCACTTTCTCTTAAACATCCTGATAGCAATTCCTTTTGATAAATATCTGGAAGTTGTAAGCTGGACCATATAGAGAGTTGCTAATCAATAAGTATAAAGCTTCAGTTACATGAGAGGAATAAGATCTAGAGATAATTAACAATACTGTTCTGTTCAGCCATAAACCTCTTAATGGGGCAGATCTCAAGTTATGTATTCTTACCACATTGTTAAAATAAAAATTTAAAAGAATGGGCAAGGTGCAAGGATCTGGAAGTGTAGAAGGATGTAATAACTGACACTGAAAATGAAGACATGTCTGATAAACATAAGGATGATTCTTAGTAGAAATGAAGACTTCAAAGTGGTAAAACTTATTCTAGAAATCTGAATTCCATTGCTTAATCCAATGTGTCTCTCTTTCTATATATATAAACAAACAAACAAACAAACAAAACAAAACCCATGATAGCAAGCCATGTTACCCCTGGTTCTAATCTGTACATGAAGAAGGAGACTGAAATCAGAGTGGGACTCAGTAGAGAAAGAGCAGACAACACCATCTAGAAAGAAGGAATGGAAATGGCTCAGCAGTCTCCAGCACTGTCTTTCCTTCTCAGCTCCACTCCTTGGATCAGACTAGATTTCTGGTTTGATAAGTCAGAACCTCTGTAGTATCTTAAAGAGAAAAGAAAATCTGAGGGGGAAAAATGTTTTTTTTTCTAGATTGCTTGTCTTCGCTCAACTGGTATCTTTGAATATCAGCAGGGAAACAGAGGGACTAGGGTTGGGTGTATGTCTGGTGAAACAATATGACTAAGAAAGTGATACAGACCTGAGTGTGGAATGCACTGAATATGAGACCAAGGCTTTTCTCGATTATTCTAAAAGATATCTCAGATTACATGTTTGATTAATCAGAAAGTTTTAATGACTCCTATTTTCTTATGAACAAATCTGAGAGTGGCAGCCTGAAGAAGAGAAGGATACAGCAGTCCATGACAGTGTTAATGACAGCTTGACCTAAGGAAGTAGACGGGGTGCTTAAGATGGCAAAGAACTATGGAAATTGGCAAAAAAAAGTGACATAGAGCTTTAAAAGAAACTTAGAGGAAAAATGTAATGTTTGTGATTTAACCAATTGCTTTCCAACATTTACTTTCGCAATTTAAGAAAGAGATATAACCAGCCGGCGTGCTCAGTCACTCACTTGTGCCCGACTTTTTGCGACCCCATAGACTGTAGCCCGCCAGGCTCCTCTGTCCATGGGATTCTCTAGGCAGGAATACTGGAGTGGGTAGCCATGCCCTCCTCCAGGGGACCTTCCTGACCCAGGGGTTGGACCTGTGTCTCCTGCATTGGCAGACAGACTCTACTGCCGCACCCCCTGGGAAGTTATAGACCGTCAGCACGCTTGATTTTAGCAGAAGTAAGGGAACTGACGGGCTTTGCTGGTGGCTCAAACGGTAAAGAATCTTTCAGCAGTGCTCAAGATCTGAGTTCGATCCATGGGCTGGGAAGATCCCCTGGTGAAGGTAATAGCTACCCACTCCAGCATTCGGACCCGGCAAATTCCATGGACTGTAAGGCCCAAGAGGCCACAAAGACTCAGACACGACTGAGTGACTTTCACTTACTCAAGGGAGTGGATATATTTCAAAGTATGATTCTAGGAAATCTTACCCCAGAAGTTGCCCTTGCCATATAACAACAGTTCTAGAAATGTTTAAAAACTGTAACCACCTCTCCTTTCTTTCCCAGATGACTCTCTACACTCTTACATGGCTAATGGAAATTTCACCCGAGTCACTGAGTTTATTCTCACAGGAGTCTCAGAACGCCCAGACCTCCAGATCCCTCTCTTCTTCGTCTTCCTGGTCATCTATGGACTGACCGTGACAGGGAACCTAAGCATCATCACCCTCACCAGTGTGGACTCTCGGCTTCAGACCCCCATGTATTTCTTCCTCCGGCACTTGGCCATCATCAATCTTGGCAATTCAACTGTCATTGCCCCTAAAATGCTGGTCAACTTCTTAGTAAAGAAACACACCACCTCCTTCTATGAATGTGCCATTCAGCTAGGCGGGTTCTTGGTTTTCATTGTAGCTGAGGTGCTCATGTTAGCCGTGATGGCCTATGACCGCTATGTGGCCATTTGTAACCCCCTGCTCTACATGGCGGTGGTGTCTCGGTGGGTCTGTCTCCTGCTAGTTTCCCTCACATACCTCTATAGCTTTTCCACGGCTGTTGTGGCCTCATCTTCTGTATTCTCTGTGACTTATTGCTCTTGCAATATCATCAATCATTTTTATTGTGATATCGCCCCTCTGCTAGCATTGTCCTGCTCTGATACTTCCTTTCCAGAAACATTTGTGTTTATATCTGCAGCTACAAATCTGGTGGTTTCCATAATTATAGTTCTTGTATCTTATTTCAACATTGTTTTGTCCATTCTCAAAATACGTTCATCAGAAGGAAGGAAAAAAGCCTTCTCCACCTGTGCATCACATATGATGGCGGTATCCGTCTTCTATGGCACAATGATATTCATGTATGTGCAGCCTCAAACTAACCATTCTATGGATACTGATAAAGTGGCCTCTGTGTTTTATACTCTGGTGATTCCCATGCTGAACCCCATGATCTACAGCCTGAGGAACAAGGATGTGAAGGCTGCCTTGAAGAGATTTCTGACAAATTCATGCTGTTCTTTTAAGCTGATGTAATTTTAGAAATCTATAAGTAAATAAAGTTAAGACAAACTGCCGTTGTGTCAGAAAAAGCAATGGTTAGATGACAGATTAATAGGTATGCAAGCTACTCTGGGAATTATAAGGTGCTAGAATTTGGGATGCACAGATTTAAAAAATAATCTGAAGCTCTTGGATGTATGAATTTAATACAGAAACAAAGCATTATTCACTTATTTTCTCAAGGATTATGCAAACATCTACATTGAAATGAATATTTCCAGGAGTCAAGAGAGATACGAATTTGAAAGTTTTAAATAAGTCAAAACAGAAGAAGGAAAATAATGGCTGAGAGAGGTCAGTGGGTCTTTCTCATTCCTTGGCTCTCTTTCCTTTCTGTGCGTGCAGCAGATCACTGCATCCGGAACCGCACAGGGCCTAAATCCTTCCCATCACTAAGTAGCAAAATTAAACTGGCAGATTTATTTAGAACAATCCCTAACTCTTTCTTAGTATGGTTTGAAGGAAAAGCTACACACTCCTGATACATTGCTATTTTGAATGATAACCAAAATGCAGTTGAAATTATTTTTATGGCAATGAATACCATTTATACAACTTATTAAAGAAGAACACAAGGCATCCTCACTGATGGCTTTCACTCTGAGCGCTACTATATGGTAATCTTGGTGGAGTTTATAAGCATTTTCTCTTCTCCTTACTCTAAGTATCAGTTTTCTGTAGTATGTGTAATGAATGTACTGTGTTTTGATATAAATAAGCATTCCATGAATCATGTTTTGGGAAAGTTCCTTGCATCATTAAAAAAAAATTAATTGTTTTTGTAATTTTTTGATTTCTGATAGTTTTTGAGTACATATCAAAATTCATCATACAACTTGCATATATGCAGGTGACCAGACTATATCTCAGATTTATCAAATCAGAATGGAGTTAACCAATATGAGGATAAATTAATAGACTATTATTTATATAGTGCATGTAACCAAGCTGGGCATTTCCAGTGAAGAAGAACAGTAAGTCTTGTTTGATACTAATTTACTAAAAATGTCTGGATTTCTAGACTAGCCATGTACCTGGTACACAAATAGTATCCCTGAAAAAGGTTAGTTTCATTTGGATCCTCAAACGGAGAATATTAAAACCCTCAGTGTTTCATGATAAAATGTATCAGGTTAATTTTTTTTTAATTATGTTGTACAAACTAACAGTGCTATGGGTATAACTTCATTTGGAAGGAAATCTCTGAATATCCTTTTTTAATTTCAGAAATTTCTTCATGGCATCTGGTCCCATCACGTCATGGCAAATAAATGGGGAAACAGTGGCAGGCTTTATTTTTTTGGGGAACTCCAAAATCACTGCAGATGGTGACTGCAGACATGAAATTAAAAGACAATTACTTCTTGGAAGAAAAGTTATGACCAACCTAGACAAGATATTAAAATGCAAGAGACATTACTTTGCCAACACAGGTCCGTCTAGTCAAGGCTGTGGTTTTTCCAGTAGTCATGTATGGATGTAAGAGTTGGACTATAAAGAAAGCTGAGTGTTGAAGAATTGATGCTTGTGAACTGTGTTGAGAGTCCCTTGGACTGCAAGGAGATCCAACCAGTCCATCCTAAAGGAAATCAGTCCTGAATATTCATTGGAAGGGCTGATGCTGAAGGTGAAACTCCAATACTTTGGCCACCTGATGTGAAGAGCTAACTTATTGGAAAAGACCCTGATGCTGGGAAATATTGAACGCAGGAGGAGAAGGGGACAACAGAGGATGAGACGGTTGGATGGCGTCACTGACTCAATGGACATGGGTTTGAGTAAATTCTGGGAGTTGCTGATGGACGGGGAGGCCTGGCATGCTGCAGACCATGGGGTTTCAAAGAGTCAGACACAACTGAGCGACTGAACTGAGCTGAACCGATATTATATGCATTCACAACCTACAGGGGAAACAGTCTATAGGTTCAAAGGCTAAACATTCTTAGGAGAAGGGAATGGCAACCCACTCCAGTATTCTTGTCTGGAGAATCCCATGGACAGAGGAACCCGGTGGGCTACCCCATGGAGTTGCAAAGAGGTGGAAAAGACTGAGCGACTAACACACATGAACGTTTTTAAGGACCGCATATAATTAGAAAGATGTAAGGCAAGAGGAACATACTACAAGGACATGGAGTATGACGCAAGGAGACTGTGTGGCGGTGACCTGAGCATATTAACCATTTGTTATTCAGTAGCGCAGTCATGTCCGACTCTTCTGGACCTCAAGGACTGCAGCATGCCAAGTTTCCCTGTCCTTCACAGTCTCCCGGATTTTGCTCAAACTCATGTCCAATGAGTCAGTGATGCTTATCCAGGCATCTCATCCTCTGTCGCTCTGTTCTCCTTCTGCTTTCAGTCTTTCCCAGGGTCAGAGTCTTTATTATATGAACCGTCGGTCAGTCAGTTCAGTTGCTCAGTCGTGTCCGATTCTTTGTGACCCCATGAATCCCAGCACGCCAGGCCTCCCTGTCCGACACTAACTCCTGGAGTTCACCCAAACTCATGTCCATTGAGTCAGTGATGCTATCCAGCCATCTCATCCTCTGTCATCCCCTTCTCCTCCTGCCCCCAATCCCTCCCAGCATCAGAGTCTTTTCCAATGAGTCAACTCTTCGCATGAGGTGGCCAAAGTACTGGAGTTTCAGCTTTAGCATCATTCCTTCCAATGAACATCCAGGACTGATCTCCTTTAGGATGGACTGGTTGGATCTCCTTACAGTCCAAGGGACTCTCAAGAGTCTTCTCCAACACCACAGTTCAAAAGCATCAATTTTTCAATGCTCAGCTTTTTTCACAGTCCAACTTTCACATCCATACATGACCACTGGAAAAACCATAGCCTTGACTAGATGGCTTAGTTGGCAAAGTAATGTCTCTGCTTTTGAATATGCTATCTAGGTTGGTCATAACTTTTCTTCCAAGGAGTAAGTGTCTTTTAATTTCATGGCTGCAGTTACCATCTGCAGTGATTTTGAGCCCCAAAAAATAAAGTCTGACACTGTTTCTACCATTTCCCCATCTATTTCCCATGAAGTGATGGGACCAGATTGCCATGATCTTAATTTTCTGAATGTTGAGCTTTAAGCCAACTTTTTCACTCTCCTCTTTCACTTTCATCAAGAAGCTTTTTAGTTCCTCTTCACTTTCTTCCATGAGGGTGGTGTCATCTGCATATCTGAGGTTATTGATAATTCTCCTGGCAAACTTGATTCCAGCTTGTGCTTCTTCCAGTCCAGTGTTTCTTATGATGTACTCTGCATATAAGTTAAATAAGCAGGGTGACAATATACAGCCTGATGCACTCCTTTTCCTATTTGGAACCAGTCTGTTGTTCCATGTCCAGTTTTAACTGTTGCTTCCTGACCAAACAGATATAAGCAAAAAGTTAGAAACTATCATATCCCAACTTAGAAGACTTTCCTACAGCCTAGTAGTTTCTGATATTTATATGTCTTATTTGTGATAATAGAGACAAACCACAAAGACCTTTAACATACAACAATAATAAGATTACAATCCATGAAAAAGCAAAGTTGAATCAACTCTTAGACAAGGAACAAAAGTCATCACAATCCCTAAAATAAGAGGACATAAGAAAAGATAATTTAAAATGTTATGTCATCTATTATGACCACACTTTGAAACAAAAATGTGGAAATACTTAATTAAATAAATAACAAAAATGGGAAAAATAATTTGTGATTGCTATAAGTTTTTGAAGTATGTTATTTCTGACAGTGTGTTAAACAGTTTATAGACATTATTTACTATTCAATAGTTACATTAAATCCATTTGTTTTTTTTTTTAACTCAAATCAAACAGCATTTGAATTTGAAACAGATTTTCAGATAAGATAACTATGAGTTTGAGAAGAGTAATTGCCAAAATCTTCCAGCAATAAATGACAAATTTGGGATTCAAAATGGAAATTTGACTCCAAAGCTCACACTCCCAAGAACTAAACACAATTGCATAGAATCAAATCATGTTTAGTTCATATTTTCACTACAAAAAATTCAACTAAATTTAAATATTCATAGGTATACAAATTGATCATACAAATTGTATAATGACTGGATAAATTGGGCCTTAGCCAAGAGATGAAAAAATATCCTCTACATTGAATTTGATAATGTTTTAACAGCTTTATTAAAGTATACATATAGAACATAAAATGCACCTATTGTGAGGAAATAAACTGTAAGTGAATTAGTATTCTTTTATTTGAGTAAATTTATAGTAATTATGCAACCATATCATTATCCAGATTCAGTTCCAAAGTTGCAAGTTTATAATGTGTATATTTATAAATAGAGTTGTACATATGCAATCAGGTTCCAGTTGTAAATATTTATGTTGTCACCACATAAAGTTTCTTTCTGCTTATTTCCAGTTCATTTTCACTTCCATCCATATCTCCAGGCAGCTTTTGACCTACATTCTGTCTCATATATTTGCCATTTTAGGAATTTTCATTAAAATAGAGTCTTAAAATGTGGAAACTTCTATGTCTGACTTCTTACACTAATAAAAGATTTTGTATTTCATTCATGTTATAGCATGTGTTAGAAATATTATTTTTTATTACTGAATAGCATTTGTTTATATGCATATACCATTTTTGTTTGTTCATTGATTGATTGGTAGACATTTGGATTATTCTATTTTTTGCTTATTAGGAATATTTTGGTATGTATATTTGTGTAACAGTCTTATGTTCATATTTTTATTTTTCTTAGATTGATATTTTGGAGCAGAATTGCTAGGGCGATTGGAGAGTCTTATGTTAAATCTTTTATGAAAATACAAAGAAAAGTTTTCCAAAGTTTTTATTCTAACAGACATACGAGTGTTTTAGTGTCTTTACACTTGTATTGACTGCCATTTTGATCACAGTCAGTCTAGTGTCTTCGTGGTGAAATGGTGCTGTGGTCTTAGCCTGCTTTTCCTTGGCGGTGATGATTCTGAGTTTGATCTTGCTATTAAACAGGCAGCTGGTCTGCCAGTATACTGGTTGTGCCAGCCAGTACTGTGACTTCACATTATCTACAACTTCAGTGTTTCAAGAAAAGCCACTGAGATCACATTTGCTTTGAAATTCATCTCTAGAAATGGGTTTTTTCAAGCTCTGCATCATATTAAATTAGCCCATATCTAGCAGCAAAGCTGTAGATCCTCAGGACACCTCAAAAATGACATTTCTAGATAGTTAGCCAATAGATTTTACTTAGTCAAACGGCAATTTTATTTATTGCAGCCATATTTATAATTGATAGTGAAAACAACCATTTATCCTTTAATAGGTAAATGCATAAACAAATTGTAATTCATCCATACAATGGAATACTATTCAGAAATAAAGGGGATTGAGATATCAAGGTACAAGCAGAGATGGGACATTTGTTCAAATATAGATTCATTTATAAATTTAATTAATGAAATAAAACAGGCATTGTATATTCATAGAATATTTAATATCTCTAATATACTGTTTCTGCCTATATAATTCCTATCCTAATCATCACCTATAGAATATAATCAGGCTGCTATTTTTTAAACATTTAATGCCTCATTGAAAGGACTGATGCTGAGGCTGAAGCTCCAATACTTTGGCCACCTGATGCAAAGAGCTGACTCATTGGAAAAGTCCTAGATTCTGGGAAAGAATTGAAGGCAGGAGCAGAAGCGGACAACAGAGAATGAGATGGTTGGATGGCATCAACGACTCAGTGGACATAAGTTTGAGCAAACACCTGGGGATGGTGAAGGACAGGGAAGCATGGTGTGCTGCAGTCCATGAGGTCACAAAAAGTTGGATACAACCTAGTGAACAACAACCCTGTAGATATTTCATGAAATCTTTAGCTGTAGATATGCAGTTCTTCAAAAATGGACTTGTGTTAATATATCTTCAGTCAGCCTTCACCTCCCAACTGAGCACAGATCATAATTTTTTTGATGATCTCACTTACATTACGCTCCGAGGTAAAGTCCTCTGGGATAGAGATACTGACAAAAGCATGCAGTAATCTGTTACCCAAACTATTAGGAAAAGAAATTTGTGCGGCCTCTGCTCAGGTAGGTTAGAAGAATGCATTTCAAAATGGCGAGCTGTGAGTCACATATGTGGAATAACATTGCTATAATAGCTCAAGATAATATTTTTTTAAAATTAAAGAGTATAATATTAATACAATGGGTTAGAGTAAAACAATTTGAAATACATTTTGTAACCTAAAGATAGTGCTTTATTTGTATTTATATTAGTTTTGGCAAAAGTATCAACAACATCTAGTTTTTCAAGTAAACAGTTAAGAATTAGAAGGAAGTGGAGAGATAACCTAGTCTGCTGCTGCTGCTGCTGCTAAGTCGCTTCAGTCATGTCCGACTCTGTGCGACCCCATAGACGGCAGCCCACCAGGCTCCCCCATCCCTGGGATTCTCCAGGTAAGAACACTGGAGTGGGTTGCCATTTCCTTCTCTGATAACCTAGTCTAGTGCCTTTTAAAATATATATTGTTGTTGTTAGCTGTTCACTCACTAAGTGGTGAGTGACTCTTCATGACCCCATGGACTGCAGCATGCAAGGTCCCCCTTATCCTTCACTATCTCCTGGAGTTTGCTCAAATTCATGTCCACTGAGTTGGTGATGCTATCTAAACATCTCATCATCTGTCATCCTCTTCTACTCCTGCCTTCAGTCTTTCCCAGCATCAGGGCTTTTTCCAACAAGTCAGCTCTTCGCATCAGGTGGCCAAAATATCAGAGCTTTAGCTTCAGCATCAGTCCTTCCAATGAATATTCAGGGTTGATTTCCTTTAAGATTGACTGGTTCAACATATATACATGAATAAATTGAACTCGAAAATGTTCAAGCGGGTTTCCCAAGCTCATGTAACTAATTAAAAGACAGAACCAAGTCTAGAAAATAAAGTTGAATAAGCATGATGTATGCATATGTCTAGAATTTATAGAAATTATGCGTGTACTTAACTAGTTGGTCAGTGCCTAAGCTCCTAAACTGAGCGCTGAAGGATTGATGCTTTTGAGCTGTGGTGTTGGAGAAGACTCTTGTTGTCCCTTGGACTGCACAGAGATCTAACCAGTCTATCCTAAAGGAAATCAGTCCTGAATATTCATTGGAAGGACTGATGTTGAAGCTGAAACTCCAATACTTTGGCCACCTGATGCAATGAATTGACTCATTTGAAAAGATACAACATTGTAAAGTAAAAAAAGAAAAGAATAGAAAAGACCCTGATGCTGGGAAAGATTGAAGGCAGGAGGAGAAGGGGACGACAGAGGATGAGCTGGTTGGATGGCATCACCGACTCAGTGGACATGAGTCTGAGTGAGCTCTGGGCATTGGTGATGGACAGGGAGGCCTGGCGTGCTGCAGTCCATGGGGTTGCAGAGAGTTGGACACGACTGAGTGACTGAACTGAACTGAACCGTCTAGTTGCTTTTTTACATATTCTCTGCTTGAGAATCCCTTGTCTTAAATCTTTCCATGTTAATTTTGACCTGCATATCCAGGGAAATCTTCCCTTAGCCATCCCCTCCTCAAAGTCTTCCAGTTTTCAGGCCTCCTCTCATACATGTTTCTGGTGTACAGCACTGAGCTCCATTAGGTTATTATACAGCAACTCACTATTCCAAATAGGCTTGGTTGCTCTCTTCCTGTTTTTACTCCCTGATATCTGCAGTCTGACATTTATTTGATGTCCCTTCAAAACACAGAAAGATATTTAATAATATGGAGTCAGTAAAGATGTTTTAATGCATTCAAATTGCAAATTAATGACTTATGTTGCTCTTATATATGTGTATACATTTATTATTTTTTTAAATATAAATTTATTTAATTGGAGGTTAATTACTTTATAATATTGTATTGGTTTTGCCATATCTCAACATGCATCCACCACAGGTGTACATGTGTTCCCCATCCTGAACCCCCCTCCCTCCTCCCTCCCCGTACCATCCCTCTGGGTCATCTCAGTGCACCGGCCCCAAGCATCCAGTATTATGCATTGATCTTGGACTGGTGATTCATTTCACATATGATATTATACATGTTTCCATGCCATTCTCCCAAATCATCTCACCCTCGCCCTCTCCCACAGAGTCCAAAAGACTGTTCTATACATCTGTGTC
>SJYQ01001065.1:39037-72254 GCA_006410935.1 Redunca redunca | reverse complement strand
ATTACATTGGCTAGCACATTAAGAATAATATTTAGTAAGAGTCATGATTGTCTTAATTCTAGTTGAAATGCCTTGTGTTTCATCTTAATATATTACTCAATATATTCATGGTCATCTCTTTAACTCTTGAAATACTTTTCGTGCTATACTACCTATGATGCTGGAATTTTGTATACATGATATCCTATATTTTAATTCAAGATATTCTGTCTTCCTTAACAAATATCCTGCCTACTGAGTGTGTTGGAATTCCTGCCTGCAGCAAATCCCTTCAAACCCAAAGCAGGCAGCACTGAAACCTGAGAACAGCCCGTTGACCAGTGAGGATTCATCTTTCCAGTATGGTCACCATAAAATAAGCCTGAGCAAAGTCCTTAATCCTCAGTGTGAAAGATTACCTGCAATGGGTGTTCTGCAGATAACAGTATGATACGCTTCTATATACAATTCATGGCCAAACACAATAATTCAGAAGTAACTGAATTCATCCTCTTGGGACTCACAGACAGTCCTGAGCTTCAAGCCCTTCTTTTTGGGATCTTTTTAGTGATCTACTTAATTAGTGTCATGGGTAATCTTGGATTAATCATGCTAATTCATGTCAGTCCTCAGCTTCATACAGCTACGTATTATTTCCTCAGCCACCTAGCTTTTGTTGATTTTTGCTACACCTCCTCGGTCACTCCTAACACGCTGGTGAACTTCCTCCAAGAAACTAAAAGGATATCCTTACCTGCTTGTGCCACTCAGTTGTTTTGCTTTATCATGTTTGTGGTTTGTGAATTTTATATGCTCGCAGTCATGGCTTATGACAAGTATGTGGCCATTTGTAATCCTTTACTCTACCATTGTTGTGAACAAAAGGGTCTGTATTCAGATGGTGCTTAGCACATATGTATATAGCTTTTCCGTGGGACTCCTACAAGCAGTTCTTACTTTCCACTTACCTTTCTGTCATTCAAACATAATAAATCACTTCTACTGTGATGATGTCCCTTTGGTTGCCCTGGCCTGTCATGAAACCCATCACAAATATATCAAAAAGTTGCTATTGTTCACACTTGCCGGGTTCAACATCTTTTTCTCTCTTTTTATCGTCCTTGTCTCCTATGTATTCATTCTATTTGCCATTCTAAGGATTAAATCAGCTGAAGGCAGAAAGAAGGCATTTTCTACTTGCGCTTCCCACTGGACTTCCATCACTATATTTTATGGTCCAATCATCTTCATGTATATGCAACCAGAAACAAGCCATTCCTTGCATACTGATAAGATATCTTCTGTATTCTATATAGTGGTAATTCCCATGTTAAATCCTCTCATATATAGCCTGAGGAACAAGGAAGCAAAAAATGCTATGAAGAGAACTATGGAAAAAGTGTATTCTACTATAATGTAAGTGATCCATGCTTTAACTGAAAGCCTTCACATTTAGGAGGCCAAAAAAAAAAAAGCAAATAAACAAAAAAACAAATAGTTTTTCTGCATGATCATGCCTTTAGTAACATGCTTTCTAATGCTGCAATATTTAAAAAGTGAAAGTGATAGTGTTGTCTCAGTCCTGTCCAACTATTTGCTACCCCATGGACTGTAACCTGCCAGGCTCCTCTGCACAAGGAATCCTCCAGGCAAGAAGGCTGGAGTGAGTTCCACTCCCTTCTCCCGTGGATCTTCCTGACACAGGGATGGAGCCAATCTCCCGCAGTGCCAGCAGACTCTTTACCATCTGAGCCACCAAGTGAAAGTTAATATTAATACAGAAGATACATTTCGTTTCTAATTTTATTTTTATTAGTTTGTAAATTATAACGTCTGATAATGCTGAATATGCATTGGAAAGACTGATGCTGAAGCTGAAGCTCCAATATTTTTGGCCAACTGACGTGAAGAGCTGATTCACTGGAAAAGACCCTGATGCTTGTAAAGATTGACCCCAGTAAGACAAGAGAATGACAGAGGATGAGATGGTTGGATGGTATCCTCAACTCAATGGACGTGAGTCTGAGCAAACTCCAGGAGATAATGAAGGACAGGGAAGCCTGGAGTGCTATGGTCTATGGGGTTGCAAAGGGTTGGACATGGTTAGTGACTGAACTACAACAGCAATATTGAAAGATATGAGGCTGAAATAAGTCCAGTTGCAAATAATGGGTTAAATTTTCTTTTGTAGATCACTTTTTTATAGTGGAATTTTGACTTGAATTCTTCAATTCATAAATTTTACATGATAAAAAATCATATCATCTTTAAATTACTAAAGCAGCTTTCAATTATTAGTATGGTATAAAATACACTGATGCACACACACATACACGCACACACACAGGGTAAGAAGAATCTGAAAAGAACTGTTGATTCTAAAACTCTAACACGGACACTGATACCAACACGGACAGAAAATCTGACTTAAAAAGACTGAACCAGTAACTTGAATTTTAACAAGGGAAGCATGTCCTTCTGCAAAGAGTAAGGTCTATAGATCCAATAATATGGTTAATTTGCTGATTTTTACTGAAGTTATTTGGTCTTTGAAGAATGTCCTTGCTTTGAGTAACATACACCTATGACCATATGAAAACCATTACACTGAAAATATAAACTGCCTTGGAGAATATAATTATTTTAACAAGACTAACAAGCAGAATGTATATTTCCATTTATTTTGTCTTTAATTTTATTCATAAATGTCGTTGATTTCTGAGAAAATTCTTTGGCTAGATTTATTCCCAGATATTTTATTCTTTTTATTCAATTGTTAATGAGATTGTTTTCTTAATTCTTCTGATGATTCATTATCACTATATAGAAATATAACAGATTTTTATTTATTAAATTTGTGTCCAACAACTTTATTCATTGGTGAGTACTATCAGTATTTTGGTGACCTCTTGGAATATTTTATACAGAATATCATATCATCTGCTACTGTTCCTTTTAAAAAGAAGATATTTCATTGAAGGTTTTTGCATCTATGTCCATCATGGATATAAACCTGTAGTTATCTCTTTTGGTAGTTTCTTTATCTGGTTTTGATATCAAGGCAATACCTGCCTTGTAAAATGAAGTTGCAGGAAAATGCAAATTAAAACCACAATGAGATATTACCTCACATCTGTCAGAATGACTATTACCAAAAATGTAACAAATAACAAATGCTGTCAATAAAATAGAGGACGCCCTTGTGCATTGTTGATACAGCAACTACTAAAAAGAGTAGGAGACTCCTCAGAAAATTAATAGTAGATATCATGTGATCAGAACCCCACTTCTGGGTATCTTTCTAAGGAGACAAAACAGTAATTTGAAAAGATATATGCACCTTTATGTTCACTGCAGAATTATTTATAATAAGTGATTTATGAAAGTATCATAAATATCCATCAAAGAAAACGGAATTTTACTCAGCCATTAAAAAAAAAAGAAAAAAGAATGAAATCCTGTCATTTGTGATAATGTGGGTTAACCTAGGGGGTATTATGCAAAGTGAAATGTCAGATAGAAAAAGACAGTTGAGTTCAGTTCAGTTCAGTTCAGTTGCTCAGTCGTGTCCGACTCTTTGCAACCCCATGAATCGTAGCACGCAAGGCCTCCCTGTCCATAGCAACTCCCGGAGTTCACTCAGACTCACATCCATCGAGTCCGTGATGCCATCCAGCCATCTCATCCTCGGTAGTCCCCTTCTCCTCCTGCCCCCAATCTCTCCCAGCATCAGACTCTTTTCCAGTGAGTCAGCTCTTCGCATGAGGTGGCCAAAGTACTGGAGTTTCAGCTTTAGCATCATTCCTTCCAAAGAAATCCCAGGGTTGATCTCCTTCAGAATGGACTGGCTGGATCTTCTTGTAGTCCAGGGGACTCTCAAGAGTCTTCTCCAACACCACAGTTCAAAAGCATCAATTCTTCGGTGCTCAGCCTTCTTCACAGTCCAACTTTCACATCCATACATGACTACTGGAAAAACCATAGCCTTGACTAGATGGACCTTAGTGGGTAGAGTAATGTCCCTGCTTTTGTATATGCTATCTAGGTTGCTCATAACTTTTCTTCCAAGGAGTAAGCGTCTTTTAATCTCATGGCTGCAATCACCATCTGCAGTGATTTTGGAGCCCAGAAAAATAAAGTCTGACACTGTTTCCACTGTTTTTCCATCTATTTCCCATGGGGTGATGGGACCAGATGCCATGATCTTCGTTTTCTGAATGTTGAGCTTTAAGCCAACTTTTTTGCTCTGTTCTTTTACTTTCATCAAGAGGCTTTTTAGTTCCTCTTCACTTTCTGCCACAAGGGTGGTGTCATCTGCATATCTGAGGTTATTGATAATTCTTCCAGCAATCTTGATTCCAGCTTGTGTTTCTTTCAGTCCAGTGTTTCTCATGATGTACTCTGCATATATGTTAAATAAGCAGGGTGACAATATACAGCTTTGACGTACTCCTTTTCCTATTTGGAACCAGGCTGTTTTTCCATGTCCAGTTCTAACTGTTGCTTCCTGGCCTGCATACAAATAACATACAATTGAACCGGCATGTGAAATCTGAAAAAACACATAATAAAACAGAAAATAAGTAGTTTCTTGAAGAAAGTGGAGTGGGGAGATGTGTGGACTAGGTGAGAGACCTTAGGAAGTACAAACTTCCAGTGACAAAATAAATGAGTCACTGTCTGAAATGCAGCCAGCATGGGGAATGTAATCAATTACATTGCAATACATGTGTATGGTAACAGACAGTAACTAGACAAATCATGGTGATTTTGTAACGTATAAGAGTATTCAGTCACTATGTTGTGCAGATGGAGCCAACATAGTGCTGTAAGTTACTTACTTTGTTATCGTTGTTTAGTAGCCCAGTTGTGTCTGATACTGCGATCCCTTTAATTGGAACACCCCAGGCTTCCCTGTCCCTCACCACCTCCTGGAGTTGGCACAGTTCAAGTCCATTGCATCAGTGATCCCATCCAGCCATCTCATCCTTTGATTCCCTCTTCTCCTTCTTCCCTCAATCTTCACTCTAATTAGTGACTTTTCCGATGAGTCAACTATTTGCATCAGTTCAGTTCACTTCAGTCACTCAGTCATGTCCGACTCTTTGCAACCCCGTGGACTGCAGCATGTCAGGCTTCCCTGTCCATCACCAACTCCCAGAGCTTGCTCAAACTCACGTCCATCAAGTCGATGATGTCACACAACCATCTCATCCTCTGTCGTCCATTTCTCCTTCTGCCTTCAATCTTTCCCAGCATCAGGGTCTTTTCAAATGAGCCAGTTCTTTGCATTAGATGGCCAAATTATTGGAGCTTCAGCTTGAGTATCAGTCCCTCCAATGAGTATCCAGGACTGATTTCCTTTAGGATGAACTGGTTTGATCTCCTTGCAGTCCAATGGACTCTCAAGAGTCTTCTCCAACACCACAGTTTCAAAGCATCAATCTTTCAGCTCTCAGCATTTTTTATGGTCCAACTCGCACGTCAGATGACCAGAACACTGGAGCTTCAGCTTCAGCATCACTCCTTTCCATGAGTATTCTATAACTCAACTTAAAAAAAAAAAGAAAGAAAAAGTAGACACTGGGGTAAAAGCAAATGAAGGTTATCTCTGAGAATGCAGATTATAGGTGATAGTTGATTTTTACTTTAGGTTTTTCTGTGTTTCTATTTGTGGGCAATGAAAAGTATTGTTTATATAATNAAACTTTAAATTGCAATTTTGTATAATATATATATATATTTAGTTTTTTATTCTTACTTTCTTTTTATTTTATTTTACTTTACAATACTGTGTTGGTTTTGCCATACATTGACATGAATCTGCCACGGGTGTACATGAGTTCCCATTCCTGAACCCCCCTCCCATCTCCCACCCCATATCATCTCTCTGGATCATCCCCGTGCACCAGCCCCAAGCATCCTGTATCCTGTATCAAACACAGACTGGTGATTCGTTTCTTACATGATAGTGTACATGTTTCAGTGCCATTCTCCCAAATAATCCCGCCCTCTCCCTCTCTCTCTCCCTCTCCCTCAGAGTCCAAAAGTCCGTTCTATACATGTTTCTCTTTTGCTGTCTCACATACAGGGTTATCATTACCATCTTTCTAAATTTCATATATATGTGTTAGTATACTGTATTGGTATTTTTCTTTCTGGCTTACTTCACTCTGTATAATTGGCTCCAGTTTCATCCATCTCATTAGAACTGATTCAAATGTATTCTTTTTAATGGCTGAGTAATACTCCATTGTGTATATGTACCACAGCTTTCTTATCCATTCATCTGCTGATGGACATCTAGGTTGTTTCCATGTCCTGGCTATTATAAACAGTGCTGATGAACATTGGGGTACATGTGTCCCTTTCAATTCTGGTTTACTTGGTGTGTATGCCCAGCAGTGGGATTGCTGGGTCATATGGCAGTTCTATCTGCAATTTTTAAAGGAATTTCCACACTGTTTTCCATAGTAGCTGTACTAGTTTGCATTCCCACCAACAGTGTAACAGGGTTCCCTTTTCTCCACACCCTCTCCAGCATTTATTAATTGCAGATTTTTGGATCACAGCCATTCTGACTGGTGTGAAATGGTACCTCATTGTGGTCTTGATTTGCATTTCTCTGATAATGAGTGATGTTGAGCATCTTTTCATGTGTTTGTTAGCCATCCGTATGTCTTCTTTGGAGAAATGTCTATTTAGGTCTTTNTATGTCTTCTTTGGAGAAATGTCTATTTAGTTCTTTGGCCCATTTTTTGATTGGGTCGTTTATTTTTCTGGAATTGAGCTACGTAAGTTGCTTGTATATTTTTGAGATTAGTTGTTTGTCAGTTGCTTCATTTGCTATTATTTTCTCCCATTCAGAAGGCTGTCTTTTCACCTTGCTTATGATGGAGAAACATACCATGTTCATGGATCGGAAGAATCAACATAGTGAAAATGAGTATACTACCCAAAGCAATCTACAGATTCAATGCAATCCCTACCAAGCTACCAGCGGTATTTTTCACAGAACTAGAACAAATAATTTCAAGATTTGTATGGAAATACAAAAAACCTCAAATAGCCAAAGCAATCTTGAGAAAGAAGAATGGAACTGGAGGAATCAACTTGCCTGACTTCAGGCTCTACTACAAAGCCACAGTCATCAAGACAGTATTGTACTGGTACAAAGACAGAAATATAGATCAATGGAACAAAATAGGAAACCCAGAGATAAATCGAAATACCTATGGACACCTTACCTTCGACAAAGGAGGCAAGAATATACAATGGAGTAAAGACAATCTCTTTAACAAGTGGTGCTGGGAAAACTGGTCAACCACTTGTAAAAGAATGAAACTGGATCACTTTCTAACACCACACACAAAAATAAACTCAAAATGGATTAAAGATCTAAATGTAAGACCAGAAACTATAAAACTCCTAGAGGATAACATAGGCAAAACATTCTCTGACATAAATCACAGCAGGATCCTCTATGATCCACCTCCCAGAATACTGGAAATAAAAGCAAAAGTAAACAAATGGGATCTAATTAAAATTAAAAGCTTCTGTATAATATTTAACATGGCTGTATATTTGTTAGTAACTTTATGATCAACCTTAAAATTACAGCCAAAGTAATGAATATATCAAGGTCTCTTCTCAAGTATTCAACTCTTTTAAGTTAGGAGGATAAATGCAGCTCTTTTAGACTCAGTTTCATACTTCACGTTGGGAGGTCAAGTATTTTGCAGGCGTGACAGAGGAAAACCAATCTCTGTATCCACTGTATCATTGTTATTGTGCCTGAAGTGCCTCCTGGCCCAAGCAGAGAAGGCTTAAATCATAGCCAGCACCTGTCAGATTCCGGGTCATTTCCACAGATTCCACTGTGCCTGCGTCACTATGTACTATGTGCTATGTACTCCTAAGATGGGTCTTCTCAAGTATGTTTCAAGATATTATAGACTCATGGTGATGATCTATAAAAGGTAATTCAAAGCTGAAATAAATTTTAAAAATGGTTTATGATACAGTCTCTTGCTTGAAGGCACAATTCTCATTAGTGTAAAAAGAACTGACATGTTTACATTCTTTATTTATTGAGGAAAAATTGGTTTACAATATTATATAAGTTTCAAGTGTACAACATTATATTTCAACATCTGCATACACATGGTACAAGAAAAGGGAGGTTACATATATGTGCCTGCATGTGTTTTCAGTAGTTTTAGTCCTGTCTCTTTCTGACTCTAGGGACTGTAGCCCACCAGGCTCCTCTGTCCTTGGGATTCCACAGGTAAGAATACTGGAGTGGGTTGCCATTTCCTCCTCCAGGGGATCTTCCCCATGCAGGGATTGAATCCATGACTCCTGCATCTCCTGCATTGCAGGTATATTCTTTACCACTGGAATAGGCACCCCTCTCCAGTATTCTTACCTGGAAAATTCCATGGACAGAGGAGCCTGGTGGATTACATTCCATGGGGTTGCAAAGAAATGGATACAACACAGCAAGCATATACAAAATCACAAGATTCCAAAAAACAGGGTGAGGTCAATCTTCATATAAACCTCAAAACATGCTCTTCAGGATCCAACCCAAGCCCCTGAAAAATTTCCCCCGATTTGTAGTGTATTCGAGAAAGGCAGATGCCTTTGCACGTAAAATTTTTTCAGTGACCTTCCCTGATGCCTCACGACATTAATCCAGTACATCAGGATATGCTAGATTGCAGGGACTTCACCTTAGCCCACTTGGAGAAAGTCTAAGACAAATTTATCAGCAACCACTACTTGCTTCCACTGTGTGTGGCCACAAACCTCTCTGTAAGCAACTTTCCATGTGGCAGGCTAAACAGCAAGGCCGTTGGCAACAGCCCAGGACCAAAAATACAATAATTAATACATAGTAAGTTTTTTTTTTTTTCAAGGAATTCAGAATGTTTCATTTAAAACAAGCTCCTGACTAAGGCTCCCTGGATACCAGCATCTCCTTGAGGATGGGTGGGCCCTCTCTAACCCTGCAGACAGGGCAGCTTCAGGAGGCTGGTCATGCTCAGGGCTGGTTGTTGATTGTGGGCTCTAAATATTGCCATTCCTCAATCTGGGTGTCATCCCTTCCTCCTATGGCAGACCACTAGTGGCCCAGCGTGTGCTGGGCATGGCCTGGGAGATTCCAGCTGACAAGCTGACAGACTCTGCTGGGACATGGTCAGATGTTGTCCAGGCTCACCTGGCAGGCTCCTGGTACAGGCTCCTGAGGGACTCGTGGTCGGGACGCTGAGTCCACTGGCTGTGCCTGCTCACCAGAAAGGCCTGGGACAGCCCGAGGGCACATCCTCTTGGGTGCCTTTGTCCAAACCTCAGCCAACTCCCAACTCATAGAATTTTGTTTCTCACTCTTCCTTGGCTCTTTCCCTTTGTTTCATTACACAAATAACCTCACCCTATATCACAGAAAGAGTCTTCCTTATTTGGGACAGAAAAGGATGTATTCAAATGCATGATTGTAAGATTCATCTCTGATATCACAGGATGGGAAGCCTGATGAAAATAAGGTATGAGAGCAGTGTCTACTTCTGTCTTTTGCTGTTTGACCAGTTACAGCTCTCCAGCTTCACCACTTTGTGTCCTTTTAGTCCATAACTGGAGAAAGGAACCCACTGCTCCTTCCTTTGCAGAAGATTCAAACCTTGCAAGTCTTTTCCTGCACATGGGAATCCTCACTCAGTCCAACTCACTCATCACAATAAAAAACCTCAAACCCCGTAACCATTACTGGCTCCTCCTAGCAATATTTTCAGGTCAGATTGGGAATTCACCCTCCTTTCCCCAGAAAGCCCCATTATGTGGACAAAACTCTTAATATCTTTTCTTCTTAGACATGTGGTATCATCTGGCTCTACATCTAAAGCAAGTTGTGAATGGAGTGGTCCATATAGTTCTGTGAAATGTCAATTGACCTATGATTTGTGTGTTTTGTCTTCTAAATACTGAAGAGAAATAAATGAATATTATTTTAATCTTTGCAGCTGAACTGAAATATCAATCATAATATTGATTTGAACATTAATATCAGAAGGAAGGAATAAAAGTTACTTATTGGGAAAGTCATTTTTATCCAATGGTTTCCAAAAACTAAATACAAGGCCCATAGATGTAACATTTATTATAAATAAATTTATAATTTTAATATAAAGCCAATGCAACAGACTTCAAAACAAATAATCAAAGCAGGCATAGCAACTAATCAAATTGTTTTCCCAGAAGAGATCATTAAAATTTTCCTTTACTCTGGATTCTTTAACTAAACATAGCTGAAAGAGTGATCTACCGTTTTAAGGGAAACAGTTTTTCCCCCAGTTACTAAACATTAAATAATTATGTTCTTGTATGTATAATTATATTGTCTTTCAATGTTTCTTAAAAAGAATGTAGTACAGAAAGAAATCTCCCTGAGGGACTACATACACAAAATACAAAGTTGTCTCATAAATACCTAGGTAATTTAAAATATTACTGGCCTCACAAAGATTTCTTTCAGGTACACTAAACTATTTTGGGGCTTGTTGTTGAATTGAATGATGACATATTGAATATCAAAAGGCATCAGGTAGTAGAAAAATAAGCTCAATCCCTTTTTTAGGGAAATAATTTGGACGTCCAAAAATATAACTTTTCTCCACTTAATCATTTAAGGATAATTATTGACCATCTTCTGTATTCTAGGTACAGCTAGAGGTAATGATTAAATTGAATATAAGATAGAAATATTATTGCTTGCCAAAAGGAGTTAAAGCTTAGGATGTGTTATAGATATATTGATAGCTATCTTCAATACAGTGTGGTTTAAGTATTATGAAGGAATTAGTGGCTGCAAAAATGTATATAAGAGGAGGACTTAAACTGCTTTGAAATCCTTTAAGAGGAAGTGATTCAATAGAATAGAGAAAACTAAGTAGAAGGATAATCAGGCAAATAAAAAGAATGATGGCAGAGGAAAAGTGTTCTAGGAAGAGAATAAAGGATGTATAAAATTTTATCTCATATTTAAATATATAGAGCAATTTGGAATACCTGTGACATAGAAATTACATAAAAAATGTTTCAGGAGGCACCTGATCTGAGATGCAGAAATGAACTTTTCAAGGGCTACGTTAGAAGGAGCTTGAATTTATCCAAATGGCAATGGGAAGACACTGAAGGATTTCATCAGAACAAAATAAAAATAAAGTTTTTGTAAAATTTCATATAAGCTGATAATTGAGGAACAGAGAACAATGACTGACTGGGGACAAGACTAATAAGTTAGGTTTCATTTGCAAAAAAATAAACAAACAAAACATCATTGTGCTTAGACCAATAAAGCAATAAATATGAGCAGATTTTAAAACTGTGTAAGGGATATATTGTTAGTGTTTTCATTGTTTAGTCACTCAGTCGTATTCTACTCGTTGGAGTAGCCCCCCTGGAGCCCACCAGGCTCCTCTGTCCATGGGATTTCCCAGGCAAGAATACTAGAGTGGGTTGCTATTTCCTCCTCCAGGGGATCTTCCCGACACAATCATTGAACCTGCATCTACTGGGGCTCCTGCTTTGACAGGCTGATTCTTGATCAGCAGTAAGGGGGCAAACTGAACACTGGCATGAGGATCAGGAAAGCATAGTAAACGAAATTGCCCTCTGATTTGGAGAGCAAATGGATAATGGCACTATTCATTGTGGCTCTTTGTGACCCCATGGACTAGAGCCTGCCAGGCTCCTCTGTCCATGGAGTTCTCCAGGCAAGAATACTGCAGTGGGTTGCCATTTCCTCCTCCAGGGGGATCTTCCCTACCCAGGGATCGAACCCACTTCTCTTATGTGTCCTGCATTGGCAGGCAGATTCTTTACCACTAACGCCATCTGGGAAGCCTGTTCATTGTGCTAGGAAATATATATTCCAAGCCTTGTGTTTTGGGTCCCATGTGCAGAAATATTAAGTTCTTTTCTGTGTGCAATACTTTTGATGAAAGTATTTTTACTTTTGATAAATGGTAATTTCTGAGAGATATTTAAATGTATAAAGCTGTAGCAGAAAAAAAGATAGTTGGAAAATTAATTTATTAATATATTTGCTCATAATCTGCATATAGGTACATATTCAGCACATAGGTTTGGATAACTGATCGAGAAGGTACCAAAATGAGAGGAAGGAGCTTTGGAGAGAACATGAAGAACGTGCCATCTAAAGCACAGTAATAGGAACAGACTCCAAGGTTGAGAATCAGAATGAACAAATAAAGACTGCTTTGCTTTAGAACCCAAACTTGTATTCAATAAAGCTCAGGGCTACAGCGCTGCCAAAAAATACAGGTTTTATTGGATTTGAAAATAGGGAAGTTGATAGTAAACATGCTCAGGGAATTTTTTTGTTTTAACAGGAAGGAGAGGTGGATTACAGCTTGTTAAGCTATAAATGGAGTTTCCAGGGCGGCAGCAGTGGTAGGCAGTCTGCCTGTCAGTGCAGGAGACATAAGAGATGCAGGTTACATATCTGAGTTGGGAAGATCCCTTGGAGTATGAAATGGTAACCCACTCCAATATCTTCGCCTGGAAAACTCCATGGAAGAGGAGCCTTGTGGGCTACAATTCTTTGGATCACAAAGAGCCACTCTAACGGCAGAAACTGCTTCTTGATGAGGGTGAAAGAGGAGGGAAAAGAAGTTGGCTTAAAACTCAACATTCAAAACACTAAGATCATGGCATCCAGTCCCAACTCTTCATGGCAAATAGAAGAGGAAAATGTGGAAACTGACACATTTTACTTTCTTGGGCTCCAAAATCACTGCGGATGGTGACTGCAGCCTTGAAATTAAAAGATGCTTGCTTCTTGGAAGAAAAGCTATGACAGATCTAGGCAGCATATCAAAAAGCCGAGACATCACTTTGTTGACAAAGGTCCATATAGTCAAAGCTATCCTTTTTTCCAGTAGTCGTGCATAAATGTGAGAGTTGGACCATAAAGAAGGCTGAGTGCCGAAGAATTTATGCTTCAAAGTGTTGTGCTGAAGAAGACTCTTGAGAGTCCCTTAGACTGCAAGGAGATCAAACCAGTCAATCCTAAAGGAAATCAACCCCGAATATTCACTGGAAGGACTGATGCTGAAGTTGAAGCTGCAATACTCCAGCCACCTGATGTGAAGAGCAGCCACATTGATAAAGACCCTGGTGCTGGGAGAGATTGAGGACAGAAGGAGAAGTTGAGATGGGATGAGATGTTTGGATGGCGTCAATGACTCAAAGGACATGAATTTGAGCACATGCTGGGAGATAGTGAAGGACAGGGATGCCTGGCATGTTGCAGTCCATGGGGTCACAAAGATTCAGACACAACTTAGCGACTGAAAGTAGTTACAAATATATTTGAGAAATTGGGGGCAGATACCTGTTCCAATAAGTTTGCTTGAAAATTGGTGATGGAAACAGAAAGAGAAAGGAATAACCAAGATAAGTTTTTGAGGGGATGTCAATCCAAATTTAACACGGGAGGAGCTCTTATGTTTATTTTGTCATGTTCTAAGGTGTATGTGAAGTAACCTGAGACAATACAGTGATAAAGGAAAATCATATTAACTTATCCTCTGCCCTGTTAAGAAAGGATGGGAACAAATTCAGCTGTACCAGTTTTTGAGCACTGAGAATCCACCTTCGGTGTGTATCAGTCTTCTGTGAAATGAGGTTCTTCTAAATGCTGTCCAAATGCTATTCACTTGGGAGCATTTGATACTTCAAGATAGAGCTTAAAAACATATATCTTAACTATTTGAAAACATTTTACAATCTGGAAAATTGTTCACTGGTGTATTTTCCCAAAAGATAGCCAGAAAAGTTCACAATACAGTTTTCCTCAATATCAATATTATGTATGTATTGAAAAAAATAGAATATGAAGATAAACAAAATGAAGAAAATTTTAATATTATACCAAACTGGTTCCCTAAAGATACATACTGTTAGTATTTTGATTTTTGACTTATGCTTTCCATGCTTGATTTTGCTAATTTTTAATATTCTAATGAAATGATAAAATGAGTTCTGTGAAAGAAATTTATAACTTAAGAAGTTATGTTAATGTATTTGCTATCAAAGCAACTTTATATCCTGAATGTTTTTTTTTTTTCTTTAAAGAAAAGTACAACACAGGCTTTGCTATTGTATTCATTATAAAATTTTAATTCAAATTCTCCCTTTCTTCTTTTACAGCTTCTTAGTGGAATTTCTGCCTGGACCAATATTTTTTACAGTAAATTCACAAATAAATGTACACATAATTCAGAGTCCTTATCAAGATTCTACTTTAACTGAATTTAGCATAACATCTTGGAAAGACAGGGATACCTTCTCACACTTAATCATTCCTTACAGAGTCAAGATTATTCAGTGTGTGCTCTGGTGGAATTTACTGTAGAATTGTTTATTTCATGGCAGAAAGCAATCATTCAGCAGTTACTGAGTTCATCCTCTTGGGCCTCACAGATAACCCAGAGCTTCAGCTCATTTTCTTTTGTGTTTTATTGTTGATCTACTTGATTACTGCCTTGGGTAATCTTGGCTTGATTGTGCTGATACAAGTGAGTCCTCAACTTCACACACCCATGTATTTTTTCCTCTGTCATCTGGCTTTTGTGGACTTTTATGGTTCCTCCACCATCACACCAAACACCCTTGTAAATACTTTTCGTGAAATTAAAAGCGTGTCCCTTTATGCATGTGCCACTCAAGTGTGTGGCTTTATCACGTTTTCAGTTTGGGAATTATTAATGCTGTCTGTCATGGCTTATGATCGGTATGTGGCCATATGCCACCCTTTACTCTACGTAGTTCTTATGCCTAGGAAACTCTGCATCCAAATGGTCTCTAGCTCTTATATTTATGGATTCCTGGTGGGATTCATACAAGCAGTGGCTACATTCCACATGGCTTTCTGTGGCCCTAATGTGATCAACCAGTTCTACTGTGATGATGTTCCCTTGATCGCTCTGGCCTGCTCTGATACGCGAGTCAAAGAGCTGATGTTATTATCCATTGCAGCAGTCAATGTCTTCTGTTCTCTTCTCACTGTTCTCATATCCTATGCGTTCATCGTCTTTGCCATCGCAAGGATCCATTCTGCTACAGGGAGACTGAAAGCCTTTTCTACCTGCGCCTCTCACCTGTTCTCTATCACTATGTATTATGGGACCCTCAGTTTTATGTACCTGCAGCCCAAGTCAAGCCACTCACTAGATACAGACAAATTTGCCTCCGTTTTCTATACTGTGGTGATTCCTATGCTAAACCCATTGATCTACAGCTTGAGAAATTGGGAGGTAAAAAATGCTTTGAGAAAAATTATTGAAAAGATGTATTTGAATAAAAAATAAGAATTGTGTTGTTACTAAAGATATGCTGGGTAGAGATTTCAGTTCAGTTCAGTCGTTCAGTCGTGTCCAACTCTGCGACCCCATGAACTGCAGCACACCAGGCCTCCCTATCCATCACAAACTCCCGGAGTCCACACAAACCCATGCCCATTGAGTCAGTCATGCCATCCAAACATCTCATCCTCTGTCATCCCCTTCTCCTCCTGCCCTCAATCTTTCCCAGCATCAGGGTCTTTCCAAATGAGTCAGCTCTTTGCATCAGGTGGCCAGAGTACTGGAGTTTCAGCTTTAGCATCAGTCCCTCCAATGAACACCCGGGACTGATCTCCTTTAGAATGGACTGGTTGGATCTCCTTGCAGTCCATGGGACTCTCAAGAGTCTTCTTCAATATCGCAGTTCAAAAGCATCAATTCTTTTGTAAGATTTCTGTGAGAAATCTCACAACAGTTCTGTGAGAAAAGCTCAGCTCTCTTCACAGTCCAACTCTCACATCCATACATGACCACTGGAAAAAACATAGCCTTGACTAGACAGACCTTAGTTGGCAAAGTAATGTCTCTGCTTTTTAATATGCTCTCTAGGTTGGTCATAACTTTCCTTCCAAGAAGTAAGCATCTTTTAATTTCATGGCTGCGATCACCATCTGCAGTGATTTTGGAGCCCAAAATAAAGTCACCCACTGTTTCCACTGTTTCCCCATCTATTTGCTATGAACTGATGGGACTGGATGCCATGATCTTAGTTTTCTGAATGTTGAGCTTTAAGCCAACTTTTTCACTCTCCTTTTTTACTTTCATCAAGAAGCTCTTTAGTTCTTCTTCACTTTCTACCATAAGGGTACAGATTTAGGACATTTTAAATCAATGCTTGTACAATGATTCAGTATCAGTAGGCAGAAGAGATTTTGTCCTTTGTGACTTAGTTTGCTGATATCTTATTTCCTCCTTAAAAAAAGATATTTTCCTATTTTGACTTACATGTAGTAGATATGTCAGAAATATTTAATGGTCAGATTCTAAAAATGAGATAGAAACTATCCATTCTCTTTGAACATAAAATGCTTAGTCAATAGAGATTTAAAAAATAAAGCACTTTAAAATCATAATTTTGTCTCATTTCTGTCTAATATTGAGGATTTTAGGCTATCTTGGGAGACACGAACTATGCAAATAGTATAAACACCATGTAAATTTTTTCCTCCTTGTTGAATCGAAGTTAAATATAATATTTTGCTTGGTTAAAGTGTTTTGGTTTTAAAATGTCCGTAAAATGAACTTATTATTATCTTTACAGTGTTACATTTATATGGTTGGGCATGTTTTGAAAGGTTTATTTTTTAGAGAAGTTTTATATTTACAACAAAGTTGAGAGGGAGATGCAGAGGTTTGGTCTTATCCCCCTTACTGTCACAGATGCATAACTCCCAGTCATCACCATTCACCAAGATGGTGCACTTGTTACAACAGGTGCGTCTTCACTGATAACTCCTAGTTATCAACACCACTCACCAAGATGGTGCACTTGTTACAATAGATGCATCTTCACTGATAACTCCCAGATTTCAACACCATTCACCAAGATGGTGCACTTGTTACAATAGATGCGTCTTCACTGATAACTCCCAGTTCTCAACACCACTCACCAAGACGGTGCGCTTGTTACAATAGATGCGTCTTCACTGATGTATCTTAATCACACAGTGTCCATACTTTACCTTAGGTTGCACTCTAGGTATTGTGCATTCTGATTCTGGTCAAATGTGTGACGATTTAATCCCTCATTGCACTACTGCACAGAGTATTTCCACTGCCCTAAGGATCCTCTCTGCTCTATTCATCTCGTCCCCACTGCCCTCACCCATGGCAAACATGGATTTGCTGATCATCTCATGTTTTGCCTTTTCCAAAATGTCATAGAGTTGTAATTATACAGTATGTAGCTTTCTCTGGTTGTCTTTTTTTCACTTAGTAACATGCATTTAAGTTTCCTCTGTGTCTTTTCAGAGCTAATAGCTCATTTCTTTTTAGCTTTGAATAACGTTCCTTTGTCTGGATGTACCATAGTTTATTTATCCATTCACCTACTGAAAGACATCTTGGTTGCTTCAAAATTTTAACAATTATGAATAAATAAGCCATAAATATCTTTATGCATATTTTTATGTAGATGCATGTTTTCAAATCCATTGGATAAATTGTTGATTTGTATGGTAAAAAACGTGTTTATTTTTGTATGAAACAGCCAAACTCTCCTGGTTGAACATTTTAACATGAGCATTTAAGCACTGTCCCTTTTATATTCAGCCTGAACTTTAGCTCCACTGGTTAATTCTGGGTGCAGTGACATGAATTTTATTCTGCACGATTACTGAGAAGTTAACTGCCCCGCCTTTGTTAATTTATATGAATAGTTTGTGCAGTCTCCCACTAGCAGTGGCATTATCACTGGGCACAGAAGTTCTAAAGATGCCATATGAATTCCTGTGTTTCATATATGTTTTTCCTAGCTTCATTGTTCATGGGTACCCCTAATTTCTTAAGTAAATCCGAGCTGATCACCTTAACTGGCACACTAAGTCCTTCCGTGTCTGCCAGTCTGTTGTGAAGTAGACAAAGATTCCGGTTTCTTAAAACACTAATTGAGCTGCTGGTGCAAATATTTGCCCTCTGGGATTCTCACCCTACAATCCAGAGAGCCTAATGTGATAGGAATAGGAGACATAAAATCAGAAAATTGGCCACAGGATGTAATGACGAGAAGCATCCATTCTACTAGCACGTCTTTGTTCCCAGACCCATGGTCGCGTGCTGTTAGGGACACTATAACTTATGTTCTCATCGGTTCATTACCTACGGTGTATCATGGAGGACGGTGCACCAATGCAGCCAAATCATTTTCTGAGCTGGTGATTTGGCTGTGTGGTCAGGTTACCATTCATAAGTCCAATCAAGCCAACTGAGTCTTGACAAGACATAATCGGTTAAGACCATTCATTATATGCCGTGACCATGTCAAACTTTCATTCCTGTAGAGTGAGTGTATTGCTTCTGAGGGAATATTGTATGGCTTATTATTTAAAGAACAAAATGCCCTTTAAACTATTGCAAGATGACACATCCTAGGATAATGGGTCCTGGGAAGAAAAATTCCCTTTCAATCTATTGATTTCAGTGAGGACGGGCTGCTGTACTGTCCAACACTGAAGGAGTCTGATATAACTGTTGTATCACGTGTTTCTGATTTTTATCTCAAAAGAGGGGTGCCACACTCAGGGCTTGGCATAGGTCTCTGCTTCTAACAGTTGGGCACTCAGCATTGGCAGCAGTAGGAAGGAGCCGTGTTTCCGGGAACATACATGGTCTTCATTCCTGACACCGTGACTGTGCTGTCCATGGTGTCCCTGGGGCTGTGAGGGGAAGGAAGGCGGTGAGCACGCCTGTGATGGGCTTTCCAGTCCTTCTCATCAGTGCAGACCTTCTGCAGTAGTTACTGCTTTTAGTCACTAAGCTGTTTAGTCACTAAGCCATGCTCTATTCTTTGTGGCCCCACAGACTGTAGCCCACCAGGCTCCTCTGTCCATGGGATTTCCCAGACAAGAATACTGCAGTGGGTTGCTGTTTCCTTCTCCAGGGGTCTTCCTGATCCAAGGATCAAATTCTTGTCTCCTGCTTAGCAAGCAGACTCTTTACCACTGAGCCACCTGGGAAGCCCAGTGACTCCTTGGTAGTTAAGAAAAAAAAAATAAATCGGCATGCTTTGTGCCTTTCACAAGTTCATCCAAAGTCCTCTTCTTCAAATGCCATGTTCTCGGACACTTGATATCCTCAGTCCCATAACCAAGTTTCTGGGGCTATTTATCACCATCTGTGGGTCAGAGAGTGGCCATGATCTTCAGGCCACACTCTCCCCATTTGAAATAGAAGACCATGTTCTACCCACTGAGATAAGCTGCTTTCACCGCTATCATCCAGGACCACCTCTGTTTCCTACATGGTGTAAAAGCCCTTCTTTGCACTTGGCTCAATTCTTATTTGTGTGTGTGCTCAGTCGTGTCAGACTCTGTGACTCCACGGACCATAGCCCACCAGGCTTTTCTGTTAGTGGAATTTTCCAGTGGGTTGTCATTTTCTACTCCAAGAAACCTTCCTGACCTGGGAACTGAACCCCCGTCTCTTGCATCTCTGCACTGGCAGGCAGATTCGCTACCACTGTCGCCACTCCAGTCTTATTTGGAACCTCTTTCTTTGGACCCTCTTAAGCTCCAAATATTTTGGGGGAACTCCTAATTTGAAACCCCTAGCTTATTAAACTGTAGCACAGACTGTGTGGGGGTCTGTGTGGCAGAGACAGGCAATATAAAAAATTTGTTACTAAAATCTCAACCTAATTTAACCAGGTTGTAAGCAAATCACTTCCAATTGATGGATTGCTATTGGGCTGGACCGAAATTTGAGTTGGTGGATCCTGTACATATCCAGCACAGAATAAGCAGCAGATGCTAAATGTTTACTTGCTGTCTCATCATCTGGCACTTAGTTTCTACTAGGGTGCACTAGAACACAAAAAACCATTTTATTTCTTCATCAATAGGTCTGGCTTTTCTCCCAGGCCTGTGCAGTAATGCTGATTTCAGTTTTCCAGAGACTCAAACATCATTCTTTTCCAACACAGATATTTCCAACATCTTTGGATTACTTGCAGAAGCTACTCTTTCTGAGATTAAATCAAATCTGGTAGTCTTTCATATCCAACATATAGCTGAGAGCTATCATCCCTATGACCTGCCTTATTCAATAGAATGCTTAAAAGTGTACAACTTCCAAGGGTAGAACTTTTTTCCAGGGAAATTTTAAATGTTTGAACTCAACCACCATATCTTCATTAGAAGCCCAAGCTAGACACTCATCACATGGACCACATCCAGCTATCAGCCTCATCAAATATAATATCAGCCATGTGACTGAGGTCTTCACGGACCATACAGCTAGCCTACTGCCCAGCTGACACCACAGTGTGGAGAGAGATTGTACGTAACCCACAGGATTATGAGAGATAATAAATCATTGTTGCTTCAGGTCTCTAAAACTTGGGGGTTTTCTTTAAAAAAGCTATTAGATAGTTGAAACAATAGTGATCATAGAATGAATCGCAAAAAACTTTGCAGTGAAATGAACTCTAATAAGAAATCCTGAAGATAGATTTTATGATTTTGACAGAAGGAAAATATTTAAAATACTTTCCTAAAATAATTGAGGAATGTATTTCAGACACTCATAGCCTTGTTCATGCTGATAGATCTCTTTTTTTTTCCTTTTCTTTTGTTTATTTATTTTATTTTAAATTTATTTATTTTAATCGGAGGCTACTTTACAATATTGTATTGGTTTTGCCATACATGATAGATCTCTTTTAAACTTTCTTGAATTTCTACCAAGCCTCTAAGAAAAACCACAGAGTTAAATCATTACATATTGGTGAGAAATAAAATGCAAACAAATATGACTTCTGTACAATTTATGTTTAAGGTTCTTTGTCATTTACACTTTTACTCTACTAGAGAAAATGGTGTTATAAAAATCATAACAGTCTTCCTAGGATAAAATGTCCACGTTTAATAATAACTGTTCTTTCTTTCTTTGTAATAAGCATTGTCTATGAATTTTCTATCTGTATGTCTTTCTATTTATTATTCTATACATGTGTGGAATGAGGAGAATTTGTTAGCGAGTTTGAAGAAAAGAAGTGTTCATTTCTCTCTGGTTTGCATGCCTTTGAGTGCTTTCCATTAGACTTCAGGAAAAAAATAAAGTCAATTTTAAATTATTTCCTTATTTGAACAGATTGTTCAAACAACAGTTTTCTGAAACTGAACTAAATGTACCTCCAAGCTTCTAAACTCATGGCTTAATTATTATTCCTTACCACCCAACAGATAATTGAGTGGGCTGCAGATGTAGGGCTGGATCTTTGGTGCACTAGAAACTATTACTCGTTAGCCTTGCAAAGTCCAACAGCAAAGTTAACTCACTGCTTTAATGTGCACTGACTTCTTATAAAATTAAAACTTTAATAAGGCTCATGTGCATATATGCGTGCTGAGTCACTTCAGTCGTGTCTGACTCTTTGTGACCCTGTGGACCACAGCCCACCAAGCCCCTCTGTCCAAAGGATTTTCCAGGCAAGAATACTGAAGTGGGTTGCCATGTCCTTCTACAGGGTATCTTCCCAACCTAGGGTTTGAACTCCTGCTTTTTATGTATCCTGCATTGGCAGGAGAGTTCTTTACCACTAGTGCCCCTGCAAACCCCAATAAAGCTCATACTAAAGTATAAAAAGTAAATAAAAACAGTTATACATTTCTGCGTTGTTTTCCCACGTGTTAAAATAATCTTTGCTAGTAATTATTAATGTTTTATTTTACTTAGATTCAGCAGAATGATCTGAAATTTCAAGTGATCAATCCCTGTCTGTTAAGCAAACTGAGTCCCAAAAGATTAGCCGTAATGATTGTTTATGCTGTGAGACATCATTACATTGTTTTGTTCAGAAACTGCTTAAAATTATGCAACACAGGGAACACATTCTGGAGGGACCAACAAATAATACAAAATATACTCACTACGGTTAAGTAATGTTAAATTTTGTCGACACTCACAGAATTTGCCACAAGGTATATTGGACACCTTTTCAGTTTCATTGTGGGTTGCTCAAAAGCAGAAGGCAGTGAGGAAAAATCAAGGTAACTGAAGTAGTAGAAAAGGTTTAGGGTAACACAAAACTTGTATTTATTTGTTCCATTATTCTACTAGTATATTTGAAGTTTCTAAACAGTGCCAGCTCCTACAAGGTTTGGGGGAGATGAAAAATAACTATCTGCTTTTTTAAAAAATGTAAATTTAGATTTTACAAATCAATTAATAGGTGAATAAATTGTTAGATGTAACACTTGAGAAGTAATGAAACACTTCTAGGAAGAAGTGAAATTTCACCTGAGATCTAATGGATACATAGAAAGATAGAGCCAACTAGATTGTAAAGACAGAAGGAAGGGTTTCTGCTTCAACTATGTACAAGATTCATGATCACATCTGAGAGACGGATAGTATGCATGATGGCTGAAGCCTGGGAATTACATGAAAAATGTCACAAGAAGTGAGACTAGTCTGAAAAGAAGGGATTGCTTATCAAAGGTTAACTTAGCCAACCTTTTGGACTCTATCCTACGTCAATAGGAAATAGTAAGCTATGGTTTGCATGTTAGAAAGTACACTCTAGTGTACTTGCTAGAGAAAGGATGGATAAGATAAATGTTTGGACAACAATACAGTAAGTTGTGATAGAGGCTTAAATTACAAGCAGACAGGTTTGAAAAATAATAGATTAGATAATTAGTATGTTGAATATCTAATTTGTATCAGTGGAGTTTAGAAAGATATATGAAGTATATTTTCTTGGCTTTGTGCCTGAATAACTGGCTGGAAGATGACACCACTTACTGAGTTAGAAAATGCATGCTTCAAAGCAGATGAAAAATATAGGATGGTTTTTGAATTGCCGAATTTTCTTTGAACATGCTATATTTAGGTACTTTGGGAATACCTAGATGAAGTTGACTGGGAATCTCTTGAATATATACCTAGAGGTCAGAGGGGAAATCTGGCCTAGAAATTTAGACTTTTGTGACACAAAAGTGACAACTATCCCTAGAACATTTGATGAGAGCTTCACAGGAGTGTGCAAAAAATGACCCAGGATGGCTTAGGAACGAAATGTAAAGTAATGCTTTCGTTAAAACATAAACAGAGGGGATGGAGCCACCAAGAAGAGTAAAAGTGGACATAAAGATGGGATTCTGATGACTTGCAAACCAAACCAAAACAAAACAAAACAATGGTTTTCATGAAAACCGATGTGAACGATATCTGGGGCTACAAAGACAACATGAAAGAAGGGTCCACTGCCTGTGGGAAGAAGGAGATTGTTGGGGAACCTGGAATGAGCAACCGCATTACAACTACAGTGAGAACAATTCCAGAATACAAGCCGATATCCAAATGCCGAAGATGAAGCAAATGACTCTCCAGGATGGTTAGTATTGAAAGAATGAAGAGGAGAGGGGCTGATGGATAGAGGAAAAGGAAAAGAAGTCACCGGTCATTAGCAGTGATTTCAGCATGTATCTTGTTTTTAAATTGACGGGGAAGATCAAATAAATTAGTAGAGGATGAACATAGGGATGAACAAAGCAGCTTGGGAACCAAAATATAAGTTTATAATTAGAAAGAGAATTTGTATGTTGTGAATAGTCACTGTGGCAATTGATCACAGAGTCTAAGCTGTTCAGGGTAAGCTTTGAATAAAGGAGGCGACAGTAGGTAGAGGATACTTAGAGTTAAAGTGATTGAGTGGATACATAAAAGGTTGTAGTGTCATAACTGATGTGAAAGGAAAATTCAGAAAGTTGTGGTCATAGGATAAGTTTTTGATATTGGATAGCTACTATTTTATCAATTGTCACATAAAACACGCTTCAAAATGGAATCATGGGAGTAAGATGCTCAAGTGGAATAGCAGTGGGGTCCCTGATTCCAAGATCAAGGATTAAAGAAGCCAAGGTACGAAATAAGTGGTGTTCATGGTGCTGACGGCAAATTTGTGGAAGATAAACATGATGGCATCAATACCAGAGCCTTCGGGGAATAAGAAGGAGCAACCTGGCTGCATATGTGACGGCAGTGAACATGGGCACAAGCCTCTAAGCATCAGGGAAGTGTACTGAATGCAAGACATATCAAAAAACAGGAAAGAATGTTCCAACGTGAACAATGCCTTATTTCACCTGCCAGAGTTAACATATGTGGATAGTTTCAGATGGAACAGCCTTTGGAAACCTGGAGAGAAATACATTTTCAAGGATGCTCCAAGTTTCAGTTTAAAGAAAGGAAACTAAAACGACTGAAGATATTGGTGAGTTTGGTAACGTCAGAGCAAGAGCTACACAGACTCCAACACATCAGAGAAATATAAATACTAGAAACATTAAGAGCCAGGAAAGGTAATGATCTGAGATCACAAGCCAATGAGGCAGTGGAAAAAGACCTCAAAGTACTGCAAAAAGAATAAGCTAGAGTCATGGGTGTGATGGGATTGCACAGTCTTTTTTTTTTTTTTTTTTGAGAATAAGCCTAAATCTGAACACTATTAATACTGATGGAATGAAAAACCATGTGTGCACGCTTAGTCATGTCTGACTCACGGACGGTAGCCAACCAGGCTCCTCTGTCCACGGGCTCTTCCAGGTAAGGATACTGGAGTGCGTTGCCATTTCCTCCTCCAAGGGATCTTCCAACACAGGGATCCAACCCTTGTCTCCCACATCTCCTGCACTGGAAGGAGGATTCTTTGCTACTGCGCTGCCACGTGGGAAGCCCATTTTAAGAGCTAAAATTTACTCACTTAGCACACACTGCATGAAAGGCACTATGTTAAGCACTTAAGGTGGACAAACTTAGAGAACACCTTTACAAAATTTTCTGATTAATGGGGAAATTCTTGCCTCTATGAAAAGAGTTCATTTCTATAAACTATGAATTGAGGTCAGGGAGTCCAGAACTAGTTCATGAGCTATTTTGCTTCCCCCACACTAATCATGAAACAGCAAGAGGTTTCAAGCTCTCACTCTCAGCTTCCATATCTGAAAATGAAGACAATAGCTTATCACTAGTTGATAGTTGAAAGATGATCTGAGATGAAGTAGTAGAAAAATTTAAAAAGTCAAACATCTCTGCTCAAATGAAGATCATTTTTATTTATTTATTTTAACTTTATTTTGTTTTACAGTACTGTATTGGTTTTGCCATACATTGACATGAATCCACCATGGGTGTACATGCATTCCCAAACATCATTAAAAGCTGTTTATTTTAATAAACCAGAAATTGGCTTTTAGTTCTACAAAATTATCTTGATTTTTTTCCTCTCCTGTTTTGCATTTAGATGTTAGGAGCCACTTGATAAATATGTTTTCTGAATTATTTTAATGTATTTTTAATCATCCCATGCATATTTGAGAAAAAGCAAGACTATCTATGTTTCTAAGGGCTTTTCTCCCTTCAATTACCAAATATTACATAGTAATTGAAAGAAAACTAGAAATCATAGTAAGAGAACAGAATAAAATAACATCCTGAAACAGTTGATATAGAGATGGTCAGAATTTAAAACTACCTTTCATATACCCCTTCTGAAATTGTTTTTTTAATTTATTGTTTTCTGTTAATTAACAATTTTCAAAGAATTAGCATGTTTGTTTAAAGTATTTCAACAATTAAAAAATTATTTGTGCTCAAATAACTCTGTCTCTATTTTCTTTTATTAAAAATAGATAAATTATTCAATTATGTTAGATTTTAAATAAAATGTCATCTTTCTATCTTTCCAAACCCCACAGAATTTCATACTTTGGAAATTCTGCAGAGAACAGATCACTTCATTCTGAAACCAGATTTGCATGGAGAGTCTCCTTTGAATGTGTTCAACATAAGATCAGGGTGGATCAGAATCAGTTCCCAACATCTGCTTAATTATCTCTAAGGGAGACAAGAATACTCAGACCGTGTTCTCTAGGGGGGTTTATTGTTAAAAACAAAAATTTATTGTTAAATCTCTACTATGGCAAAAGGCAATTATTCAGCAGTGTCTGAGTTTATCCTCTTAGGACTCACAGATAATCCAGAACTTCAAGCCACTCTCTTTGGTGTATTCCTAGTAATCTATTTTGCTAGTGCCCTGGGTAATCTTGGTTTGATTGTGCTAATACAAGTCAGCCCGCAGCTTCACACACCCATGTATTTTTTTCTCAGCCACCTGGCTTTTATTGATTTTTCTTTTACTTCGTCTGTCACCCCAAACACCTTGGTGAGTTTTCTGTGTGAAGTTAACAGTATCGCATTTTATGCATGTGCCGTTCAGCTGTGTTGCTTCATCACATTTGTGGTTTGTGAACAGTATTTGCTCTCAATCATGGCCTATGATAGGTATGTTGCCATTTGCAACCCTTTACTCTACGCCATCCTCATGCCTAAACATCTCTGTATTCGGATCATCGTTAGCACATATATTTACGGATTCATTGTGGGTCTTGCGCAGACAGTCACAACATTCCTCTTGTCTTTCTGTGGCTCCAATAGGGTCAACCACTTCTACTGTGATGACGTTCCCTTGGTCGCGCTGGCTTGCTCTGACACTCACGTCAAAGAGCTGATGCTGTTAATCATTGCTGGATTCAACACCCTTTGCTCTCTACTGATCGTGATCATTTCTTATATCTTCATCCTCTTTGCCATTCTGAGGATCCGTTCTGCTGAAGGAAGGCAAAAAGCCTTTTCTACCTGTGTTTCCCATCTCACCTCCATCACCATATTTTATGCAACAATAATTTTTATGTACCTCCTGCCCAATTCAAGCCATTCTCTGAACACAGATAAATTTGCTTCGGTGTTCTATGTGGTAGTGATTCCCATGTTAAACCCATTGATCTATAGCTTGAGGAATCAGGAAGTAAAGAATGCACTGAAGAGAATTATAGAAAAGTTGCATTTGGCTATGAAATAACTGAAAAAATCAAGGACGGGGAGGAATCAGCGGACTTGGAGTTGTGGCTTATCTAGAGTCAAAATGCTGATAAATGATAGGGTCAAATTCCTCACTTTCAGTGTTCATATTTACTCAATGTCTTACCCACTCTGTCATTCTTGGTGATTTACACGTGAAAGGCATTTTGTAAATTTTGAGGTGTTAAATTGTAAAAGGAAAAAGAGACAGACAAACAAGGAAAGACAGAGAGTGAAACAGAGATAGTTATTTTAACCTGTTTGAAAAGACATCTTTATAATTAAAGAAATGGAACATCGGGCATAGTGACTTTATCTGACTTCTGTGTCACATGGGTCATACTAAGATAGACCAACATTTGGTATCTTATATTTCAGTTTGCTGTGTAGATAATCTGGAAAACAAGGCAAAGATTAATAGCAAGATTTTTTTCCCCAACACGCTGAATAATCTTCCTAATGCTCTTCTACTTGCATCCAGCTCAAAGAGTAGCACCCGCAGAGCCACCCTGATGTTGAGCCCTTGGTGACTGCGCTCCTGACACTGTGTCAGGTTAGGTCACTGGAGCGCTTTCCTGCCGTACAACTCCTTGCTTGTTCTGAATCAATTGTGATTAGGAACATGGACTCTTCCTTCACACAGTTTGGCCAACAATTTTAGTTTTCCAAGTAATATCTGTTATCTTGGGTAAATTATTATATTTTGCATCTCTTTTTCTTGGTTTCTTCATCTACAATAGTAATAGTTCCTTTGTCCTGGACTGATTGTAAAGATTAAATAAGATTATGACTATAAAAGGCTTACATAGTTCATAGTACATGCCAAGTGCTTCACGCATGTTAACTATTACACCTAATTAGTAACATTATTTTCAGCATTGTTATTGCATGTATAGCCTTTTTAGAAAGAGTTGGCAACATGATATGCTTTATTTTAAAATCAACAAAATGAAAATATAAAATCTAACAAGTTCTTGTGTTGTCCTCATTAAAACAATTTCATTCCTTTTCATTTTAGTTTCAAATTGACATACATGGCTTTTTAAGCTGTACGTATTTAAAGTGCTCAATTTGATAAGGTTTGAAACATCGCCACGTGAAAATGCGGAACAAGTCCGTCCCACCCCCCAGGGTTCCTCCTCCTCTGACCCTGGGCAGCCGCCGGGGTGGTTCCCCTCACTATGATTGCTTTGCTATTCTTACATGCATGCTGCAGGCTAATTTGCTTCCGTTGTGTCTGACTGCTTATTTCCTACAGTTTGATATAAATGGAATTAGCAATATGAACACTTTAAGACAGAAAAAATTTATATTTCAAAAGTGCAAACAGCTTCATGTTGAACATTTGGCATAATTATTCTCTAAAAGTGCATTGTCCACACCACTGAGATGCTGTGCAGCGTCCGCACCACTGAGCTATTCTAAGGCCGTTCTACTTCCACGCGTGTGTCCGTGCTGTCCCTTCAGTCATGTCCTTGTGACTCCTGGACTGTAGCCCACCAGGCTCCTCTGCCCGTGGGATTCTCCCGGCGAGAATACTGGAGTGGGGTGCCATGCCCTCCTCCAGGGCATCTTCCCGATCCAGGGAAGGAAGAGGGGCCCTGGCTTCTCCGGCACTGGCAGGCAGGTTGTCACCACCAGCACAAACCGGGAAGCCCGTCCTACCTCCCACTGCCCCTAAATTTCATCACAATTGCTTTTATTACTTTTGTTGGGGGTATAGTCGCTTTACAATATTGCATTAGTTTCCTGCCATACAGCAAAGTGAATTAGTTACACTTACACACATATCCACTCTTTTTTTAGATTCACTTCCCATTTAGGTCACCGCAGAGCACTGAGTAGAGATCCCTGTACTACACAGTGGGTACTCATCAGTGATCTGTTTCACACAGAACAGTGTATATGTCAGTCCCAATCTCCAAATTCACTCAGCTGTCTTTCCTCCCCTGGCAATCATAAGTTTCTTTTCTATACCTGTAATTCTATATCTGTTTTGCAAACAAGTTCATCTGTACCATTTTTGTAGACTCCACATATAAGCGATATTATATATTTGTCTTTCTCTTACTGACTTACTTCACTCACTTTGACAGTCTCTAGGTCCACCCCAGTTCCTGTAAATAGTATTGTTTCATTCTTTTTTATTGCTGAGTAAGATTCCATTCATCTGGTCCTATCACTTCATGGGAAATAGATGGGAAAACAGTGGAAACAGTGTCAGACTTTATTTTGGGGGCTCCAAAATCACTGCAGATGGTGATTGCAGCCATGAAATTAAAAGACACTTACTCCTTGGAAGGAAAGTTAGGACCAATCTAGATAGCATATTAAAAAGCAGAGATATTGCTTTGCCAACAAATGTCTGTCTAGTCAAGGCTATGGTTTATCCAGTAGTCATGTATGGATGTGAGAGTTGGACTGTGAAGAAAGCTGAGTGCTGAAGAATTGATGGTTTTGAAAAGTGGTGTTGGAGAAGACTCTTGAGAGTCCCTTGGACTGCAAGGAGATCCAACCAGCTCATTCTAAAGGAGATCAGTCCTGGGTGTTCATTGGAAGGACTGATGCTAAAGCTGAAACTCCAGTACTTTGGGCACCTCATGCGAAGAGTTGACTCATTGGAAAAGACTCTGATGCTGGAGGGATTGGGGACAGGAGGAGAAGGGGACGACAGAGGAAGAGATGGCTGGATGGCATCATGAACTCGATGGACATGGTTTTGGGTGAACTCTGGGAGTTGGTGATGGACAGGGAGGCCTGGCGTGCTGTGGTTCATGGGGTCGCAAAGAGTCGGACACGACTGAGCGACTGAACTGAACTGAACTGGAGATTCCATTGTACATATGTACCACATCTTCTTTATCCCTTCTTCTGGTGATGTCCAGGCTATTGCAAATTGTGCTGCAATGCACATTGGGGTGCATGTATTCTTAGAAATTATGGTTTTCTTCAGATATACATCCAGGTGGGCTTCGCCAGTAATTCAGCTGGTAAAGTTGCCCAGAAGACTGGGTTTCAATCCCTGGGTGGGGAAGATCACTCAAGGGAGGGCACGGCAACCCATTCCAGTATGCTTGCCTGGAGAATCCTTATGGACAGAGGAGCCTGGTGGGTGACAGTCCATAGGTTGCAAAGAATCAGATATGAATGAGCAATTAAGCACACAGATGGCAGCTGTAGTTTTATTTATTTTAAGGAACTTCCATACTGTTCTCCATAGTGGTTATACCAATTTATGTTGCCACCAACAGTATAGGAGGGTTCTTTTTTCTCTATACCCTCTCTAGCATGCATTGTCTGTAGATATTTTGAAGATGGATAGACATTTCTCCAAAGAAGACATATAGATAGTAAAAGAATACATGAAAAGATGCTCAATATCACTAGTTGTTAGTGAAATGCAAATCAAAACTAAAGTTGGGTAGCAATGACAAGGCACTCAAATATGCTTGCCTGAGAATTCCATGGACAGAGGAGTCTGGCAGGTCTCAAAGAGCTAGACAGGACTGAGCAAATATCACTCACTCACTCACTTACCTAGTGGCCATTTTAAATTTATTTATTTATTTATTTATTTTTCCCCCGTGCACAGGGAATGTTTTCAACATCTAAAATTCCTAGGAGTTTAAAGGGCTTCCCCTTCCCGGGTTCCCCGGGCTCCGGCGCACTAAATTTATTTTTGAATGGTCATTTTAAATTTAGTTTTTCTTGTGTTTGTGAGCATATTTGAAACTTAACTATTTTGGTTCTTCCATTCCTGCTATTAAAATAAGCATATATTTTCTTGAAACAAAATTTAAGCATTTTTTGCATTTAGTAAGGATTGCATTAATAAAATATTAATTTATTTAGTTCCACTTTTCAAAGTAAAAACAGAGATAAACTCAGTTGAATCTTCTTTTGTGTGTCTGGTGCTGGATGGTATCATGGATAGTATCAGCTAATTTTTATAACACTCTACTGAGATGGCTATTTAAAAAATAAAAAAGTCCAAAACAGTTTATGTAGTTCTTTAACAAACATGTAGCTAGTAACTAGAAAAAAAAATGAGTTTAATTTTGGTAAAACAACTTTTTAGTGACTATTTTAAACATTTTTAACTATGGCGTCAGAAAAGACTCTCAAGAGTCCCTTGGACTACAGGCAATCAAACCAGTCAATCCAAAAGGAAATATCAGTCCTGAATATTCACTGGAAGGACTGATGCTGAGGCTGAAGCTCCAGTACTTTGTCCACCCAATGCAAAGAGACGACTCATTGGAAAAGACCCTAATGCTGGGAAAGTTTGAGGGCAGGAGGAGAAGTGGATGAGAGAGGATGAGATGGTTGGATGACACCACTGACTTGATGGCCATGACTTTGAGTAAGCTCCAGGAGTTGGTGATGGACAAGACTGAGCGACTGAACTGAACTTGTTTTGAACATTGATCCAAATTCATTTACAAACTAAATTTAAATTAATTGTTTAATTAGAAAAATAATTTGAAAGATAGATGAACCTGAATCTGGCACAATGAATAAATCTTTCAAGGGGCTCACATACTCTGGAAAAGAAAATGAAGGGGAAAGTCACCACACTTGGAGCAAAAGCTCTTTTCCTTTATCATTTCTCTGCCTTCCAATGATGTTAATTTCATAAATTTCTGAGAATATTCCATCATCTCCCAAAAGCTAGAGTCTTAACAGTTTCTAAAAGTGTATCCACATTTCACTTCTACACTTTGGTGTCACTTGGTTCCTTTGCTATTACATAACTGCTTTGGCTTAGAATATAAGGAAAGGATTTTAACAGCTTTGAGGCACAAGTTTTTCATGCAAGTTGAGATATTCAGGAGAAATGAACTCTAATTGTCCTCAGCCTGGATTATTACTTATATAATAAAATATCAATATCCTATGCTTAATTATCTAAAAACCAAATTAAGTGACAAGAACAAGGTCTGAGGGAAAAAAAAATCAGTCTATAGATATATAATTACTAATGGTTTTTCTTCATAGATAACACTGAAATGTTACTATGAAGCAGTCAAACTGTATTAAAACATGGGCTTCTCTGAACTAATATGTAAATAAAAATATAATTGAGGGAATATGAGGTACTTATACATAAGCAACAAAAAATTAAACTCATCAGAATATTTACATTCTAAACATATTCTTGATAATTTAGTACTTCTACAATTTTTTTGTTAAATTAATAAATCATACTTCAAGAAATTTTAACTTCATATGTTTTCTACTTGTAATTTTCAAAAAGGTAAAATGGGTTAAAGCTCACTTTCTTTATTTTGCAAATCCTGATTTTCACATTGCTAAACTTAAATGCATATTACTTATTTCTTAGCATGGGTAAGAGGATTAAATGAGTTGATAAAATTCAAAATTAGGCTAAGCAATAGGAAACTATAAATATCAGGTATTTTTCTTCTTTCTCTTTGTTGCTAGTAAACAATTGCATAAGTGAGTGATGGTCTTTGTTTAAATGTATCATGTAAAATAAGTTGTAAAGAAAATGTGTTGTCCTTTTTAAAATAATTCAATTGTTACTCAGGAAACTGAAAAGTTGATGTATGGCAAAACCAATACAATATTGTAAAGTAATTAGCCTCCAATTAAATAAATTTATATTAAAAAATTTTTATTTTAACTTTACTTTACTTTACAATACTGTATTGGTTTTGCCATACATTGACATGAATCCATCACGGGTGTACATGTGTTCCCAAACATAAACCCCCTCCCACCTCCCACCCCATAACATCTCTCTGGGTCATCCCCATGCACCAGCCCCAAGCATCCTGCATCCTGCATCGTATATAGACTGGCAGTTCGTTTCTTACATGATAGTATACATGTTTCAATGCCATTCTCCCATCTCATCCCGCCCTCTCCCTCGCCCCCAGAGTCCAAAAGTCCGCTCTACACATCTAAGTCTCTTTTGTTGTCTCGCATACAGGGTCATCATCTCCACCTTTCTAAATTCCATATATATATGTTAGTATACTGTATTGGTGTTTTTCTTTCTGGCTTACTTCACTCTGTATAATCGGCTCCCGTTCCATCCATCTCCTTAGAACTGATTCAAATGTATTCTTTTTAATGGCTGAGTAATACTCCATTGTGTACATGTACCACAGCTTTCTTATCCATTCATCTGCTGATGGACATCTAGGTTGTTTCCATGTCCTGGCTATTATAAACAGTGCTGCAATGAACATTGGGGTACATGT
>SJYQ01001065.1:15866-38874 GCA_006410935.1 Redunca redunca | reverse complement strand
TATATACATATATGCAAAAGATTTTATATTATTTTTGATAAAGGTTTAAGAAAGAACATCCAAAAGAAACAAAGAGATGGAGAAATTGGAAAACATAAACTAAAGGAAACGGGAGCACTGATTACAAAATAGAAAAAGTGAAATGAACGAGGTGAAAGTAAGAGATGATCACGTAGTCCAGTTGTTTTTAAACATGATTGCTCTTTAGAAATATATCTGGAGCTATGGAAAAAAAAATACCTGTATACCATTCTTTCTTCAAATATATTTTCTGCGCCCCCCCCCTTCTCTTTCAGGGATGCCTTTAATGTGAATATTATTATACTTGAAATTGACACAGAGTCTCCTCATTTTTAAATTTTAAATTAAACTCTCCTCATTTTTATAAATTTTGTCTTCTTGTCGCTGTTCTTAATGGGTGATTTCACTATTCTATCTTGCAAATCATTTTCCTCCAGCATTGATCCCCTCTCATGCATGTATGTATAGCTTTTAAAGTTTCAGCTGTTGTATTCAGTTGTGTTGGTTCTTTCTTATATTTCCCATCTCTGTTGCTGTTTCTCACTGAATCTCTCCATTCATTTTCTGAGTTTGGTGAACCTCCTTTGATCATTTCTTTGAACTCTTTATCAGGTAAACACTTATCTAAAGACCATTTCATTAGGGCTTGTTCTGGGGTTTTATTTTGCTGTTTTGTTTGGAACTCATTCCTTTGTCTCCTCATTATGCTTGACTTTTGATTTCTGTTCCTATGAATTAGGCAAAGCATCGACCTCTTGTCTTGAAGGGGTATCTTTGTGTGGTGCATCTCTGGTGTCCACTGCTTGCAACTGGTGACTTTGGCAGGTTGACTCCAGTTAGAGTGAGTGCAGGCCTGGGATAGACCCGGGGAAGTGCTGCTCCTAAGACTGCATAAGAATGTGGATTTTGATATTTCAGCTGAGGGAATGATGTTTCACAGTACAGTTTTAAAGGCCGCATAGAATTGTATGTGTCTGTTTAGGAAGAAGCTGAATAACATAACTATTGATTATAAGTGAATTTCTTCTTGAATTTCCCTGAGAAAAGTCAGGATTACTTTAGGAAATGACTGCTAAAAGTAAGAGATTAAAATTGTGTAGACATGAAAACTCCAATTAGTGTTTCAACATTGCTATTGTAAATAATCACTGGAAGCAAAAAGATAAAGTGAAACTCCAGAAGACCGGAGTTCCTCAAGTGAGTCACTAAGATTCTTTATGTTTGAATTTCTTTACCTGTGAAAGAGAAGCTTCCTGTGTTGTTTCTCTGTGTTTTGTATGGGATATGTGAGAATATGTATGAATACCCATCATAGAAATATGTGCTCACGAGGCATAGTGCAGTGACTAGAAGCACCATGTTCTCTGTCAAACCTGACTTAAAACTCTGAGGATTCATTCAACTCACAAGATTCTAAACACACTTCGTGGCAACATACATGGGTTTCTTACAAATTAAGTGCAGAAGAGGAAATAATTCCCTTGTACAATATGCCTCAAGGCTTCCCTATTGGCTCAGGGGTGAAGAATTCAGCTGCCAATGCAGGAGACTCAGGTTTGATCTCTAATTGGGAAGATCCCCTGGAAAAGGAAAGGGCAACTCACTCCAGTATTCTGACCTGGAACGTGCTATGGACAGAGGAGCCTGGTGGGCTAGAATCCATAGGGTCACGAAAAAGTCAGACATAACTTAGTAACTAAAGAACAACAAGATTACAGACTTCAAGCTGTATTTTATATAATGACCATAACCACCAAAATCACCTTCCATGGTAAAACGATAATACTAAATCAGTAATCTGATTACTTTTTATGAACTGTCAAAATAATGAAAAAACCTAGAATCACTAATTTTTAAGTTTCATGTCATGATTCTATAAGGGTGATTGAATGAATGACATTGTGGCCTAAAATTATTTCTATTTGAACATATGAGAATTTATTCATTTTTAAAATATACTTTCTTATAAACCATGTTTTCCAATTATATTTAAAAATCTGATAATGACACCTCTAAGTATAGATAACCTATAATTAGGTTTCCCAGCTGGTTCAGTGAATCTGCCTGCCAATGCTGGGGACCTGAGTTCGATCCCTGGGTCAGGAAGAACCCCGGGAGAAGGGAGTGGTAACCCACTCCAGTAATCTTGCCTGGGAAATCCCACGGACAGAGGAAACTGGTAGGCTACAGTCCATGGGGACACAAAGAATCTAACGAAACTTAGCAAACTAAATAACAATAACAGAATGATCTATAATTAGGGCTTCCCAGATGACGCTAGGGGTAAAGATTCTGCCTGCAGTGCAGGACACACAGGAGAGGCAAATTCATGCCCTGAGTTGGAAAGATCCCCTGGAGTAGGAAATGGCAGCCCACTCCAGAATTCTTCCCTGAAGAATCCAATGGACTGAGAAGCCTGGTAGGGTACAGTCCAAAGTGTTGCAAAGAGTTGGACATGACTGAGAGACTAAGAGAGCAATCTACAATACCCTTTACTCTTAACATCCAAAGTGTTAAGAAAACAAACTTCAAATAGACTTGAATTTGAACTTAGAATATTCCTATTATTAGTTATGTGACCTTAGACAATTTATAAATTATTGAGACCTAGACGTGAAACCTTACACTCCAGTAGATCTGATACATAAGATTAAGTGGAACTCGGTGATTAAAATCCTGGAAGGTAGTAGAAATCAACTAAGCTTTGTCTTTCTTATTTAAGACTGATAAACTTTTGAGAACTTAACTGATTGATTTTTAGTTACACTTAAAAGAGAATTAGAGATGTAATCTTATAGTTTATTGTTCTCTGATTTATGTTGGTGTGATAAGGGGTTACATACTGGGATTCTTATTTGAGGAAAGAAAATTTCTTTGGTTGAGATATTTAAAACAGTTTAATGATATACATATGTATATATGTATGTATGTATTTGTCTTTCTACCATCTATCTGTCATACTACTACAAAAATGACGCAAGTATCCAAGAATTTTGTTAGACATTCTGAAAGGGACACAATAATAGTACATTCTTGAAAGTTTTAGAGTGCATTAATTTTGAAATATATAGCCATTCTGCAGTTAGACCTTGATTCTTGATACTAGTTAATGATTTAATCAGTTGTGACTTGAGACAAATTATTTAAATTATCTGAATTTCTCTTATCTAAAATATGGGAGTATTTTTCCTGCATCATTGTGTTTTGTAAGGAATAACAATATACAGTATGTAGATATTTTTAATACCTTGCTTGGCACATAATTAGGACCCAATAAATTTAGTCACAGTTATCTTCATTGCTATCATTCTACTTGCAATGATTACAGCAGCATTAATTCGCAGTTTGCAAATTCATTTACTGTCCATTAAAGGTTTATTCATCAAAAGTGCCTGGTGTTATAAGTAGTATTTTTCTTTCTTAATTGGGACTCAGAGTTTATGACTTTCCCAAGTGTGTGTGGGGAGGTAACTGATGAGCCTGAGTCAAACCTACATCCTGCTCCAAAACCTCTAATCTTCCCACTGCAGTCTGCAGTTTGATCTCCCAAAGGAAGAGGCTTCAAGGCTGAGGACAGAGTCACTCTGAGGAATCAGATGATTGCTTAGGCACACTCAAACTGCACCCCATATTCATTAATCCTGAGTTGAAACTTTGTTTGTTGAAATTGGTTTCTGTTAATATATCCCCCCAAAAAGAGCTGAGAAGTTATTTTAATAAGTCTCCTTGAAACTGATTAAAAGGTAAATTTACTTTCAGCAATTACAGTAGGGGCAGTAGGGGATTCTGTTTGCAGGGTTGTGTAATAAGACCCAGAGAGACAGTTTCATCACTAGCACTTAAGCACACTCTGACTTCAGTTTCTCTTTACTTAACGATCAGCAATTACTCAATCAAAATAGACAAATAAAGAATGGTAGCTACAAAAAAATGTATATTTTTCTTAGTTTTCCCAGATATTCTGAATTTTTGCAACCCGACTAGAAATGGAAATATTAACCTAATTTATTTCATATTATATATTATGGGCAAGCAAGAGGCACTTAGGAATTTATAAATTTTGTGGAGAGATACTTCATATTCACTAACACCAAATAATTTGATAACATAGTCACTGATTAATCTTCTTCAAGTTCAATGCTGCTACTATTTTTTTTTTCATAATCAGATTTTTAACATATAAGGAAGGTCCTGCTAGAATGCATTAAAGGATACCAATGGGTTTAATATTTCCCTGAATTAAGAAATAAAATCCTAAATAGTCAGCTAGGTAAAAGCTAACTCAGATGGGATATAGAATTAAATAGCAAAGGTAAAATATATGTACTACCAATATGAGATGCCATATACCATGTGTGCATAGCTTAGATTAGGTGATAGTGTGTGAGCTGCAATAATTAGACAAAGTTTTGGTTTCTTCATAACTCTAGAATAGAAATTATGAACCAAAATATGATTAAAATGCTCATATTTATGGTTTGATCATTTTCCAGAAATTAGGGCACAAAAGTCTCATCACAATGAAAACAAGATAATGAAGGCATCAAATGAAGTCCAGTCAGCTCCAGGGCTCAGTGTCCAGCTGCATCCAACTCTTTGTTACTGCATGAATTGTAACCTGCCAAGCTCCTCTGTCCACAGACTTTTCTAAGCACGAGTACTGGAGTAGGTTACCATTTCCTAATCCAGGGAATCTTCCCAGCTCAGGGATTGAACCTGCGTCTGTTGCATCGCCTGCCCTGGCAGGCAGATTCTTTATCATTATCTGGGAAGCCCTCAAATCAACTTACTCTGTGAAAACAAATACAAAACTTGCTTCAAGAAATAAGTCAGATTTTCAGCTTAAAGTATCAGAGAAATAATTGTGTATGTGTGTGTGTTTAATGCCAGGGTCTCCTACATGGCAGGCATATCCTTTACCATCTGAGCCACCAGGGAAGCCCAAATAAAAGCTAAAAAATTACAAATGAAGGTATATGTAGAGAACTATTCATGAATAGCCATATCCTCCTTCGTAGTTAAATAAGAAAGATTGAAACTAGGTATATTAGAAATTAAGTACCAAAAACTAGGTAAAGAAAATAAAAAGCCTTAAGTAACTTGATTTAGGAATTAAAAAACAACAACAACAAAAAAGAAAACATAACTAAATGGAGTATTTTTAGCCACTTTATCTGTAGTTCCTGACACAACTGGGGACTTAATAAATTATTGTTGAGCACTAAATGAATTTCTCAAAAAGTTTTGGCAGTTTGACTCAGAACAATAGCAATCTCATTATTTTCAAAGGATGTTTCCTCTTTTATGTGTATTTATTTAATTATTCAGTTCAGTTCAGTTCAGTCGCTCAGTCATGTCCGACTCTTTGCAACACCATGAATCGCAGCACGCCAGGCGTCCCTGTCCATCACCAACTCCCGGAGTTCACTCAGACTCATGTCCATAGAGTCGGTGATGCCATCCAGCCATCTCATCCTCTGCCGTCCCCTTCTCCTCCTGCCCCCCAATCCCTCCCAGCATCAGTCTTTTCCAATGAGTCAGCTCTTCGCATGAGGTGGCCAAAGTACTGGAGTTTCAGCTTTAGCATCATTCCTTCCAAAGAACACCCAGGGCTGATCTCCTTTAGAATGGACTGGTTGGATCTCCTTGCAGTCCAAGGGACCCTCAAGAGTCTTCTCCAACACCACAGTTCAAACGCATCAATTCTTCAGCATTCAGCTTTCTTCACAGTCCAACTCTCACATCCATACATGACCACTGGAAAATCCATGGCCTTGACTAGACAGAAATTGGTTGGCAAAGTAATGTCTCTGCTTTTGAATATACTATCTAGGTTGGTCATAACTTTTCTTCCAAGGAGTAAGCATCTTTTAATTTCATGGCTGCAGTCACCATCTGCAGTGATTTTGGAGCCCCCCAAAATAAAGTCTGACACTGTTTCCACTGTTTCCCCATCTATTTCCCATGAAGTGATGGGACCGGATGCCATGATCTTAGTTTTCTGAATGTTGAGCTTTAAGCCAACTGTTTCACTCTCTGCTTTCACTTTCATCAAGAGGCCTTTTAGTTCCTCTTCACTTTCTGCCATAAGGGTGGTGTCATCTGCATATTTGAAGTTATTGATATTTCTCCTGGCAATCTTGATTCCAGCTTGTGCTTCTTCCAGCCCAGCTTTTCTCATGATGTACTCCACATATATGTTAAATAATGATTAACATAAAAGTTAGTAAAGATTTAATGCTTCCCTGGTGGCTCAGTGATAAAGAATCTGCCTTCCAATGAAGGAAACATGAGTTCAATCCCCGGGTCAGGAGGACCTTCTGCAGAAGGAAATGGCAACCCACTTCATATTCTTATCTGGAAAGTGCCATGAACACTGGAGCCTAGTGGGTTACAGTCCTTCCAGTTGCAAAAGAGTTGGAAATGACATAGCAACTAAAGAACAACAATGATTTAAGAGGCATAAAAGAGAAAATATTATTTTTAAAGAATGAACTTGGCAAGTGAAAACTATAATATATATATTTATTAATGTTAGTGCAGAAAAAATGTAAACTCTTACAACTCTATTGTGAATCTTCACTGAGTCTCCAGTTTGTGTCAACAAATACATATAAAGAGACAGATAAGAGCCTAAAGCTTCTTCCCACATGATACGTAACAGAGAACACAAAGAAACAAGCCAACGAAAAATTTGGTATAATGATTAATGATATTGGGGAAAATAAGTAAGTTAGGGAAGACAAGTAATGTACTAGCAATTAATGCTGATGTGGCGTTTATGATAGCACAGACATGATTGTAGATCTTTTACACAATTTACCTTCTTCATATTTGCATACTTTACACACACATTTAATCCTCAAAGCCACACCAGAAGCAGTTACTATGTCCATTTTTGTTTCAAAGATGTTGAAAACAAAACACAAGGTGTTACGTGAATAAGTATTGTCACAGTGCATGTCAACAAAGCTAGAATCTGGGCCTAGATAATCTAACTCCAGTGTCCTCACACTTCACACTGTGAAAGTGTCCAGGGGGAGAAAGAGTGAGATGTCACAGAAAGGCATCCTAGGCAGAGGGAGCAAATGCAAACATGGGGCCTCCCAGGTGGCTGCAGTGGTAAAGAGCAAGTTTGCCAATGCAGGAGATATGAGAGACATGGGTCTGATCCCTGGGTTGGGGAGATCCCCCTGAGGGAGGGCATGACAACCCACTCCAGTATTCTTGCCTGGATCATCCAATGGACAGAGGAGCCTATGCCCTGAAATATTAAAAAATATATGTATAGATAGAAAGAAGGGAATGGAGGAGGGGGGAGAATTAAGATAAATGTAGTCAGAAAGCTGTAAACAGCCTAATCATTCCCAGTTCTGTGGACCCCTGTAAAATTTTTGAAGTGATGTTGATTAACCTAGAGCCTGTTATACAGAATGAAATAACTCAGAAAAAGGAAAATAAATATCATGCATTAATGCATATATATGGAATCTAGAAGAACGGTGTTGATGAACCTATCTGCAGGGCAGGAATAGACACAGACATAGAGAAGGGACTTGTGGACACAAGAGGAGAAGGAGTTGTCGATCAGCCCCTCAGCATGTCCGGCTCTTTTCAAACCCATGGAATGCAGCATGCCAGGCTTCCCTGTCTTGCCCATCTCTTGGAGTTTGCTCAAACTCATGTCCATTGAGTCAGTAATGCCATCCAAACATCTCATCCTCTGTCACCCCTTTCTCTTCCAGCCCTCAATCTTTCCCAGCACTGGGGTCTTTTCCAGTGAGTCAGTACTTCATATCAGGGGACCAGATCACTGGAACTTCTTCATTAGTCCTTCCAATGAATACTCAGTGTTGATTTCCTTTAGGATTGGCTGGTTTGATGTTCTTTCAGTCCGAGGGACTCTCAAGAGTCTTCTGCAGCTCCACAGTTAGAAGGCATCGGTTCTTTAGGGGCCAGCCTTCTTTATGGTTCAGCTGTCACATCCTTACGTGACTACTGAAAAAATCATAACTTTGATTATATGGACCTTTGTCAGCAGAGTAATGTCTCTGCTTTTTAAGAAGTTGTCTAGATTTATTATCTTTTCTCCCAAGGAGCAAACATCTTTTAATTCTGTGGCTACAGTCACCATCTGCAGACATTTTGGAGCCCAAGAAAATAAAATGTAGCACTGTTTCCATTTTCCCCTATCTATTTGCCATGAAGTGATGGGATTGGATGCCATGACCTTAGTTTTTTGATTATTGAGTATTAAGCCAGTTTTTTCACTCTCCTCATTCACCTTCATCAGAAGGTCCTTTAGTTTCTCTTTGCTTTCTGCCCTTAGAATGGTGTCATCTGCATATCTGAGAGTGGAGCAAATTGAGAGTGGAGCATTGACATGCATACGCCACCATGTGTATAATAGATGGCTAGAGGGAAATTGCTGTAGAGGGCAGGGAGCTCATTTGGTGCTGCGATGACCTAGAGGGATGGGATAGGGGGGGGAACTGGGAGGGAAACTCAAGAGAAGGAGAAATACGTCTACTTTCAGCTGATTCACATTGTTGTACAGCAGAAATAGACACAACATTGTAAAGCAATTTATCGTCCAATTCAAACTAAATTTGAAAAAAACATAAAAAAGAATCTGATTTCTATACTGGGTGAAGTGGGCAACTGTTGGAGCACTCTGTGCCAGGGAATGAGATAACCTAACTTACTCTTTAAACAAATTACTCTGCTCTATGATCGACTGAGGAGAGAAAGGATGGAAACAGGGAACCTAGCTGAAAGTGTGATGGATAAAAACATGGAGTAGCATTTTATCTGGTAAAATAAGTTGGATGCCAGATGAATTGGAAGGTAACAACACTCTGAATTTCTCCACATCAAGAGTGACTCAAGGTATTTGCCTGGAGCAACCATAGGATTCAGAGTTTGAGAGGAACAACCTTGAGAAAGGAGAGGGAATGGTATTAGAAACTCAATTTTGGACACTAAATCTAAGATGCTTAGTTTACTGCCAAGTAAGGACATCAATCTGATGTTGAACATGAGAGTTTAGAATTCAGAATGTACTAAGGTGAAGAGTTACATTGGGAACAATTTGCATATGGACACTGTTAAATGGAATAAGACTGAATGAAATTAACAAGTAAAGGAAAATGTATAGATATAAACAGATGAAACTGACAAGGACTTGAACTTATGTCTGTCCAACATTTAGAGGTCAAGGCAATGAAGAGAAACCAGCAATGAAACTGAGGATGAACATTCAGGAAGAAATTCAGGGGGGGGGCATGAAAATTCAAATGTGAGAAAATTCCTCAAGGAAGGAAAAGCTATGGCAAATATGGCTGATAGATTAAATAGCATGATCTTCTTAAGTGGACTTTATATTGAATAATGGGAATAAAAGGATGACTAGAATGATTTCATGCAGAGTGGGAGGACATACACTGGGGGCAGCATACAAACACAAACAACTTTGCAAAGAACAGTGCTGCAAAAAGATAATTTTGCAGTAAAGTAAGTACAAGGCTATGTTTGTTTGTTTGTTTCCAGTAGTCATGTATGGATGAGGCGGTTGGACTGTCAAGAAGACTGAGGGTCAAAGAATTTATTCTTTCAAATTGTCATGCTGGAGAAGATTCTTGAGAGTCCTTGGACTGCAAGAAGATCAAACCAATTAATCCTAAAGGGAATTAAATCTGAATATTCACTGGAAGGACTGATGCTGAATCTAAAGCTCCAATACTTTGGCCATCTGATGTGAGAGTCAACTCACTGGAAAAGACTTGGATGCTGAGAAAGTTTGAGGGCAGGAGGAGAAGGAGGCGACAGAGGATGAGATGGTTGGATGGCATCACTGACTGCATGTACATGAGTTTGAGCAAACTCTCAGAGATAGTGAAGGGCAGGGAAGACTGGGATGCTGCTGTATGTGGGGTTGAAAAGTGATCATGCCATCGTGATTATCTGAGTCATGAAGAGCTTTTTTTTTTGTATAGTGCTTCTGTGCATTCTTGCCACCTCTTCTTAATATCTTCTGCTTCTCTTAGGTTCATACCATTTCTGTTGAGCCCATCTTTGCATATCTAATGCAAAATCAAAGCAAATTCTACAACCAATGGGGTTTATGTCCTTAATCCTACCCCACTGGTTGTAGAATTTGCTTTAACTTTGCATTAGATATGCAGTTCTTCATGTGAAGAGTCAACCAACTTTGAGTAGAGTAGGACTGTAGTAGTATTTATTGAAAAGAAAATGGCATATGAGTGGATCCATGCAGTTCAAACCCATGTTGTTCAGGTGTCAACTATACTTTATTTACTTTCTTAAAAAACATTTTCTTTTCATAAAGTAAAGCATATATTAAAATGCCCCAAAAGTTTTCCAAAACTCTAAACTCATGTATTTTATTGAGATATTTTAGTAAATGAGTTGATACTTTTAAAGTCTTATTAATTATAAATTAATAAGGAGATGGATTATTTAATTAATAATATTAGGGAAGTTAGTTTGCTGTGTGGAAAAACAATAGCTTAGATTCTTCCCACAGGTCACACAACAAATTAATGCTATGTAATTTTAAAAGTTGAATGTTAATGATGCATGATGTAGACAGAGGGTACTTTATTGTTCTTAGGTCTACACGTAGCAAAGAATAAAGAAAACAACTTATGATTTATATCATGGCATCTGATCCAATCACTTCATGCAAATTGATGGGGAAACAATGGAAACAGTGAGAGACTTTATTTTGGGGGTTCCAAAATCAGCGCAGATGGTGACTGCAGCCATGAAATTAAAACACCCTTGCTCCTTGGAAGAAAAGCTATTATCAACCTAGACACCCTATTAAAAAGCAGAGACATTACTTTGCCAACAAAGGTCCTTCTAGTCAAAGCTCTGGTTTTTCCAGTAGTCATGTATGGATGTGAGAATTGGAGTATAAAGAAAGCTGAGTGCAGAATTGATGCTTTTGAACTTGGATAGCAAGGAGATCCAATCGGTCTATCCTAAAGTAAATCAGTCCTGAATATTCGTTGGAAGGCCTGATGGTGAAGCTGAAACTCCAATACTTTGGCCACTTGATGCTAAGACCTGACTCACTAGAAAAGACCCTCATGATGGGAGAAATTGAAGGTGAGAGGAGAAGGGACCAACAGAGTATCAGATGGTTGGATGGCATTACCGACTTGATGGACATGAGTTTGAGTAAGCTTCAGGAGTTGGTGATGGATAGGGAAGGAAGCCTGGCATCCTGCAGTCCATGGGGCTGCAAAGAGTTGGACATGACTGAGTGAGTGAACTGAACTGAATCAAGGATTAGTGATTTCATCATTACATCATCATAGTCTATTTTTAAATTTTTGAATTAATTAATTTATTTTAATTGAAGGCTAATTACTCACAACATTCTAGTTTAAAATAAGACATATTGTTACCTTTGTCTTTATAGGCTATTTTTTAAATTTAAATTTATTTATTTAAATTAGAGGCTAGTTCAACCCACTCCAGTGTTCTTCCCTGGAGAATCCCAGAGACGGAGGAGCCTGGTGGGTTGCCGTCTATGGGGTCATACAGAGTCGGAGACAACTGAAGCGAGTTAGCAGCAGCAGCAGAAGCAGTTACTTTACAATATTGTGTTGGTTTTGCCATACATCAACATGAAGCTTTCTAATCACAGTTGTACCCTGGAGGGTCAGTGAACCTGGTGCAGTCACGTCTGGGGAATTTTAGGAACTAACTCTTATGGAATAGAGATAGCACTTTATAAAGGCCTACTTCACACATTCAGGTACCCTGGGTATTTCAACTTTCAGGGGAAGATTTCTTCTACAACCAAGTAGGTTAAGAGGTACTGTCGGTCATTTCCATAACCCTCCTTTTCCAAGCCTCTACACTTTTCACAATTTAAAGGAAAGTAGATGACCCTGCCTAATGCTTCCCCAACTGGATGAAGCTGACATGTATACATAATAAAGAAATACCCTTCTTAGCCCACCCCAAATAAAATGTCCTCTTTGACTTTTGCTCAAGACTTGGGTTTCCTTTAGAAGAAAACATTTTATTGATGAAACTGTGGGAGCCATTTCCTAAGGAAGGCGAGCATTTGTATGTGTGAGTGTTGTCTTTCTCTCAGGGGAAACTTTTGATGGTTTAAAAAAATGTAAAAAAGAGACATTTGTGGCTGAAAGTAATTCACAAAATAGGGAAGATTTTTTTTTTTTAATTGATGAGGCTGTGTGAGTTTGGCATCTTTTTCCTTTTGTTACAAAGAAAAAAATATAAGAAAATAAGTCTTATTTCAATGTATGCTCAAAGAAAAGTAATTCCGTATCAAAATATCTGTTAATTACCACTAAAATATTCACATTGATATTTATCATGGAAGAACAAAGTGAGACTAGAGTTTTTATATTAGCATAATGGCAATGGGCAAAGGATGTTCAGATCAATATTTTATCATTTTTTCCCATTATTTTGCCAGAATGGTAAGCTGCAGTGCCAGAAGCTCTGTTAAGATGTCTGTTCAGGAAGATAAGTTAGTTAAAACAGTGCCTTTCACAAGCTAGGTTTTGTCTCCAGCAAGAGGAAAATAAGTGGATGGGGGAAAACAGTTTTCACGTGACATTATACGTATGCACTTATGTGTAAGTATGTGTATTTTTGTATATATGCATATGTATGTAAATATGTATGTGGTGGCGGTTTAGTTGCTAAGTCATGTCTGACTCTTGCGATCCCATGGACTGTAGCCCACCAGGCTCCTCTGTCCATTGGATTCTCCAGGCGAGAATACTGGAGTGAGTTGACATTTCCTTCTCTAGGGGATCCTTCCTGACACAGGAATCGAACCTGGGTCTCCTGCACTGCAGGCAGATGATTTACCATATATGTATGCATGTGTGTGTATATATATAGGCTTCTCCAGTGGCTCAGAAGTAAAGGTCTGCCTGCAGTTCAGGAGCCAAAGGAGATGCAGGTTTGATTCCTGGGTTGGGAAGATTCCCGGGAGAAGGGTACAGCAACCCACGAAAGTATTCTTGCCTTTAGAATCCTGTGGACAGAAGACCTTTGTAGATTATAATTTATAGTGTCACAAACAGTCAGACACAACTGAAGTGACTTAACACACATAAGTATCTACACATAGGTGCATGTGTATTTTTTTTTTTTTCTGGAAAACACATTAGGTACAAATCATTGCATTAAGCTGAGTCAATAGAAAGAGGAGGAAAAACTAAAAGGACACATTTTCCGACTATTCACAGTAACTTGTTAAAAAACAGCAACAAGAAACAAAGCTTCCCTTTAGGTAAAATGTTTAGGGGGAAAGTAAGGGGTTATTCTTTCTATTTTGTACACTTCATTTTAATTTGTTATGGTGAACTTTTTTCTTTTTAACTTTACTCCTGAAATTAAAATTAGTTAGTTATCTTCCTTAGCCTCAGAAGTGAAAAGAGGCATAGAACTCTCAAAAACCACATCATGCAAGTTGAACATTATAATAGGAATACCATTTCCATATAATTGCTATTTCTCTTGTCAAAGAGATGGCTACCTTCCAAAAGCAGGAGTGCATGTTATTGTTACACTAAAAATTTACCAGATAATTTAGAAAGCATTCCTGATTATAAGTGTTAAAAATAATTAATGTACAACTATGTATTATTGTTCGCTCACTCTGTCATGTCTGGCTTTTTGTGACCCCGTGAGCTGCAGCATGCCAGCCTTCCCTGTCCTCCACTGTCCCCTGGAGATTGTTCAAACTCATGTCCATTGAGTAAATGATTATCAAGAACTCTACTTTTTAACATATGTGTATTCTAACTCTAACTACCAGTGTACATTATCACTTTTAGAAAGTAGCATTTGAAAAGGAATCCAAAATTTGCCTAATTCACAAATAGGAATGTTTAATTGCCTCCATTTTTCTATCCATTGATTATCCTGTTTAGCTTTGTATTACTATAGTTAGCATAATGTACATTTTTAAAAATAAAATATGTCTATTAAAACAGATAAAATATTATATATTAAAATTTTACTCCACTGAGAAGTAAATATTGGGAGCAGGATATTTAACAATATCTTTATTCTCTCTATTATTGAATATAACTAAAAATAATCTAAACCTAAATATTCCATATTTTCATAAACATTTTTATTAAACCTCAATTTTTGGCTTCAGAAAATTATAAATAGTCAAACAGGAGAGTTTGAGAGGGGATATATTTATTTGTTCTGATATTCTGCTTCAGTGAGCAACAATTTTTCAAGTTAAAACATGCATCAAGTTAAAACATCTGATGACAATTCCTTACTCCTGATAACTTATCTGTCTTTAACTTGTCTCTTTTCAGCAGTTCAGAGACTAGAACACATGATTGAAGAGAATATTACCAGGGTGATGGAATTCATTCTTTTGGGTTTTTCAGTCCAGAGAGAGATTGAAATCCTTCTCTTTCTCCTCATTTTAGTTGTATATTCTCTAACTCTGGTGGGAAACATTGGCCTGATTTCCTTAATCCGGTTGGATCCTCACCTTCACACACCCATGTACTTTTTTCTCAGTAATCTGGCCTTTGTTGACTTTTGTTACTCCTCATCAATAGCCCCAAAGTTCCTGGAGACCCTCCTGACCAAGCACAGGTCCATATCTCTCTATGCATGTGCGACACAGCTGGGCTTTTTCCTGAACTTCTTGGTTTTGGAGATGTTCCTTCTTGCAGTGATGGCTTACGACCGCTATGTGGCCATCTGCAATCCTCTTCTCTACATGGTGGTCATGTCCCGAAAGGTGTGCATGCAACTGGTAGCAGGCCCTTGCTTATACAGCTTTTCTGTTGCTTTCCTCCACACAGTTGTTACTTTTCGATTGATCTACTGTGGCCCCAATGCTATTAATCACTTCTATTGTGATGATGTCCCTTTGATGGCCCTTGCATGCTCAGACACCAGCCTCAAAGAGATCTTGATTTTTATCTTTGCTGGATTCAACATGATCAGCTCTTTGACCACGGTCCTTATTTCTTACCTATACATTGTGGCTGCCATCCTGAGAATCCAGTCTGCAGAAGGGAGGCGCAAAGCATTCTCAACCTGTGGTTCTCATCTGACTGCTGTCACTATATTCTATGGGACTCTGATCTTCATGTATCTGCAGCCCAAATCAAAACATTCCCTTGACACAGACAAAATAGCCTCTGTCTTCTACACAATAGTCATTCCTATGTTGAATCCCATGATCTACACCCTGAGGAACCAAGAGGTAAAAAATGCCTTGAGGAAAGCCTTTGAAAAATGTTATTTCCTGTCTCTAATAAACATTAGAATGTAACTTGTAACACTGACTGTCCTGGAACTATGCCACATGCCGATGTGTTGTTTTTATTATCTTTGATAGGTTAATTTTATTTTTATCTTTTTTATATGAGCAAAATAACTTTGCACATGTGTTCTATTTTACATATAATTTATAAGTAAGATGAAAGGTTTAAAAGATTATAATGCACATTTTTAACAAATTGCTACTCTTTACATCTGTGACACTTGATAGTTTTGACCTGGATAGTTTCTATTTTGAATGCATTCAAAATGTCTCTATTTTATACATTGTGGAGACAGAAAAAGGGAGGTGGTAAAGTAAGTTTCTTGTCCATCCGCACGTCATTCCATGCAGTAGCTGTTCCTCAACTGTATCCTGTCTGCTGAAAATCATTCCTCTCTGCGTCTGACCCCCACTAGATTCACTGTCGATCACTCTCTATAATTTAACGGTTCTCATGTTGTTCTAAAAGATGTCATTATTTGCCATGCAGATCTGGGAATCAGGGTCAGCTTTTGAAAAGTCATCCTCTCTTTTTCTGTATCAAAACAAAAATGAAGACATAACTCTATATTTGGAGAGGGCAATGGCGACCCATTCCAGTATTCTTGCCTGGAAAATCCCATGGAGGAGAAGCCTGGTGGGCTGCAGTCCATGGGGTCGCTAAGAGTCAGACACGACTGAGTGACTTCACTTTCACTCTTCACTTTGATGCATTGGAGAGGACATGGCACCCCACTCCAGTGTTCTTGCCTGGAGAATCCCAGGGATGGAGGAGCCTGGTGGGATGCCGTCTGTGGGGTTGCACAGAGTCGGACACAACTGAAGTGACTTAGCAGCAACTCTATATTCCCTCAGCAAAGCTTAAGATCCTTTTATATTTTAGGGATTTGAAGAAATTACAATGGGTTGAGGGGACAGGAAGCGGTAGTTTAAAACCAAGTTATAAATGTGGTTGCTCTCAGATGTCAGGAATATAGTTTTATGCTGGAGTGGTTGTAAAGTGATGCAATCTAAGACCCACTTAAACTGTCAACTGGAATGTATTTTTTTTTTTAATTCAGATTCAAATGTTTGGTGTCTACCATGTGGGTGATACTGTGAGTTATTCTTGTAGGGCAAAAACAGAAACATTCCTGAATATGCTGAACAGTCTGCTATCTTGGGAAATACTGGCAAAAAAATGATTATATAAGTTATTCAGAAACATTTTAGCTTATTTTATCCAAGTTATCTTAGTACACCCTTCATTGTTAAATTAGATTTCAGATTTATGCGAAGACATCAATATTGACATGTTAAATTATTTATATTAAACTCTATTTTAATATATGCCTTTAATATATGCCATTATTAAAGCAGCAGCAAGGTATTCTAAGTGGAGGCAAATTGTACAAATTCTGAAGAGAAGCAATGAATTACAATCCTGATTTTCAAGTTGTTAAATCAACTTCTTTTGGAGTCAGGGAGCATAATTGCAGAGAAATCAGTCTTGGAAATCATGACTGTCAACTGCCGAGGATAAAACTCAAGAAAAGAGAACATCTTTGTTGTTGCTATTTTTAAAATAATTCCAGAAGTATAATTTAATAGTTAGAAGCACAGCAGCGAGCTTATATCGTNATATCATAAACTGCAGAATAAGCGCTGAACCTGAGACTGGCAATGTGAGAAGGGTTTAAAGGTCAGTGAATCTTTCAGAAGGAATCCGGTGCCCCTCCTGGGTAGCCACTGGATTCAGGGGAAGCTGCTGCAAAACCACACTTTTACCAAAGTGAGTTCAGATGCACTTGAGAGCTCCCGGAGCAGAAGGGATGATATAGCCGGGGAGACTGAACCAGACTAAAGTTCTAACATTGAATCAATACTGTAAAGAAATTAGTTTCATCAGGCTGCATTAACAAACTACCACACACTCATTGATTTAGAACAACAAAATTTATTTTCTCGCAGTTCTGGAGCCTACAAGTCTGAGGTCAAGGTACTGGCGGAACCGGGCTCTCTATGAAGCTCTAGGGGAGGTCCCTTCCCTGTTTTCTCCAGCTGCTCATGGTCCCAGGCATTCCTTGGCTTATAAGCATCTTTCCAGTCTCTGCTGTCTTCTCATGATCATCTTCCCTCTACATCTGTGTCCAGATTTCTTCATTCCTGTAAGGATATCACTCACACTGGATTAACAGTCCACCTTACTTCAGTATGACTTTATATTAACAACTGCATCTTCAACTACCCTATATCCAAATAATGGCCCTGTAACCAAACTCTGAGGTTCTTCAGGTTAGGAACTTAACACATCTTTTGGGGGAACAATTTCACTCATAATAAGTGTGTTTAAGTGTGTGCATGCTCAGTTGTGTTTGACTCTGTGTGACCCTATGGACTGTAACCTGCCAGGCTCCTCTGTCCATGGGGTTTTCCAGGCAAGAATACTGGAGCATTTCCTTCTCCAGGGGATGTTCCCCCAGGGGTTGAAACCATGTCTCTTGCTTTGCAGATGATTCTTTACTGCAGAGCCATTGGGGAAGCCCCACCAATGAGTAAGGACAGTCAAAGATGTGCTGGCTCAAATGTCTGGTGAAAACACACCTTATCTAGACCTGCAAGCACAGTGCAGAAAAAATAGCTGAGATTTCCTAAGCTTAAGAAGGAGACTTGTAAGTACCTAAAAAAGCTAGCAAAATGGCCTAGATGACAGGTCAAAAGGGATCCAAAACCATTTAATGTGAAAACTGGAGGTCTTAAAGGTCATAATAAGCCCAAGGATTCACCAAGTAGTTAGGACAAAGGGATCAGTTCAGTTCAGTCGCTCAGTCGTGTCCGGACAAAGGGATATATAACCTAATATCTGAGATAGATCAGAATTTGAGTTTTTTCTCCTTCTGGTTATGACAGAAGACAAGATTCTCTTCTCTCAATACCAGAATAGTTTCTGAACAGACTTCATCATTCTCAGGTAAAAATCATCCTAGAGAGTGGTAAGATGCAGAGGTGAAGTGCCAAGGATATGTTTATGGAAAGTATTATAAGAGCAAATATAGCACTATAGCTAAGTGAACTCCCAAGATTCCTTTCTCAGGCAGCAGTATGAGTTATGGGGTTTGGAAAGGGCAATTAGACCCTCAATATGTGTTTTCCATCTTTGTCTAAAAAGTGATCATTTCAATGGCAACATTTTCAAGTGGGAAGGAAGAGAAAAAAGTCCGTATCTAATGGGTTTAACATACAAAAGGTGATCTTTAGGTTTCAGGCATTACTTTCTACTGATGGCTCATTGCCAAGACTTGACAACATTTTGTATCACACTGACAAGGGGCAATGGGGATGGTGGTGAACAGCTGGATGATAAATGTTTTACTTATAAAATAAAACATGAAATAGTGGACACTGAGGAATATGTCTGCCATAAGGATCACAGAAAATGTGATCATAAAGGGTCAAGTTATAATGATCTCTGTCAGTACGATTGTTTTTTGAGCAGCTTATCATTTCATACTTGACACCAACTTGTTAGAAGCAAACTTGGGTGATTTGAAAACATTAAAAAAAAAAAAAAACTTTGTAGTTTCCAATATTAATCAAATGGTACTCTTTCTTCCTGCTCAGAACCTAAAGTTATGAAAAGGAATTCTCCTCCCACCATTTGCCTTTTCTCAGAGCCAATCTGAGGGAATGTGGCTTGTGGGCAATTAGTAAATTAGCCTGAGTAACAATACTTTCTGTGCTTAAATGAAAACATCTTTCCAGTGATATTACCACAAGTAAATGCTACTTCTCAGAGTCTTTCTACACATGTGCAATTGTGCACCCCTTTTAATTGGATTAGCCCTTAAAAAAGAATAAACTCATTCATGAGAAATTACTTCTGATTCTGATTTGCTTTTATGCTGGTACTATTAGCAAGAGTCAACAAGGACAAAAAATGTATTCCACTTATATTAAGAATAAAGGTAGATTAAGTGGACACTAATCAACATAAATCAAATAGTAAACTTGTAATCAGATCCCAATGGATACCAGTTTGAGCTGTGGTGATCACATTTTTCTAGTACAATGTGGATCACAATAAACTGTGGAAAATTCTGCAAGAGAAGGGAATAACAGACCACCTGACCTGCCTCTTGAGAAACCTATATGCAGGTCAGGAAGCAAAAGTTAGAACTGGACATGAAACAACAGACTGGTTCCAAATAGGAAAAGGAGTACGTCAAGGCTGTATANCCTGCGATTTCATTGGAGGGAATGATGCTAAAGCTGAAACTCCAGTACTTTGGCCACCTCATGTGAAGAGTTGACTCATTGGAAAAGACTCTGATGCTGGGAGGGGTTGGGGGCAGGAGGAGAAGGGGACGACAGAGGATGAGATGGCTGGATGGTATCACTTACTCGAAGGACATGAGTCTGAGTAAACTCCGGGAGTTGGTGATGGACAGGGAGGCCTGGCATGCTGCGATTCATGGGGTCGCAAAGAGTTGGACACGACTGAGTGACTGAACTGGACTGAACTGAGTGCAAGGCATTCGGTTTTACAGAGATTCTTATCTGGTTGATCCACTCTAGTTATTAAAATCTTGACTTAACTAGCTATACACAGACCTAAGAATGTAATGTTAGTGACAAGAATTTGGAATCAAACAATAGCTGCATCATGGCAATCAAATGTTTAACAGGACATTCTTCTGATCAAAAGTTAGAGTTTAAATGATAAAAATCCATATTGCTTCATCTTTTTAAACTATGAGAAGGACATGATAGGCTTTAGTCATAAATATTTCACCTATTTAAATTAATGAAGAGAAAAACAACTAGCCAAAATCCAAATCAAAGAGTAGAATTGTGGTGAGTCAACAGATTGTTTGAAACACAAATAGTGTTAATTATAGAGCAACACATACTGAGAATTAACCTTCTGAATTCATGACACTAATTGAAGATTCTGAATACATTTTTGTTTTCAAAAGTCCGTGCATGTATGAATGTTATTGAAAGCTTTCTTGGTAAATGAGGATTCACTAACTTTTATATTCATGGAAAACAGATGAAGTCTTAATTTTTTCTCATGAACTTATGTATTACTTATGAAAAAGTGAAGAGCAATTATATATAGAAAATATCCTAAGAAATCATAAACTCTTACAAAGATACCTCCAAATTAGCATGTGCTTATCCAAATGTATTTATCAGTTATCTGGTGACTACACTTAGCACAATTTTGCACACACTGTGACTAACTGTAATAGGTTAGGGTTAGTAAGTTTGCATATGCGGATAAAGGAGGCTTAGTCCTGAGAGTCCATTCACGGGGTAAGCCATCGCTGTTAGACCGGACCTCTTAGCATATGTAAGTGTTGCCTGTACACAGTCTGTTGGAAACAGGGTCATTTATGTGCCTGGACGTTTATAACAGGAAGCGGCATGCACGGAATTATGCAGTGCAGGTCCACTCCTCAAGCTTGCCTTGGCGATTGCTTTGTTGACCGCCTCTTTCACATCTTTGTCCTCAAACTGTAGATCATGGGATTCAGCATGGGAATCACTGGTGTAAAACACACCCACCATCTTCCCCTGCTCCACAGACTCTTAAGACTCTTAGGTGGGCCTCCTGAGATACATGAAGATGAGGTGAGGTGAGGTGAGATCTCTCGGTCGTGTCCGACTCTTTGTGACCCCATAGACTGTAGCCTACCAGGCTTCTCGGTCCATGGGATTCTCCAGGCAAGAGTACTGGAGTGGGTTACCATTTCCTTCTCCAGGGGATCTTCCCGACCTAGGGATTGAACCCAGGTCTCCCGCATTGGAGGCAGATGCTTGAGAGTCCCTAAAAACATGATAACCTGGAGAACGCCTTCCTCCTGCCATTGGCAGAGCACATGTGCAGCATGGCCTACGATGAGGGTATAGCAAATGAGAACCACAGAGTGGGAATATGTGAAATCAATCCCAGCAATAACAACCATGGTGTATTCTCTAATATGGACCCCTCCACAGGCAACCTTGATAAGAGGACGGTCAGCACAATAGATGTGGTTGACTTCACAGTTTCCACAGAAGCACAGGCCATGTGCCCACAGTATGCAGATTAGGCTAATGGAGAATTCACAGATGTATGGCACAGAGATGAGATGAGCACACACAGTCCTGGAGATGTTACGGCCATAAAGCAGAGGGTTGTAGGTGGCCACGTAGCGATCAAAGGCCATCATAGCCAAGATATATACTTCCACGTGGACAAGAGCTCTGAAGAGGTAACACTGCACCAAACATGCCGCATAGGAAATAGGTTTTGTCTCTGATAGTAAGTTTTCCAGCATCTTCAGAGTGACATTGCAAGAGAACCACACATCCACAAAAGACAAATGACTCAAAAAAAGTACATGGGGCTCTGAAGCTGGGGGCTGATGCTGATCAAAATAATCATACCAATGTTCCCGATCAGAGTGATCATGTCCACTACTAGAAACACCACAAAAAAGAGAGCCTGAAGCTCCTGATGACTGGTCAACCACAGAAGAATAAATTCTGTCACATCTGTGAAATTTGACATTGCCTTCACTTAGGCCCAGTCTGCATTGCCTATGGACAAATTAAAAGAAACAAATGGATTTATTTTATTCTTGAAAGTTTTGAGTCATGTTTATCAGTATTCTAGTTCAAATGATATAAAAACCAACGTAGACTTTGCACAAAGTCTAAGGTAAGGCTATATAATCACTTTTATTTCCTTTAATAGGCCTTATAGGTAATTATTGCAATATTTATTAGTTTCTTAACTCTAAAACAGACAATTACGTTCATATACTACTAGTATTAGATGCCAGGGTCCACCCCGGTGGATCCAGGGTGATTCGAAGGTGGGGACGGAGTCAGCATCCTTGGAAATAACTTATTTAATTACAGATAGAGAGGGGTTAGAAAATTAGCAGAGAAAAAGAGGCTGAATAACTTGGTTTGCATGGAATACCAATCACCACCTACGTAGGCCACAGGGGTCTTCCCGTTCTCCCGAAGGAGAGGAGGCACTGAGGCCCCCTGGGTCAGATCTTAGAAGCCCAGGCAAAATTAGCAGGCTTGGTGGGTACCCACATTCCAGATGGAAATTCAGCCAGAAAAACGGAGAGCAAGAAAGAATGACATGGGAGAATCAGTCTTTCCGGAAACTGATCCAATTTCTTTATTTTTGGGTTTGCTTATATACCTTTTGTTACACATAGGTATGAATACAGAGTCACGCAGGGGTCAGCAGTCCTGACCTTTATCAAAATCAGGTGCTTCACATAAATGTATAAAAAAAAGGTCTTAGGGGTTTTACATTATCTGCTGGCCATGAGACCTGCTGACATTTTAAGACCCTTTCTTTCTGATAACCAAAAAACTTATTTTTTCCAAGGGTATTTTTTCTTAAACCAGGNATAAAGCTGCATTCCTATAGGGTGAGGGTGTAGTGAGTTACAATCAAGAAAGGAATTTATTTAACCCAAGGTTAACATGATTAATCTTAAAGGTTAATACTTATTTCTCCTATATGCTAGTTATATTTATTATAAGGGCAGGGAATATGGAGAATTAGCAGCAAACATCAGCCCAACAAATGAAAATCCTTTCACCAATGTTCCCCTTAAGATCTATTTAGTCTTAAGATAGTGATAAAGTTACATTTTTACATAGCAA
>SJYQ01001064.1:501726-550070 GCA_006410935.1 Redunca redunca | reverse complement strand
TCCGCCTCCTTTGGCTCCCTCCCTGCTCCCCACCCACCCCAGGGGTTTCCCCATCAATTGGAACAATATATCAGCTGCGGTGAGAGGGGTGGTTTTACCCTGGTGGCCGCTAGTTTCCTGGGGAGCAGTGGTGAGGTCTTTATGTTCTATGAGCTCCCTCTGGGAGGAAGGATGGAAGGCTGGAAGGCTGGGGGGTGGTGGTCAGTTAGAGGCTATTGTGGTTGTGGGCGGGAGAGCTGCTGCTGGTGGTGGGTCACTGATTCTGCTGGAGAGATGCTGAGATGGGTGGCAGCACTTGCAGGACCCAGTTATGGACCAGAGGTGAGGAGGAGGTCTGGCTAAAGGCTGTCTAGCTGACCTGCCTCTCCACACCTGGAATCATCTTTTTAGAACCATCTCTGATTCTGCCGTGTCATCCTGGGACATGTGTCAACCTGTCAGATCCCTCTCTGAGCTTCAGTCTCTTTCACCAAATGAAAGAACCATCCCCTGACTTGTTGTTCAGTCGCTAAGTTGTGTCCGACTGTTTGTGACCCCATGGACTGCAGCACGCCAGGCTCCTCTGTCCTTCACTATCTCCAGGAACTTGCTCAGATTCATGTCCATTGAGTCGGTGATGCCTTCTGACCATCTCATCCTCTGTCCCCTCCTTCCCCTCCTGCCCTCAATCTTTTCCAGCATCAGGGGTTTTTCCAGTGAGTCGGCCCTTCGCACCAGGTAGCCAAAGTATTGGAGCTTCAGCATCAGTCCTTCCAACGAATATTCGGGGTTGATTTCCTTTAGGGCTGACTGGTTTGATTTCCTTTAGGGCTGACTGGTTTGATCTCCTTGCTGTCCAAGGGACTCTGAAGAGTCTTCTCTAACACCACAGCTCGAAAGCATTAACTCTTTGGCACTCAGCCTTCTTTATGGTTCAACTGTGATATCCATACATGACTACTGGAAAAACCACAGCTTTGACTCTACGGACCTTTGACTGGAGGTGGGTGCAGCAAGAGGATGGTGGCAAAGCACTTGGTAAAGGACAGAGAAGGGAGGTTTGGCACGTGAGTTTCTCCTGCCTGGAGGCCAGGAACCACATTTCCTGCATTTCTGAGGTCCTTCAAGCTCTTCTGAGTTCCTCAAAGAGTACTCAGCCAACATTTGTTGGCTAAACAAATAGATTTCTGAGGCTTGTACAGCGGAGGTTGCTTGGACAAACACTGGGCTTGAGGAAATATATATTTTTGTTTGATTTCATCCGTGTTGTGCTTATCTCTCTTTCTGCCACTGAACATGGCTTATCAGGAGCCGCACACCTTGGGAGATGGGACAGATATGAACGAGAAGGTTAATGTTTCTGTGCACCTCAGAATCATGGCAGCTCACGGGAAGTGTGTGTGTGTGTGTGTGTGTGTGTGTGTGTGTGTGTTTCCTCCTGCAAATAAGAGGTGCCACAGCCCAGGACGCTGATTCTCAATGTACCTAAGAGATGGCATATCATCCCCACTTTGGACTTGAGGCTGGAGAGGGATGGGGAGCCGTCGGCATGGGACACCCAAGGGAGAGAAGGTCTCAAACTCCTCCGTGGAGCTGGGTAGCCTGGCTTAAAGAAAAACAGTAACTAGTTTCTTGGTTACTTTTTCTCTTCTTGCAGTTACTTAATCATTCTCCCAGAACTTGCTTTTACAGTAGGAGAATGCACGAGGAGAAGAGTACAAGCAAGTGGAACTCAGTTCATCTGATGATCTGCCCACATCCGCTGAGTCACTCCTAATGGCCCCTCAGATGTCATTTTCTTACTAAGACATTTGGAAAAATTTCTGCCTCTGAATCACAAGCAAACATTGTAATTCACCAGTCTTCTCTAAGTTATGCAAGGAACTTTGATGTGCTCAGATGTGGAAGCTTGGGGCGGATGAAATCGATGAATTCTCTGAGAACTTTGTTTTTCTCCTACTTGAAGTTCATTTTCCAAGTGGAGGACGCAGAGAGCTCCATCTGACCACGGGAGTCCCCTCTGCAGGAAGTCTGGGAGCAGCTGATGTGGGGTTTCTTGATGACACTGGTTTTCCTTATCATCTTGGTCCTGTTCCCATAATAGACCCGAGTGTCATCCAGGAAGGGGCTTTCTGCCACAGCGTCTTGTCAAGGGCTGCTCCTCACAACGAAGGGCTGGCTTGAGGGTACTTAATCATCTCCAGGGTCCTCGGGTGTGTGGGGTCGTCCCCGGCGTGCAGGGGACTCCTGCCCTCTGCCCCCCTGGAGCTCAGTTCAGGCCCTATCACTGTCACCTGCCTTTGTCACAGCCCTTCTCAGGGGAGAAGATGGCTTTGCCACTCATCACGGATGGCCGCTTTAAATCCCTTGCAGTGCTTCAGGGCAAGGGGTCACCTTCTGCCTGGCAGGAGCGCAGACCTTTGGTCTCCCAGGGGGGCCTGTTCACCTGTGTGTCAGGAAGAGGGCACTCCTAGGAGCCTGAGAAAGCCATTGTGTCTTCACCGCCTCACTGGCTCTTGATAACCCGGCAGCCAGAGGGCCGCGTGTTCCCTAGGGGAGCAGGTACCTTCATAAATAAGGACAAAGGGGCAGAGACAGGCTGGTGTCAGCCCCGCCGCGTGTCCTGCCCTTGGTGCTACCTGACATGCTAACTCCTGTGCCCGCAGCAGCTCAGGCCAGACACACAGTAGGCGCTCAGGACCCAGGCCCAGGAGACAGTGGCGTCTACACAGTCAGTTGCATCGCTGCCTTCCATCATGTGAAGCTGACTTGAAAAACACTGCCGGTGCAATGGTTGAGTGCTGCTCAGTCCTTACCTCAGACTTGGGTCTTGGGACCACTATTGGGCTTTCCAGGCTTGAGGGAGGTAGGCCCCCAATCCCAGCCTCCCTGCCTGGCATCCGCACCCCCCACCATTAGCCCCCACCCCTGACAGCAGCGCATGCCGCCCAGGCTGAGTAAACACCGCTGGCCCCACTGGAATCAGAGCAAACAGGGTTCCTCTTCTTCCCCCTTTTTGCCACCATTAACAGAAAAACCTTTTAAGTGCTCATCTGGAATTCTGGCAAACTCAGGTGACCCAAGGAGGGTGCTCCAGGGTGGAGGCTGTGGGCGCCCAGCTTGCTGGACTGCATTCCTCCAGCATGGAGTGAAAACACAGGTGGAGGACACCCCCAGACCCTCCCAGCAGCTCTGCCCTCCATGGCTCCCTGTAACTTTCCAAAGTAGGTCTGTGCTGACTCGACATACCATCCCTGTTCCCTGGAACTGTTCAAACGGTCAGCCTGGACCACCTCCTAGGGAAGGAGGAGAGAGTCCCACCCCACCCGTTAGGACACACTCCTGAATAAACACATTATTGGCTCCGGGGAAGCTTGCCCTTCTGAGTGGGGCTGCTCACCCTCGCCCAGCTGTTGGTCTGCACTCAGCAAACATTGACTGAGGCACTTTGGGGACTCGAAGGTGAAGCGATGCAGCAACTCTCAGGCTGTTGGGGAGATAAAGCAGGAATATAAGTGATGAGCAAACAAGGCTGAGCACTAGAAACTGCCATCAAAGCTCTGGGGCCACCGGAGGAGGGGGGTGTCCCTGACCCCCCAGGGTCTGTCTCCTGCTCCGGCCTCAGAGACGCAGGGGCCTGCCAGGCTGGGGGAGGGTGGGGAGGGTAGGTGGGGGCACCAAGGGAAGAGGATGGAGTGAAAGTGAGTGGGGTGACATCCATGGGAGCTGAAAGGCTCATTCTGTGTGTGTGTGTGTGTATTTCTTAATATATATTTAACTATATTGTGTTAGTTTCAGGTGTTTAGCACAGTGATTCTTTTTTTTTTAAATAAATATCTATTCTTTTTCAGATTATTTTCCCGTAAAGTTTATTACAAGCTATTGAGTAGAGATCCCTGTGCTGTGCAGTAGGTCCTTGTTGGTTATTTATTTTATATATAGTAGTGTTAATATATATAGTGTTATATATAGTAGTGTTCATCTGTTAATCCCACCCCCCTGGGACTTTCCTGGTGGTCCAGTGGCTAAGACTCCACTCTCCCAATGCAGGGGAACTGAATTCACTCTCTGCTCAGGGAAATAGATCTCATATGTTGCAACTAAGACAAAGCACAGCCAAAAAAAAAAAAGGAAAACTCAACTTCTGAATTTATCCCTACCTGCTGTATATTCTTTACTTTGTGAAAAATACTGCTAAGCACATGCATATTTCTTCCCATAGATTTATACTGTCTCCTCTTTACCTTGGGGGCAGCCGAGTTTGGAGCAGATGCAGGTGTGAATGATGTGGTCATTCAACTTGGAGCAGAAAGAACTTTCCAAACTAAGAGACATGTCGCAAGAGTCCTCATTTCTAAGTTTGGAAAGATTCACCAACTCTTAACACGTCCCAGTTTGCTTAACTTCCCTCTCCATGTGTCACTCAGTCATCGTTGCCCTGCTGTTTCAGAGAAAGTTGCGTGGTGACCTTGAATACCTCAAAGTGTCTCCTGAAAATAAGGGCTTACATGCACGTAGTCCCCAGGCCAAGATCAAGTTCAGGAAATAGAAGGTGGCTGCAACGTTATTATCCTATCTACACAGTCTGTGCTCAGATGTCCACAGTTGTCTCCTTCGTGTCCTTACAGCAACTCTTCCCTGGTCCAGGACCTGACCGAGGGTCACGGAGCTCTTAGTCTGCACGTGATGGGTGAGATCACTGGACAACAGACAGGAGTGGGCCTGCGGCCGGCACCATGGGACAAAGTCCTTCTTCCCCACCCGTGGGTTTCCCTCCCAGTGTTCACCTCAGCTCTTGGCTCTGTGGTTGAACTCCTGGGAGGACTGGAGACTAGTTTCCCCAGAAAGTCCACTGGGGATAACTTCCCTGCTCATGTCCCTGACCTCCCCAGGCCTGTAGGAAGGCATGCAGTTAAGGAGCTGATGGTCACGCTGGGGCTTGCAGGGTGAGAGGTGATGGGCAGGGGGCTGGTGGTGAGCCTGGTTTGCTGGGAGCGCGGCACTGAGCATCTCCTGTGTGGCTGGCCCTTACTGGGTGTCAGGGAAATGTGGCTGGGACTCTGGGTCTGAGGGATTTCATCGTTTGGTAAAGGAACCAAAGTCAGTGAGACCCCCATGCCAAGAGCAAAGGGACAACACAGCAGAGTTGGGGGGGCGGGTGGCAGTGCAAAGGGGCAGCCAGGCTGTGTCCTGGGCAGAAAGGTGGGTGGAGCAGTCACAGGCTTTTACGTTAAAAGGGGCCTTGTCATGTCAGGGAGGGGCGAGTGACCGCCAGTAAGAACAATGTGCTGGGAGAGAGCAGTCGTGGGCTGAAAACCCCACGGCCCAGTGTGGAGGAGGGAATATTCCACAACCCTGACCACGCAGGACCAAAGTCTGGAGGGGATGCTGAGATGGAAGCCTGGAGCCAGGTTAGCAAAGGCCTTGATGGCAAGCCGGAGAGTTTAGATCTTATGTCTCCACACTGATTTCCCAAACTCCTAAGAACATGTCACCCATACAAATTTGGCCAAGTTGAAAAAGCAGACTTTCTCTTATTATCGTTTTACTATTGGGCTTCCCAGGTGGCGCTAGTGGTAAAGAACCTCCGGGGACATAAAAGACTAGGTTCGATCCCTGGGTCGGGAAAATACTCTGGAGAAGGGCATGGCAACCCACTCCAGTATTCTTGCCTGGAGAATCCTCATGGACAGAGGATCCTGGTGGGCTACAGTCCATAGTGTTGCAATGAATTAGACACGACTGAAGGACTTAGCAAGTTTTTTTTTCTATTAACATTAGAGTATGCAACATAAAAATAAGAACTGTCCATCCATGTTCCACCTCAGCGCCATCAGTGGCTTTTAGACAAAGCACAGCTGAAGACGAGGGAGCCATGGCAAGTTCTAGAGGGAGGGTGGGGCGATGTCTAATTGGTTGTATGTATGGCTGTAGTGAAGCCACTTCGAACTCTGGAATTTGTGGATTCATCTGTCATGCGATGCATTTAGACAAAAGGATTTCTAATAATACAACTGGCTTGGGTGGGAAAGGTCTCTGGAGGTGGTCCTGGTCGCCCCAGTAAGCTAGGAGTCTGACCAACTGGGGGCCCAGAGCCAGTGCTGGTGTCCAGAGTCTACCATGCAATGCCGAGGCCTATTGCCAGTCTTACAGGCACCGCACACAACAGCAGCCTTTGGTCTTGAACTCTAGGAAATGATCGGGCAATATTCTGTGTTGGGAGAGGAAGAACTCCCCCTTCACAAGGATGACAGAGCAGAGAGGGGCAGGGGCTGGGCCTCCAGGCTGGACACACCCTTGGGTCACTGCGGGAGGCAGCCTGGTCAGTGGGTCTTGTCACTGCGATGACCAGAGTTGTGTAAGGCTTGTGGCAGTGACCAGCAGCTCTCCCAGACTGGGGACTCGTTCCAGGCAGGTCTGATCCTTGGGCGCAGAGCAAGGATGCGTGAGATCGTACACATCCAGATTGGCCAGTGTGGCAACCAGATTGGAGCCAAGGTAAGGAATGTCCAGTTACTAGTGTTGGCCTGTCCATGATCCACAGCATAGCCAGCTCAGAAAAGCCCCTAAGGTAGCAGGGAGGACCTGGGCCCAGCAGATCCATGCACTTGCCCAGTGTCTGACTTACTGATGTCAAATGACACCTGTAGTAGTTAAAGAGACTAAGGGCACAGGAAAAGGCTTAAAGGGTAAATCTGACTCCTGTTATTTCTGTGGACAGTTCTGTGTGTATAAAACACCTGTCAATCATTTTTACTTTGATCACCTCCACATTCATATCTAAAACCAGTAATTATGTCTCAAAATAGTTTTCCAAAATTTCTTGGGAAAATTTTCCCACTGTATCACTAAGATAGCTTTCCCTCCCCTCCTGTATTTATGTTCCAGGTAAAAAAGATCAAGATCAACAAGTATTTTATTTTGAATGCAACCAAAAATCAAAGTGGTAAACCTAAAATTTTTTGGGTTCAGCAGCAGAAATAATTAAGACATATCTTTTGTGATATAAATAAGTTTTTCTCCTCCATCACATTTTTCTAAAAAGTACTTGGTTCTGTTGACCAATGGTAAAAAACAGATACCAGAGCCCAATACCTCCAAGTCTAAGTTTTTTAAAATTTATTTTTTTTAAGATTTATTTATTTATTTTTGGCGGTGGTGGGTCTTTGCTGCTGCACATGGGTTTTCTCTAGTTGTGTCCAGCGGTGGCTATTCTTCATCGCAGTAGGGCTGGACGGGGGAAGCTTCTCATTGCAGTGGCTTCTCTTGTTTTAGAGGATGGGCTCTTGGGAGCCTGGGCTTCAGTAGTTGTGGCTCACAGGCTTAGTTGCTCCATGGGATGAGGGATCCTCCCAGACTAGGGATGGAGTCAGTGTTCCTTGCATTGCAAGGTGGATTCTTAACCACTGGACCGCCAGGGCGGCCCTTTTCAACTCTAATTTTAAAGTGATCAGTTCTACTATGAAACAGCTGTCTGATTAGTCTCTTTACTATTTTGAAATTACTTCTACTAGTATGAATTGCATTAAAAACTTTATTGCATTACAACTTGAAAGTTTATATGTGATAAGATGATGTAAAATTTACCATCTGTAACCATGTTTAAGTATCTACTTCAGTAGTGTTAAGTATATTCACACTGTCATGCCTCCAATCTCCAAAATACTTTTCTTGAAAAACTGAATTTAAAATGCTTTTTTCTTGCAACTGAAACTTGGTGCACACCATTAAACAAGGCCTCCTCATTCCTTTCCCCTGCTCCTGGCACGCTATTCTACTTTCTGTCTCTATGAATTTCATGAACATATAACAGTATTTGGCCTTTTGTGAGTGTCCTCGGGGTCCATCCCTGTTGTAGCACATGTCAGAATTTCCTTCCTTTTTAAGGCTGAATAACAATCCATCTGTATAGATAGATCACGTTTGTTTATTCAGTCATCTGTCCATGGGCATCTGGATTGTTTCCAAATTTTGGCTACTGTAACTAACGCAGCTATGGAAAAAATGAAAGTCTTTTAATACAGGTGTTTAAAAACCGGGGCAAAGAAAATGACCACTTACAAGAAAGATGTCATCCTTCCTTGCTGGAGTGATAAGACGTTCAAAATTAAAACACACAGAGAAGGGAGGCATGGGCCCCTACTGCTCTGAAGTTGGAAGAGAAGATGAAGATAGGATCCAGACAGGGAGTGTAGGGTCTAGGCAGGGTCTCAGCTCTGTATCTAGAAATGTGCTGCCTAATGGTTAAAGACCCAGCAAAAACTTATTATTTGGGGCCATGAGAACTTTTAGGACATATTTTTTTGTTAGTCTCACTCCTGAGTTTATTTTATTTTTTGGTATTTAAAAACCTTTTAATTGGAGGATAACTGCTTTACAGTATTGTGTTGGTTTCTGCCATACAGCAATGTGAATCATCCATAAGTAAACACAAGACCTTTAATTTGTGGTTTCAGAGAACTTTCTTTTTTTTTCTGCTGATAATTTACTATAAAACAGAGTCTTATATTAATAAGATCAAGGCCAAAGCAGAGCTATCATTCACAAATGTGGTTGGAAAAACAGCCTTGGGGATTGAACATAAACGAATACAGTTTCATGTACATTTGTGCTTCTCCAGGGTAGTGAAAAGGGGCCATTTCAGTAACCGTATCCATAAAAGCCTGCACTATATGAATAATATGTGTATGTGACTGAAGGTATAATATATTTCAAATAGTTACCAGAAAATGGCTATGCATAATTTTGAATTGAGCTCATATCTGATCATCCAAAATGTGCACTGTTTTAAAATCATGCGTAGGTGTCCTCTTGATGGGCTTTTGGGAAAAACTGCATGAAAATAAATCCGCAAAGTAGAATGAGATGTTATCGTGCAGTCAGATAAGAATTCAGTTTATTTTCACGTAATGGGATCTATACTCTGCTAGCTGGATGCATTGTAAGGCGAAACTAGAGATACACTCTCTGATGTGAAATTCTAAAAGAACAGCATTAATGTACACGAGGGCCTGAATTTCACAATAACAAAATCCAATTTGACATTTTATGTTTTGACATTGTATTGAAGCAGTTCAGGTGGGAATAAAACGCAGTCTTCATCTTCATGGCTAGCAGCAGGGACAAAGCATAAATTTAGGAAGGGGCGGGCAGGTGGGAAAAGGGCCCCAAAGATAAATCTCAGGGAGGAAAGCAGACCCAGAGCCCTTGCTTCCTGTCTTTCTGCTCAATCTGCCGGCTCCAACCTGGCCTTCAGCGGGATCCCTCTGGACACTGACCTTCTCTCCTCTGCTTTCAGTTCTGGGAGGTGATTGGAGAGGAGCATGGGATAGACTGGGCCGGGAGCTACTGCGGGGACAGCGCTCTGCAGCTGGAGAGGATCAGCGTGTACTACAATGAGGCCCACGGTAGGACACCGCACTGTTGGCCTCGGTCACCAGCCCCGGGGACACAGCAGAGACAGGAGGGCCTGCGAGACCAGAGGGACAGGCGGGTGATGTTCTGAGAGCTACAGAGGATAGCCCTGGCAAGGCCGTCTCTGGTCACTGGAGGGCCATGCTGCCAACACAGACTGTTTAGACCCTGACCTTCCTTTCTGGTTTTTATTATTTTATTTTTTCCATTATCTTCCTCTTCAGGTTTTTATTTTTTAATTAATTATTAATTTTTTTTTTTTTTTTTTGGCCATGCTATGTGGCTTGTGGGATCTCAGTTCCTGGTCCAGGGATTGAACCTGGGCCCTGGGCAGTGAGACTGCAGAGTCCTAACCACTGCACAGCCAGGGAACAGGGAACTTTCCCTTTCTGGTTTTTAAATAAAAAGTAGAGTCAGTTCCAATAGGAACAAAATCCTCATCAGAAAATGGACAGTGGTGGAAGAAGTGATTTCTGAAGCTTTTTACAGATTTCTGTGATTGTTGTCCGGGTCCAAGCTATCACTGCCAGTCTTTCTACTCAAGACACTTCCTAGAAGGACTTTTCCCCCTCACCCAGGTTGTACTTTGATGAAACATGAATCTTCAGAAAAACAAGTTAGAAGTTTGCTAACTTCCTATCTTTCTATGCAGGTAAGAAATACGTGCCCCGAGCAGTCTTGGTGGATCTGGAACCCGGGACCATGGACAGCATCCGATCCAGCCGAGCGGGGGCCCTCTTCCAACCGGACAGCTTTGTCCACGGTAGGTTTTTCTGGAAGGTTCCACCGGGGAGAGAGCAAGAGCGCCTCCTGGAGGTGCGCATCCTCCCCAGCCCCCACGCCCGATCCTGGGGGGGTTGGGAGGGGAGGGGTGTGACCGAGTCCCCTGTGTCCACAGGTAACTCTGGGGCCGGTAACAACTGGGCGAAGGGCTACTACACGGAGGGCGCCGAGCTGGTGGACAGCGTGCTGGACGTGGTGCGCACTGAGGCCGAGGGCTGCGACTGCCTGCAAGGCTTCCAGCTAGTGCATTCGCTGGGCGGGGGCACGGGGTCGGGGATGGGCACTCTGCTGCTGGGCAAGATCCGTGAGGAGTACCCCGACCGCATCCTCAACTCGTTCAGCGTGATGCCCTCACCAAAGGTGTCAGACACTGTGGTGGAGCCCTACAATGCCGTGCTGGCGCTGCACCAGCTTGTGCTCAACTCCGACGCCTGCTTCTGCATCGACAACGAGGCGCTCTATGACATCTGCTTCCGCACGCTGCGGCTCAGCACGCCCACCTACGGGGACCTCAACCACCTGGTGTCCCTCACCATGAGCGGCATCACTACCTCTCTGCGCTTCCCGGGCCAGCTCAACGCTGACCTGCGCAAGCTGGCCGTGAACATGGTGCCCTTCCCGCGCCTGCACTTTTTCATGCCCGGCTTCGCGCCGCTCACGGCCCAGGGCAGCCAGCAGTACCGCGCGCTGACCGTGGCCGAGCTCACTCAGCAGATGTTTGACGCCCGCAACACCATGGCCGCCTGCGACCCCCGCCGCGGCCGCTACCTCACCGTGGCCTGCATCTTCCGGGGCCGGATGTCCACGAAGGAGGTGGACGAGCAGCTGCTCAACGTGCAGACCAGGAACAGCAGCTGCTTCGTGGAATGGATCCCCAACAACGTCAAGGTGGCCGTGTGCGACATCCCGCCCCGGGGGCTGAGCATGGCGGCTACCTTCATCGGCAACAACACAGCCATCCAGGAGCTGTTCAGCAGGATTTCCGAGCATTTCTCGGCCATGTTCAAGAGGAAGGCCTTCGTGCACTGGTACACCGGTGAGGGGATGGACATCAACGAGTTTGCTGAAGCTGAGAGTGACATCCAGGATTTGGTGTCCGAATACCAACAGTTTCAAGATGCCAGAGCAGATGTGGAAGAGAAGGAGGAGGTGGGGGCAGAAACAGAAGTGGAACCGGCAGATAAGGAACATTAACTGCGAGAGGCCCTGCTTGAGGCTGGCTTGGTCTGAGCGCTATTAGGATGAGCAAGTCACCCCCCCGGGATGGCAGGCCGGTTCTGTACTTCGACACAGAGACCCACCTGCAGCCACTCAGCCTTAGCTTTGATGGGGGACTTCGGGGAGTGGGGGGTGGGGAAGTACCGCCGGGCACTAGGGTCTTGAAGAGTGTGGTATTCTGTGCACAAGCTTGGTTTTATTCTTTTTAATAGGCAGGTGAATTAACTGTAAAGTGTTCCCTTTGTTTAAAGATCTGATTTGGCTATTTGCTGTGTGTGGAGATGGACTGCGTGGATGGGGTGGGGGAGCCCCTGCAGGTGAGGTTAAGTTGTACAGGCATTAGTTACCCTGGTAAGTGCCTGGGGATCTGTACTTGTTGGCATCTCAGGACTGTTAAGGCTCTCACTGTAGGTTCTCTCTTAATGCATGGCCTGCTGCCCACTTGTTCACACCTGCTGATCTCCAGGAAAGTCAGGTGACTGCTTGGTGTTCGGGAGCCACACAGAGGAAAACAGAAGTCAGTGACCACTAGTATATTGTGGGGATTGTGTGTATACTTCAGCATACCAACTACAAAAGGGACAAGGGAGGAGAGGAAAGTGGCAGTCCTTCCCCCAAAAATACCCAGGCAAAAAGCCCCACAAAATGACAACTCCAATCTTCTGATCTTTATGTCTGAATAGCCACCTTTTAACAATGTTTTTAAATTGGCTGTGCTGTGCAGCATGTGGGCGCTTTAGTTCCCAGTTCAGGAACTGAACCTGCATGCCTTGCACTGAGAGCTCAGAGTCTTAACCACTGGTCCACCAGGGAAGCGCCCTGTAATAACTAGCTCTTAACATATATGTAGATACTTTAAAGTTTCTTATTAATGTTTGATTCTGGGAATTCATTCATCATCTTTGGTTCTTCTCGTAAAGCCTATTTTGAAATGCCCTTTTCACTTGAATGCAGAAACCCTCCTGAAAGGGCTCTGCAGGCACCCTGCTCTTTAGAAAGGGCACACGCACGCCCATCGACCACTGAAACGGAGGAATTAAGCAGCAGTGGCTGTAGTGTCCTTCGAGGTTATGGAGGACACTGTCTCATTAGGGAACTTTTACAGTTCAAATTAATTTGCAGAAGTTGCCATAAATGTTTGCATGATGACACAGCTTTAGCCATTACACAATTTTAATCTGTTCACATTACAACAGGACCAAATACACAAGAGCGTAATCAAATCATCCATAACTTCTTAATTACAGTTTACCTATTTCTGACATATTGCACTGCCATCCCATCCAGTGCTCGAAGGGTTTTAATGGCTTTCTAGAATTACCACGGAGTTATCCAGTTGGATCCATGGGCAGCCAGTGATGGGAGGAACTATTTACTTGCAGGCAACTGGGTTTTCATCTCCTATTTGCTTTGTAACCTGCAGTAATAGGGAAGCCAGTGGATGGGTGATAGTAGCTCATTTTGAGAAACTTCACTCTCTTCACGTGCATATCACGAGGAAATAACCAAAATATGCACCAAGAGAAAAATTCGATGTTTGTATTGTGACATGCCTTTTACCTACAGAATTAAAAAAAATAAAGTTTTAAACACTTTCTACTTGTGGTTCAAAAAGCACTAAAACCAAAAGCAGATTTAATAAGAAACTGCACCTGAATTATTTAGTTTGAGTTCATAACTTCTTTAGATGCTAAAAAGACTTATAACCTGTGATTACATAAGCATTTATGCACATGCTTCCTCTGGCACTTTTTTCACTTTCTCAAATCTAAAAAGGCAATTAAATAGATATAGGAAAGGATACAGATCTAAAATAAAACAAAACAAAACAAAACAAAAAAACCCTGCTGATTTATATTACTATAAAGATTTTTGTTTGCTCAATAGTAATCATTAAAGTACAAAGAAATTCAATTTTAAATGGCTAAATTGCTTTATTTCAGAGTAAATAAATTCCTTTTCTTGGAGCCTAACTGCCCAGACTTGTTAATGTTGAGTAGTTAAAAATATTTCAAAATGCATCCCACTATCCTACTCTTTTGCATGGTGAAGTGAAAATTGCTCACTTTCACTTCTCTTTGTGACCCCATGTCTATGGAATTCTCCAGGCCAGAATACTGGAGTGGGTAGCTGTTCCCTTCTCCAGGGGACCTTCCCAACCCAGGGATCAAGCCCAGATCTCTCGTATTGCAGGCAGATTCTTTACCAGCTGAGCCACCGGGGAAGTCTGAGAAGACTGCAGTGCAGTAGCCTGTCTATTCTCCAGGGGATCTTCCCAATCCAGGGATCAAGCCCAGGTCTCTCCTATTGCAGGCAGATTCTTTACCAGCTGAGCCACCAGGGAAGTCTGAGAATACTGCAGTGCAGTAGCCTGTCTATTCTCCAGGGGATCTTCCCAACCCAGGAATTGAACCAGGGTCTCCTGCATTGGCTTCCCTGGTGGCTCAGAGGTTGAAGCGTCTGCCTACAATGCGGGAGACCTGGGTTCAATCCCCGCGTCGGGAAGGTCCCTTGAAGGCAATGGCAACCCACTCCAGTATTCTTGCCTGGAGAATCCCATGGATGGAGAAGCCTGGTGGGCTACAGTCCACAGGGCCGCAGAGTAGGACATGACTGAGTGACTTTTCACTTTCACTCCTGCGTTGCAGGCAGATTCTTTATAAGCTGAGCTAAGTAGATATAGATTTTTTAAAAAAGCAACACACACTAAAACCAAAAGAAATCTGTCCCAATTTTGAGAGGGCTCTTCCTTTAGCTGTACAGTGGTTATAGCAACATTGGTCTGTCCGAGACTGAGATGGTAGACTCAGGATTTTAGAGCGTGTTTGATTCCTTCACTTCACACACAAGAACCTTGTTTGAATGAGGAGACTGAATCCCTCACAAGTCACGCAGGTGGTTAGTGAAATACCCACAACTTGATCTGACCAGGCCCCCTGGTATTCTGGACACAGTGGTCCTGCCAGCTACCCAGGTAGGGCCTCATGGTAACAGTTCAGGATTTTTTTAATCATGGAGAAAGAACCGCACAAAATCTCTACTGAGCAGTGAATCTGTCCTTTACTCAGTTAACTTTAATCCTTTCCTTATCACAAGGCCTGTCCCTAAGTCTCGACTCTAATTATTCCATCTGCCTCCTGAATAAAATGACTTATCTCTAATTAACTTGGCTGGAAATGATTCAGCCCTTTGCCTATCAGTTGCTTTATTCGTCTGCTATCAGAGGCCCCATGGCCTTGTGAGTCATTTGTTTCTGTCCCAGTAATGAAAGATGCCTCCTGGTACCTTAATTGTGGGGACTGAAGCACGACAACCGAGGGGCCCTGACTTCAAAAGCTCAGGACAAAAGCCTCGGGCACAGGGCTCCAGGGGCTCCTAAGCTGCTTCTGTTCAGCACCCCCTCTCCTCTTTGTGTGCCCTGTGCCGAGAATGAGATAAAACTTACATACAGGTCAAGAGTCTGGGGCAGGAAGTCCTCTCCAGAAGCCAAGAACAAAAGCGTTCTCTTGGGCTCGTCCTCAGCGTGGCTGAGTGGCCCTGATAAAATTATATAGTGAGCTTAAGTACCAAGGTGAGAGCCATTCCTGGGGCAGAAGCTGAAGTGTTTCAAAATTTCCTGTCCAGCTGTATTTCTCCATTCTCCAGAAGTGGTTAACAATCAAGCAGTTCTCACTTTGCAGTGGGATTTTACTTAGCCAAGTGCTTTCAAGTTTCAAAGAAAGAGAAACACTGCACTTGCCACAATTCTTATCTCTAAGTATTTAAAGGGTAAATGAAATACCCCCAAAAGTACAGTGGACAGCTGTCATGATCACGCCTGAGACCTGCAGTCCAGAGCCTTAGATTTTCATGTCAGCTCAGCCATCAACTCCATAAGCAAGTTAATAGAGTGGTTTTGTCTAGTTTCTTATGAGAAACACTCCCAGGATATAAAAGTTCATTTATAAGACAAAGTGAAAGGTATTTTGTGCTTGATAATTTCAACATTAAAAGTACTCCTCTATAGGTTTGAAGTGCATGATAAGAAATGAATACAACAATTTAGTATTTTGTCTTCTAATCTATGCTTTTAATAATCATTCTTAGCCTACTGGCTAAGTGGCACCACGTGGATACGACAGGTGCCTGCAGAGGATGAGGCCAGCAGACAACGCACCTCCCCTCCCCCACCCCTAGCCACTAGCTCTGACACGATGTCTGCAATTTGAAGATAAGGAGTAAGACAGCTTTGATGACAGAGCCCAATTCTGTCAATTAATGTCATGAAAAAGTGCACTATTTTGAGACATTTTCAAAATGTCTCCTGGATCCCTTTGGTCACTAGATGTGACATCTCTTCTTCCTTTAATTTTTTGGGTTTTTTTTTTTTTTTTTGGCAGCTGTGGGATCTTTGTTCCCCAACCAGGGATCGAACCCATGCCCCCTGCAGCTCGGAGTGCTAACCACTGGATGGACAGGAAGTCTCTGTTCTCCCTTTATCATATTTCTGCAGCCGTGCAGATGGCTCCCATAAAGAAGAAGTCTGACAGAAATCAAAAACCAACAGCTAGAGTGAACTGTACTTTAATTTACTGGCATTGTCAATCTACGAACAAGACAGGTATTGTTTTTTTTCCATGAAGGGAGATGGTTTCCAATCTGCTGTAATATGTGCCCACAGCTTCACCTGGAACATGCAGCATTCAGGCTGTACTCAGGGTCTAGAAGGAAGAGAGAAAATCCAAGTTGCTGGTCCTTTTATGTTTTCTTAAAACTCCAACACAAATAGGGGAAATAACTTCCTTACAATGAGCTGTATAATACGATTGCAGCTTCAGTTCACTCGGCTGGTGATAAACCTTGGCTCTCAGATGTAAAAAGCGTGGGTTCATGTAGCCAAAGAGGCACTTCCCTGCTAAGTAAAGCCAAACACTTTCCCCACAGTTAAGAAACACTCTGCCTTTAGAAGACCTTGAGGCAGTGGAGGCTCACTCCCTGTATGAGGTATAGACAATGGTCACTGAGCTGTTTACTGGAGCCAAACCCTACTTCCTGGCCCCAAGGACATTGCAAGGTTGAGGGCATTCGATGCAGGGTTTGGATCGGCCATGCTGCAGGTGAGGTGGGGTGATTTTTCTCAGTTAGCTCACTGTTAAAACAAAAACAACCCAACCTAAAGGTCTCATTCCTCAGAATGATGAGATTAGACAGAGCGCCCCAACAGAAACAGGGCTCAATTCAAAACACTGCATCTCCAGACTTGTAATGAAATATTTACTAATTTAAAATGAAAACGAAGAATGCTTAGGGGAGACAGTTCCAATAAGTAAAATTGCTCATAACCACAAGCTGCCAAAGGATTAATATTTATTACATTTCCTGGCTACTGCGGATCTGAAGCTTTTTTTTTTTAAAGCAAAACAAGAAAATTAAATCTGAAAAACATCCCTCTGGTAATTTGCCTCACTTTATCTTTGAAATAATGTCAAGAAAGTGGTTTAGAGATCAAATCACTTTAGTAGTTTGAACTTATCAACTGTACAAAACTGTCTTACTTTGCAATGCCAACATCAGAGGTGAAATGAACCAAACTCTGAAAGCATAATAAATCTAGCAAAACAGTATTCAATGCAGGATCTTGATGATTTTAAAGCTTGATAAGAAATCAGGACCCTTGCCTGTACTGGCAGCCCTTATGCTTGAGAACACTAGCAGATGTGGGGAAAATAAACTCTCAAAGAAGTGTAATTTTTCAAGCTTCTGAAGTAGTTACATAACTCCAGTAATAATTATAAAAGTTGGGAGTTTATCCTCTGAATTATTTGATTTTGTGTAGACAAATGAAACAGGTTTAATTAAAATAAGATGGCCAATGGCTCTTTACCTAAGCTTCGCTAAATGAACTGAAAATCAAGGTGGCAATTGCTTCTGCTTGTCAGGGCCTCCCAATGACATTCTTTGATTAAGCCATGGGACTTCTACAACCTGTATGCCTCAAATTATCATCCCACTAACTCTAAATGTACCAACTGACCAAACATGGCCAGTTATTTCAGAAAGCTGAAATTTGATTTTTAAAAGCTTTCTAAAAACTTATGGTGCAACTCTTTTTCTAAATGTTATCAAAAACTTACAGATTATTCCTTTTTCACTTTCACAATTTTTATGCTGCTGCCAGAAGTCTTCATGGCGTTTGCCTTGAATTCGGTCTTCAGTGCATCTCTGACTGCTTTTGCACAGATCTGGGAGTATCGGATGTAGCTGGGAAGAAATGAGACAGCAAGAAAGCTAATAATCAATGATCCAGCCAGACTGGTTGTGTGACTGTGTTTTTGTTTTCCTGCCTGTACTTTTGGTTTTGTTGTACATTATTGTAGAACTGAACTTTAAAATAAATGACTGATGCAAAAGGAATATACACAAAGAGAAATAAGACCAGAAAGAAATGTATCAAAGCCTTCATTGGTATTAGAACGGGAGATTTTTTATTTTTCTTTGCAGTTTTCTCTTCAATATATATTAATTTGAACTAAAAGATGCACAGATTTATTAGAGGGAAAAACCCACAGCACAGCCCTAAATTGTTAACAGAGGGTATAACATGACTGTACTTTTCCCCATTTGATTCAACATTTTGTCTTTTATTATTCTTACAAGATAAAGCATACATAATTAAAAGAGGAAAAAAACCACACCTATTTTGAATGAAAAGAGCTCTACTTCTGATTATTTAAAGGTTTTCCTCAGAATACTGGATTCTGATTCACAGGTCTGCCATTGAAAAAACTTCCCAATCAAAGTTTCTAAGTTAAACTGAGAAGCCCTTGGAGAACATCAATTCGAGCTAAGTATCTCACAGCCTGCTTCCTGTTTGCTACATGGGACTCCCATCAACACCTTATTTTCCAGGAGATGTAAGCTCACTTTTAACACTCTTTGAAAACAGGAAGGGGAGTTTGCTGCTGACTATTTTCTCATGTTTTCAGGCTTGTTTTTTGGGGGACCAGAGATAGTTCAGATTCTTGCTTCCACTCCTAGGAATTGGTGATCTTTGCATCTTTTTGTCTAATTTGCTCACCTGTAAAAACAACAGGACAAAGCAGAAGAATACAGTATTTGTCCCACTGGTGGCTGGGAGGATGAAAGACTCAGTGAGATGAGCAGGTCTGCCCCACCTATCTCGTGGTAGGTGCTGCCTCTGAGGGGGACCATCATGCCTCCAATCTTACAGAACTCTGCCTCGACCTTGAAAATCAGGAAACTCTTGGGTTGCCCAGTCACATACCCACAGGTCACCATTAGGAGATGCTACTTAGTCTAGGCAAGTAACAAGGTGTGTTAACCTGAGCCAGGTGAGCAGCTCAATCGGGCGTACGGGCAAAGAAACCAGGTGTGACACCTAGATCCATGGTTTCTCCAACTCATCAGAAACCATGGCCTCCAGTGTGCTCCATATTCTGGCTTCCCAGGAGCCACCACTCACCTGTGGCAGAGCTCTTTACACCTTATCAAGGGCTTTCACCCGTTTTACCGATAAACCTGACAACAGGAGTTAATTTTTAATGATTCTAGAAAGAAACGCCAGCTACGGTGACCGTGGTTACACCCAGAGAATCCCTCCGCTCTCTCGAGCTCTGTTACTTCCAGAACCTTAACTGAGTCCAATTCAAAGGCCAAAGGCCGCGCGGGTGAGAAGCGCCGTCCTTGAGAAGACATGGCACTTGTCGAGAGCGCTCCTGGGGGCACGCAGGTGCTCGGCGACACTCGGCAGGTGCCGACAGGTGCTGGCAGGTGCTCGGCCCCCGGTGGCCGTGACCCTGGCCCAGCGTCCGCAGGCCGCCATCTTGGGACCTCACTCGCCGGGCCGCCCCCATCCGCGAAGTGCCCGGCGTGACCTCTGACCCCGGGCCGCCCCGTACCCCAGAGGTCCGCCCTTCCCGAGGCCTGCGCCTACCTGAGTCCAGCCTGTCGCCAGTACGCCACCATGATGTCGCGAGAGGGGGCGCGTCGGGCCGAATCGCGAAGACCTATCAATGTCGGCTCAGCGCGCGGCCCGGCTGCCGGAAGGTCAGGTCTGAGAAGCGGAAGGGGCGGGGCTCCGAGCCTGCCAGTCCCGCCTCCTCCTGTCCCGCCCCGCCTTCCCGGACGGCCTCACCGCCTCGTCGCAGAATGCTCCCAGCGCCGTGAGCCAATAGGGGCGCGCGACCCGTGGTGCGGTTGCCAGTGCAGGTGTGCCCCGCGGGCTTCCGTAGTAGCCTTGGCGGGGAGGCCAAGGGGAGGCGTGACCGCGTGGCTCCGGGAGCGCGGGACTCTGAACCGCGTCGAGGCCGGTGTTCTGGGCGCGCCACCCCTTTCCCGCCCCTGGACCCGACGGCCGGTCCGGACCTTGACGACGCGCCAGCACGACCGTCCCGAGTTAACAGTTAACCATGGCGAGATGACCCTCGACAGTTCTGGGGTTTCAGGCCGGCCCAGGGTGGGTAACCAGACCGGACAGCAGAGTATGGCCAGACCGGACATCGGAGGAAAGAAGGGCCGACCAACCTTTAGAATCTAAACTTTGGGCGCTGAGCCGGCTCCAGCACGTGGCATTAGGCGAATTCTTACAAAGATAAAACACGTCTTTTACTCCTTTCAGTTATTATAAATTATAATCAGGAAAAACATCATAGTTAAAAGGAAGTTTTTATTAACAGGAAGTTTTTTCTTAATTCATATAAGATCCACCTTTAATATTAAAAAATATGCTACACAGTCTGAGAGCCGTAATTCTAACCCACGAACACCAGTATTCCAGTCCTCTCAAATGCTTACTTTAACAGGTAAAAGCCATTAACTACTAGCTACTTTACTAAAAGTTAACTACACTGGAAAGTGAAAATTTAAAGAATTATTAGAATAAAAAAGTTAGGATAACATTTTGTTTAGAAATCTTTTTATCATTAGGCTATTCTGACACTTTCCAGAACAAGTATAATTTTCAGAAATTATACAAGATAATTTATTAAATATCAACATTTAGCAATGTTTTTAGTTGAAATGTTATTCTAATTGTAAAAAATGTTAAAAAAATAATAAACCTTATTGGGTTTAATGTGCTTTTACAATTGTCCTAAGAAGACTCAAGCTAAAAAGTATTTTAAGTAGAAAAATACTAGTTTTTAAATTGGTATATGATCTTTGTGGTTTATGTACCTATATCAACTGGTTTTTTTTGTAGGAAAACTGACTATAAGTTTATGGCATTAAGTACCGTGAAACAAAAGCAAGAGCTCATCACCTTTTAGTAACAGTACTCTGTATGCAACATTTCCAAGGATCACAGATATTCTTCCTTAGTGGTTGATAATTGCCTGCTACAAAATACACATATTGGACTGTTCATCCAAAGCAAGGATTTCCTATAAATAAAAGCTGCAAAGCAGTTCACAGGGTGCTTTAGGCCAATGCTTTTTTTTTTTCACCCTATAATTTTTTTCTTCTCCACCATCCCCATCCCCCACAGTGACACAGTGTTATTAAAAACATTAAGTCCCTGGGATTTATGCTTCAGATCAAGACATCATTTGAGTAATTTCAAATGATGTACACCTCTTCAGGTAACAAAGATGTTTTGTGGTCATAATTACTTCACAAAGTAATTATATTCAAATAACCTGACATATCATGCTTTAGCAATTACAGAACCATGATTTTGACACATGAAAAGTCCAGTATGTGTTATAAGTTAGGCAAATGTGAAATGCTAAAAGATGTGAACAGCTGTTCTGTTTAAGTTTAGAGAGCTGCAAAATTCTGGTAATGACTTTATTTTTTCAGTTAACACAACCAGCCCACGATACAGCATACTAAATCATAAAGTACAAATCCAAGGAAGGTAATACCTTTACTAAGTTACAAAACTTTGGCAAATCAGTACAGTACTCTTTATAACACAATAAAATGTACTTTTGTTGGAGTCATTTATTACTTTCGTGATAGTTTTTACTCCCAAAAATGTCAATTGAGTATGAAATTAAAGCATTGTGATTTTTAGTGGTGGTTTATAGCAGAGCAAATTATTTCATACAATTAATGTCTTTTTAAAACAATAGTTTCTCCTTTAAAAGTGAGTTCCCTCATGGAAGCTCTCCAAGTTTGCCGCAGCAGGGCAGTCATGCGTATGCAGAAGGGGCTCTGCTTGGTTCTGGGGTTGGTCCAAAGCCAGGTAGAGTTCCAATGCATGAAAAGCTTTAAAATTCTACCTTAAGGAGGTTTCATCAGCCAATACCAATTTCCAAGTATACTTTTCAAAAAACTTAAAATTCTGCATAAATACTGGAATCCTCAAAATCAGTCATTTCAGACAATACTAATTTCAGCTGATCCCTTTTATTTAGAAACCCTGAACCTCTGTTTGATCAAGTGACATAGCTTTTCTTCAGCTTATTAAAAAAAAAAAAATTCTACCTAAAATAGAGTTGTATTTTTTAAATAACAAATAAATATACTGCCAGCTTGTAGAGACCTGGGGAACTGGGTGTCATCTATCCACCGCCATTATCATTTCTCCACAAACGCTGCTGCTGCCATTGGTGTCCGTATGCTTCCTCTTGCTGAAGCTGTCAGTTCCTCAATTTCAGCATTTAATTTATGTATTACCCACTCCATTGCTTCTCGGCCCTTAAAAAAAAAAATCCGGTATGTTTACTGATACCAAGTGAGGGCAAAGGCATGCATGAGTAGCACGCCAGGAAGTCACAATGGGTGGAACAAGCGTAACTAAACACCACTAGGACAGTTTTTCTCTTTGTATTTTCTTCTTTAATGTTATTTACCAAATATCAAATGCTTTGGGAAACTGGCTTGATCTAAAATTGGTTTTTGTTTTCAAAAGATGTTCTAAAAAGAATCTACAATTAAATGATAGTGATGTTTTACTTTATGATTAGAATGGTCCCCCTTCTGATGGTGAGGTCAAGCTCCATTTCTCTTTTTATGTCCGTATTTTACACCAAATTCCTGTCCGAGGCTCTGGTCTAACTTCCTCTCCAACCCCTCTCTCCTGGCAGTCTGTGCACTTCCCTGAGGGACAGAATGAGGAGCACTGACTGCTTCTGGCCTTGGGGCCTTTGCACATGCAGCTGCTCCACCTGGACCACTCCCTAGCAGACCCCTCATAGCCTACCCACCCCTCGCTCAGAACTCAGCAGCACCACCACTTACTCAGCACTCATGAAGCACTCTCGTACCTTTCTGTACTTTTCCTTTCCTAATGCCGTGTTGTATGATTAATGTCGCCTTCCTCTTAGTTCCACGAGGGCAGGCACCACGTTTGTTTTGCTCCCCGCTGTGTCCCCAGTCTAGCCTAGCACTCTGCCTGACATAGAGAAGGCATCTATGAATATCTTTTGACTGCTGAATGATATTACACGTTATAAAACAGTGCATTAGGCATCTCTTTCTCTAAACTTACTTTATTTTAAATCATACATTCTCAACGGGGCAAAAATTAGTTGGAGGGTAGTGGGGAAAAATCTCATTCTTTTAACGTACAAAGCACAGATGCAGACCCATATATCTGCATCTGTAGACATAATGTTTGGCATTAAATAATTTCTCAGGGTGGGGATAGTTAGGAGAAAATATCTACAGTGGATCTGGGGGTGAAGGGAGATGATAATGAGAAATAGGCTGAGAATCTATGCTTTCAACAGTGACACACATCTTTGCCTCCCCTGCCCCCAAGTGCTGGCCCCCAGCCGCAGATTTCCCATGATAACTCATTTACTCTTCACACCCAACCCTGGAAGGTGGGTAATTAATCTTCACTTCACAGATAGGAAACTGAGGCAGAGAAAGGCTCACTTAGTTAACTGCCCAAGATGAAAGGCTGGTCAGAGTTACAGGTGGAATGTGACCCCAGACACACTAGACCCCAGTAACAGCCCACAGTGGCTCAGGCAGCTCACAAGGACAGCTCTTCCAAGAAATGACCCAGGAAGAAGAGCAAGCGGGGAGGGACCTCCCAGGTGACCCAGCGGTTAAGACTCTGTGCTTCTACTGCAGGGGGGCCTGGGGAACTAAGATCCCACAAGCCTGCACCCCACCCCCAACATTAAGTGAGAGCAGCCTTACTTACTTTATTAGCATTTGATGATATCGTACTTGCCATCAGCCCTTCAAGGTAACTGCCGAGACTGACTCCTTTCACAGTAATTATGGCTTCTTGAGTCAAAACAGTTCTAGAATAAAACACATTCACATAGCTTCAGGATGACCTAATTTTCATTTTTCATACTTAAGAAAAATTAAAATATATTGTAAAATAAGCTTGTTAAAATACTTTTCACTTACTTTTCTGGGTCTTGAGGATGTGGTTTGTATATAAGTCTCTCATCTACTGAAACCATATTTGTAAATGAAATCTAGAGAATTAAAAAAAGTCAAATAATGTTGGGAATCAAGATTAAAAACATTTCCCAAATTAACTCACAAACCAAAATCTTGCTAGGTAAATATGCAAAACAGCATATAAACCACTTTGATATTACTATGTAAATAGAAGTTTTCAATATTCATTGCTTTTTATTAAAAAAGTAATAAACTTGACAAAAGCACCATAATAGTGATAATATACACTGATTCCAAATTCATTTTATTGAGTGCTATCTCCTAGAAGTAACAGGCAGGCTCATTAGAGCACTGAGGCTGCAAACAGGCAGAGTCGGTCCAGCATCTGAGTACGAATTTCTTAGACCAGGCTGATGAGTGTATGTCCACTTTTATATCAACTACAAGAGGGAATGGAGAAGGAAATGGCAACCCACTCCAGTATTCTTGCCTGGAGAATTCCATGGACAGAGGAGCCTGGCAGGCTGCGGTCCATGGGGTCGCAAGAGTTGGACACAACTTAGTTACTAAACCACTACCACCACCACAAGAGAAGAAAAAACTAAGCCAGGTAGTTACTTACATTTGTAGACTTAAGTTCCATTGTTTTCTCTATGGGATCCACTACAGAATGTTCTTGCACATATGTTTTGGTTCTTGCTGCACCAATAATCTAAGTAAAACATTTGGAATTAGTGATCAGAGGAGGATTTCTTAACTAGTGTTACCAATATTTTATTTGTAGGTAAAGATATGTTAGTATTTTGAACCAAAAACGTGTTTTCATAAAAAACACAAGGAATGAGACAAAGATCAGAAAGGAGGCCCACTTAAGGGAGAATATGAGACTCCCAGACACAAAAACCCTCCACAGAGACAATTTAGCCACCAGCCAGCTGAGAGCATATGCAGGACAAGGCAGGATGCGGACACCGCCAAGGCTGATGTGGAGCGGTGAGCCTGACATTCGGAAAACATAGATGGAGATAAAGGAGAGCTTCAGAGTGTCTGTCAGGGTTTCCCTGGTGCAGACCAAGGGGGAGGATGTGGTGGCTCTGCTCTCCAGGCAGAAAACCAGTCACTTCACAACGAAGGTAACACAGCACATCCAGGGGCACTCCCACGCTCTGACTCCAAGCCCATCCCAACCCTGCTCACTTCTTTGTCCACATCATCTAGTGCAGTAGTTCGTACAAAGGAAGCAATTAGCACATTCCTGGTGAAAAACATGTACTTTCGTTTTCTGCGTGGGCCCACCTTCTATGAAGAGAGTCTCTACAGATAACTTGGTCCTTATACTAGGATTCTTTCCCATCATGATAGACCGGATCCCTAAAACCTGCTCCTTTGAAAGAGCACAGAATTACATTTTCCAATGTACAGGCAGAAGCATCAGATCTTGGAACAAACATGGCCACAGCAAACTGAGATTATGCCTCACTTAAGGTCGCACCACCACTGACCCCAGCAGCTGCCCGCTAACCACCAGCACCAAATCCCAGCTGCCATAGCTCAAGCTGTTGGCAAGGTAGGAAAAGCAGAATAAAACTTTCAGATCACAGAGCATTAGCTGGCTTCCTTCAGAAGGTTTTATCAGGTGACTTCATGAAGACTGTAATAATATTTCCAATTCATTATACACTCATAACTCAAGTTTATTATAATACAATTTGAACTGATGCAAAAATGACATTCAGAATCGGCTCCCACCACCTATTTGAAATTATAATGTGGTTTAGAAAACTTCTCCACAGCAGTCACATTGCTTCAGGAACAAAGGCACACTTACAGATTTCACAATGGAAGGCAGTCCCCACTCTGTGCTGAGAAGTCTATGGCTGTGCAACTTTCCAGAGGGATCTATGTGTCTGTCCAGTACATCAACTCCAACCACACTCGGATTCATAGGGTTTGGGTATTTCTGCATTGCAGCTGTTGTAACGGTTTCCCATGGATGGCTGCAGACACGAATCAAAAATCGAACCTTTAGCAACATGCATATAAATTAAACCGTTTATATAACTCATCAAATTATTCCTTACAAGTAAAGTTTACTTAATTTTCCTAGGGAAAATTATTTTCTGAAATGTTGACCAGAAGATGATTTCAGGGGGCTCAGTCTACATTATGAACATGTACAGATTTCAGTCTTTTTTTCAGTACACAGGCTATGTGTCACAGCTGATGCCTGCAAGGTTAAAATAACCTATAGAACACCCCAGTAGTTTCCTGAGTCATATTTTCCACTCAGCAGTATCCTCTCACATGTAAATTTTGTTTCTAAGAATCACTGATTCATATTAAACATGTACTTGCCTCTAATAATGTAATAAATAATCGTGACCCCTCCAGCCAATCTTTTTATTCTTCACTTTCCTCCAAGGAGTGGTTCTGATATCTGTTTTGAAAAGGTCACTCAATATACTGTTTTTTCCTAAGGTACTCCTAATGTGCCATTTTCTAATAGTCTCTCTTCATCAGCCTTTGCTTATGAAGGATTAAGATGGCAACAGCATCATGGAACTTGCAGCATCTTTATATTTCTGGAAAGACACATGTACTTGGGTGATTTACAACATAATGTGCATTTGTTCTCTTCACAGCTTACCTGAACAATATACTTATACAAAAGATACCCCTTTCAAGTGAGCCTCTGACTAATTACAATGAGCATTAAAAGTGACTGATTCTACATCTTCACTGAAAGGAAAGATAAGATCTGGAGATGGTGTTTCAAACTTCACTTACTGATAAATGACACAGCACCACTTTTTATTTTTCTAAAGGCAAAACAAATAGGTACTAATCTATTTCAACTTTTCAGAGAACTAAGCCTGATAACTTTTTGTGGACAGAAGGAAAATCTCAACCCCACTCACTCTGCAAAACCCTGGACAACCAATACCATTTTTCTTCTTTAAACAAATTTACTTTTAATTGAAGGATAATTGCTTTACAATATTGTGCTGGTTTCTGCCATACATCAGCCATAGGTATACATATATCTCCTCTCTCTTGAACCTCCCTCCCACTCCACCATTACTCTTAATGCTTTCACTTTTGCTATACTATTCAGAAATGAATCCCATTGTATTTTTAATCTCAAGCCTTATTCAGCATTAAGTGCAGGCATACAAGCGAAGCTATTTCACAAATCTAAACAGTCCCCACAGAAGAAGTGATAGGGGCCAAGCACTCTGACTGTTACCAAGGAAACTATCTAAAATGAGAATCAGATGAGTGAGCCCTTCCCTGTCTCCATCTAGTCAGAGACTCTGGATGCTGGCTTCCTGGAACTTATCTCTTCCCCACCTCCTCTAAAAAATTACCAATTGCAAGGTTTCAGGATGGCTGTATGTTATTTGTAATTCAGTACTTCTCTCCTCTCTGGGCCAACCTGAAAACACTGATGTTGACTTAGCTTTATAAAACACGTCTAGCTCAAAAATCACAAAGGATACATATTACAATTAACAATCTCCCAGAAATTCATTTTAACTGAATTAATGTAATCATGTGAAAAGACTTCACACTGCAAGACATCCAAAGACAGTGCAAATAGGCAGTCAATCAGTGGAACTGGTGCTGGCTTGGTGAACTGTCCAGTTTTTTCACCTATAAAACATGGGAACACTGTTGACTGTAGGCAGCAATGAGGTCTTGATTATTTACCAAAGTGGAATTGATCCAAAGAACAGCTCCTGGTGCCTAGTGGGCTTTCATATTTGGTGTAAGAATCAATGAATGACTTCAACTAGATACCAACTACATGCTAGGCCTCAGAAGGAAGTCTGGCAACTCAAAGATGGGAAAGACACAGAAAGTCATCTAAGACGACTTAGATGTTGGTTAGTAACATCCTTAAGATGGGAAACACAGGGAAAAGTGTAAAATTTGAGAGCGGAGATAAACAACTTCATTTTCAGGGATGCTGAGTTTGAAAAGCCCGCAGAACACTAGAACAGAGACACATTGCTGAAACCTGAAAATAAGGATTTGAAGGTCAAGAGAGGCTGGAGCCCTAGGTACAGATTTGGCTGCTGGAAATGCGTATGTGTCAGCTGGGACCTTGATCAAGAAGTCCAGATTATCTGGGGAGAATCAGGGCTTCTCCCAGAACATGCAGAGAATTTATGTGAGTATGTCTATGTTCTGGGAGCAGAGTCTCACAGCCTTCATCAAATTTCAGAGAAGTCCGCAACAAGAGAAAAATTAAGACTCTCTGATGAAATGCAAGAAGGCCAATAGCAGAATTTCACTGAGCATTTACACTGAAGGGGAAAAAGAGAGGGAAACATTAAAGAAAAGGGCAGAATGAGTGGAGAGGAGGGGTGGGGAACAACCTAGGGAGAAGAGTGTTAAGGAAGAAAGTTATAAGACACAGTGGAAAGAACTTAAGCATTTAAACGCAGAAGAAAACTGCAAAGAAGAAACCACCCATGATCCTAATGGTTCAAACAGAGTAGAAGAATTTTACCTAGTTAAAGAATATAAAAAACACTACAAATTTAGGGTCTCCCCCCTAAAAAATGGTAAACATTAGGGAGAAAAGAAACCTTCCCTCTGATTCTAACATACTCTGCTTTCTAAGATCCAGCGAACTCCTGCATGTGTCTGATTTGATAAGAATGTAAACAGTCTACAACCTGTTTTAACACTACCTTCAGAAACGTTGTTTTGTTTTTAAATCAAATGGTTATACTAAAACATACTACCAAAGCTATAAAAATTAAAACAGTGTGGCAACAATAGCAAGATCAGTCAAATAGGGCAGACAGCTCAGAAATGGATTAAATTATAAATCACAGCATTATTTTAGGATGAAGGCGGCATTTCAAACCGGTGAGAGGAAAAATTATTAGTCAGTAAACAGTGATGAGATAATCGATCAACAATTTGTTCAGGCAAAAACGATATAGGGGATTCAAGGCATGGTTCTTCTGTACAATGAATCATGGAAGCAGCAAATAATTTAATTCCCAACATCCAACTGGTTTAAGGCCTTTTTCCTTAGTAAACATTTCCCCCTAACCAGGAGAAGTTAATGAACATGGCCTCAAAGACATCTCAGTGCTGGCAGGCCCTGACAACACCGTCACCTTCCATGTCTCAGACGACGGAAATGGGTAACCCCCAAGGTCACACAGCTTGTTAGTACCAAGGGCTGTACCTTGGACTCCAATTCCAAGGCCATAAATTGCAATTCCTCAAGGCAAGAAGCTGCTGGAGAAGTTCCACTTCCTGGTCGCCTGAGCTCACCCTAAATCCACATTCCGAGGTTAAGAAACTCTACCTGAAGGTGGCGGGGCGACCAGAATCTCGACAGCCCACGCCTTTCTCCCGGATTCTCGGGGGTACGGGGCTGTCAAGGACCTCGTGTTCGGCGCCGCCCCTGCCACCCGAGGGCGCGTCCCCCAGAGGAAGGCCGCAAGGGCCCCATCCCCAGTCCCCTCCCGTCCGGCCGTGTCCCCTGGGAGCCCATTTCTGGGGTGTCCCCAGGGTCGTGACCTTGGACCCCATGCCCCGGGCTCCGAGGCGCTTGGGCCCAGCTCCCCACTTTAGGCCCGACGCCCGGAAGCTTCCTGAGGTGCGCCGGGGCCTCGCCGCGACTCCGGGCCCAACCTACCCTCCTACCCCCAGTTGCCCCGTGACCCCCGCCAACCTGCTCCTACCCCAAACTTACTCAAAGACGTGCTCCGAAGTCCAGATCTTCATGGTGTCGGCAGCCAGCACGGTGTCCGGGCGGCGCTAGAGCACAAATGAGGCAAAGAGGCCACTCTTGCCCCCGCCCCGCCCCTCAGCCCAGCCGGCCACCCAGTGCGCACGCGCCGTCGGGCCCGACGCGAGGGACGTCCCGACGCGCTGCCCCACGCCCTATCCCGGCCCGGGTTTTGCCCCAGCCTTGCGCGCGGCGCAACGGAGCCCCGCCCCTTAGCGCCAGGCGCACCGCGCCGGCGCAGTTCTAGGGCAGCTCTCGGGGCCGCAGGCGCGGGCTTTGTACTGCGCAGGCGCGGCACACGGCTTACGGCCCGCCCCCTCGAGGGCGTAGGCTGGAGCGCGGTTTTCAGGAAAGAGTTGGGCCCGGCCGAGCTGGTTCTTCGGCTCGCAGGCAGGTCGCATCACTGCTTTCCATCCCGGCCCCTGCTTGCCTGGGGTTCTGAGGCCTGTTGATTGGTTCAGTCTGGCCGCTTACGCCGACCGCGCCTGTGTGTTTGAGCAAATGTTCATGGTGACCTATTAAGAGCTTCCTCCTATCTCCTATCCCATTGCACCTGCCTTCCGGAGATTTTGCCCCTGGGCGGGGAGCAGATAACGCAAGGTAGACCCAGAGGCGCTAACATCAGGCAGCACAATTAGTGTACAGTGGAAGGAGGGTGTTAGGTTAGGAGATAGGAAGCACGAGTGCTCATGGAAGAGATGGAAAGCCTCCTCAGTTCAGTTCAGTTCAGTCGCTCAGTGGTCTCCGACTCTGCGACGCCGTGAATCGCAGCACGCCAGGCCTCCCTGTCCATCACCAACTCCCGGAGTTCACTCAGATTCACGTCCATCGAGTTAGTGATGCCATCCAGGCATCTCATCCTCTGTCCCCTTCTCCTGCCCCCAATCCCTCCCAGCATCAAAGTCTTTTCCAATGAGTCAACTCTTCGCATGAGGTGGCCAAAGTACTGGAGTTTCAGCTTTAGCATCATTCCTTCCAAAGAAATCCCAGGGCTGAAGGATGGATCTCAGCTCAAGTGTCACCCCATCCCCCCCGCCCAGAGAGCCCTTATATTTCATCACCCTCCTTCATCAGCTTGGCAGTTCCTCCAGCCTTAGATCCTCTGTTACATAGTCTGTTGTATTTTTCTTAGCACTTCTCACTCTTTGAGATCATCTTGTTTGTTTAACTTCCACTCAAACATAAGCCCTTGAGTGCAAGGATCTTGCCTGTCTTGCTCAATAATGATTCTCGGTAAAGACTCAATGGTTATTTATTAAAAAATGAAAATTCTTCGTGGAATGAATGAATCACTGGAATCGTCTAGTTTACCTGTTTGGCTTCCACTAGAGCTCCTAATGGGGAGGGCCTTGCCAGACTTGTCCAGCAATCCCCCTGTACTTACATAATCATTGTTTGTTGAATAAATGATTGAGTAAGGCGTGAGCTGGTGGGAAGGAATGCCATGTAGTTTCATCCACAGAGGAGCCTCCTTCAGTGGCTTGTTCTCTCTTCCTGGTTCCCACCACACTCCACAACCTGTACCCCCTAAAGAGAACAATTTGCCGTTTTAAATGATGGCTCTGTAGGAAAATTTTCACATCTAGTTTCTTAGAAGCTAGTTAGAAGCATTGCCTCATTCTTGTTCTTAGCTCATTCGATTGTTAAAAACAAAAGTCAGGTTAATTTAGGAGTGAGGATAATTTTTTAAAATAGCTGAAGTCCTTTATATAAAGAAACAGAAAAATTACATTAGACAGGAAGGAAATAATATGGTTGGGTAGTTGCTAAGTGTAATTTGTGGTACCCAGGACTTTAAAAACAAAACCTATAGTACTTAGAGGGAAGTCTTGGGGAGGTAACACTTTATCGGCTGCTGAAAGTGCTTCAGCCTCCATTAAGATGCAAAGTTAATGTCGCTGGGTGTTTAAAATACTGGTTTGGGACCCATCAGCACAGAACAGTCTGTCTCTGCTATTTCTGGAGATCCCTGAAGCTGTTCACCATCCAGGATCCTTATTCTGTTTATTTTAGAGAAGGTTATTCTACCCCTTAGTTCCAAGATTTCTGTTTTTTTGAGTTGTGAAAATTAAATGATACCTACCCTCCTATCCCTCTATCAGTCTATCGATTTTACTCACTAAAGCTGGAGTGATGGGGGTGGGAGTGCGAAAGGAAGACTAGGAGTCTAGGTCCAAGTGTCTCTTCTGTGTGGAAGTAACGCCACCTTGTACTTGGACTTGGAGAGCTGGACCTTTACATAGGTTTTCTGCTGGAGACTCGCTTAGAAACACACAGAGGAAACCGACTCAATGGACATGATGAATTTGACCCAACTCTGGGAGACAGTGGACAAAGGAGCCTGGTGTGCTGCAGTCCATGGGGTCGCAAAGAGTTGGACACGTTGCAATGACTGAACAACGAGAAAGCCTTGTGTCACTTACCGTGCCTCTCACAGAAACAGGGAAGTCATTAGCAGGTCATTAATTTGACTTGAGTTTAAGTAAGTGACTGGCTCTTATGGCACTTAATTACTAGAGTGACACACAATGCCCAGAGCCTCATGCCCTTCCCTGTGCCTGGGGTGGGGTGGGGGATTCCTTCGAACCAGAAGCTTCACACCTGGCTGAGCCAAAACACAAGTCAGAAAATAGCTAGAAGATCAACAACAAGGTGCTTTCGTATAGCATAGGAACTATAGTCAATCTCTTATAATAAACTATAATGGAAAAAAATCTGAAAAAGAATATATGTACAGCTGAATCCCTCCTGTATGCCAGAAACTAACACAACATTGTAAATCAGTTATATTTCAATAATTTTTTTAAAAAGTAGAGGACATTTAAAGCGGGGGTGGAGGGCTTAGGTGTTCAGAACAGAGGCCCATGGTTGTGAAGATAGCTCTTCTTGTGAGATGGTGGGTGGAGCCTTGTGGTCCTGGGCTCAGATCAGGGGCTGGGAAGTAAGGCAGCCGGCAGCCAGCCCCGGTGGCAGCAGAGCCCCCTTCATTCTTTTGTAGGGCTCAGAGACAGACCTCGCAGGAGAAGTGGGTGCAGTCACGTGCCCCAGCTTCAGCTGGGCGCCAGCGCTTTTTATTCTCAAACTTCAATCATTTTCATGCTATCTTCACAACGTGCCCTGTCTTCGTACCATCTGTTCCATTATTAAGTTTCTTATTTCAGCATTCTTACAAATACACTTTAAATGAAACTTTATGTAACTACCATCACTAGAAAATTATTTTCTTTTTTCTCCTGGTTTTCACGTAACACATGACTATTAAAGCCAAACAGTAAGTCCGTGGGCTCCCCACCATCTTTCACAGAGTCCAGAAGTGAGTGTGTCTCACATTGGGGTCAGTTTCCAAGCTGCTTTTTTTTTTTTAAGATTTTTTTTTTTTTTGATGTGGACCGTTTTAAAAGTCTTTATTGAATTTGTTACAGCATTGTTTCTGTTTTACATACTAGTTGTTTGGCCCAGAGGCACATGGGATCTTAGTTCCCCAACCAGTGATCAAACCTACACCCCCTGTGCTGGATGTCGAAGTTCCCACGACTGGAAGGCAGGGAAGTCCCCCTAACTTTTTAACTGCTCTTCAACTCTCACCTGTTCTCTTCAAACTCCAAACCCACCTTGACCTCTGACCCTCTCAGCCGTGATGTTTGTCTCTGAATTTACTGAGAGCTTCTTCAACTTGTGTCCCCTCCTCTTGAAAATGTCTTGTCATCTCATTGCATGCGTGCTGTCCTAAGTCACTTCAGTCGTATCTGACTCTTTGTGACCCATGGACTGTAGTCTGCCAGGCTCCTCTAGCCAGGCAAGAGTACTGGATTTTCCAGGCAAGAGTACTGGATTGGATTGCCACGCCTTCCTCCAGGGGATCTTCCTGACCCAGGGATTGAACCTGGGTCTCTATATATCTCCTGCATTGGTAGGCAGGTTCTTTAGCACTAGCGCCATGATAATCTCATTAATACTCTTTATTTCTCTGCATTCAGACATTTTCTTCCCANTAATTTTAAAAGAATAATTTTCCAACTCAAAAAAAATAACTTTGTCATCTTAGCATATTCTCTTTTCTTTGAATTAAAATTACATTTTCTGAAGAAGAATTAAACAGTAGAATATCAGATTTGAAATCATGACAATTTCAGCAGCTTTAATCATGTTGAATTCTTGACAAAATGTCAGTAGTTATTTCAACTGTGAATCATTTTAATAAATACCTTTCCATGTGGAAGAAGCCAACCTCATTAAAAATGGCATATTTTTAATAATTATGGTATGATTTTAATAGTGTTATTGAGCTATAGCTGGCACATGATAAGCCATACATATGTAAAGTCTATATAATTTGATAAATTTTGACATATACATGCATCTGTGAAACCATCATCATAATTAAATCGGTGAACATACTCATCACCCCCAAATGTTTCCCTGTGCTCCTTTGTCATTCCTCCCTTCTGCCCCTAACCTCAACCCCAACTCTGTCCAGGCCACCACTCACCTGCCTATTGTCACTATAGATTAGTTTGGATTTTCTAAAATTTTATATGAATGAATATAGCACATACTCTTTTGTCTGTTTTTTTCCTCACTGTAGTTATTTGAGATTCATCTATGTTATTATGTGTATCAATACCTTATTTTACTTTTAAAAATATCTATTTATTTATTTGTGTGTTCTAGGTCTTAGTTGTGGCATGTGGGATGCAGCTCCCTGACCAGGGATCCAACCCAGGCCCCCTGTATTGGGAGGACAGAGCCACTGGAACACCAGGGAAGTCCCCATAGCTTGTTTATTTATTTATTTTTACTGATGATTTCATTATGGGCCTCCAAGGTGGCTCAGTGGTAAAGAATCTGCCTGCTGCCAGAAACGAGGGTTTGATCCTTGGGTCAGGAAGATCTCCTGGAGAAGGAAATGGCAACCCACTCCAGTATTCTTCCCTGGGAAATCCTATGGACAGAGGAGCCTGGTGGGCTACAGTCCATGGGGTTGCAGAGTCAGACATGAATTAATGACTGAACAGCAAAATAATTCCATTATGTGATACTGATATACTGATAAACCATACTTTATTTCCACCTTCACCTGTTGAACATTTGAGGTGTTTCCAGTGTGGGGCTCTTACAAATAAAGCTGCTATGAACATTTGTGTATAAGCATTTGTAAGAACATACAGAGTGGGCAAACATATGCATTGGCTGTAGAACTTAAAAAGAGAAGTCAAGAATGACGTCAGGGTTTTTGGTGTGAGCATAGAAATAATGTATTTACTCGCCATGGGTTGAGAAGCAGAAAGGTGTGGAAAGGGCAGGTTTTGTTGTGGGTAGAGTGTTGAGTGGAATTCAGTAGCTTGGTTTTTGACATATTGGGTTTGAGACCTTACAAGAGGGAGACAGGAGGGCCGGGGTCAGAGAGAGGGAGAGAGAGAGAAAGATGAGAGAAAGGCACTTGAAGATGGTTAAACTGCTGACTTTGCAGATGAAGGAAGAGACCATGAACCAAGGAACGCAGGCAGCATCTACAAGATAGGAAAGACAGAAAAGAGATTTTCCTTTAAAGCCTCCAGGAGTCAAACTGACACCTTGCTTGTAGCCCGATGAGTCTTTTTCTTCTTCTTTTAAAAATGTTTATTTGACTGCATTGAGTCCTCATTGTGGTGCACGGAATCATTCACCATGGCACGTGGGCTTATAGTTGCTCCCATGGCACATGGGATCTTAGTTTCCTGACCAGGGATTGAACGTGCATTCCCTGCATTGGAAGGCGGATTCTTAACCACTGAACCACCAGAGAAGTCCCCCATGAGTCTTCTGAGCATCACAAGATAATAAATTTGTGTTGACTTAAGCTAATAAGTTTGTGGTGATTTGTTACAGCAGCCACAGGAAACTAATACAAAGCCTTAAGACAGGATGACATCATATAGAAAGCATATGATCACTGATGAGTATCTTTAGAAGATTCCTGTCCTTTACCTAAACTGCCTTTCTTCCTTTTGGTCTTGCTGGTAACAGGAGTCATGTGGCTCAATGCAGTCCTCACCACAAGTCACTCTCTGCCTTGTTGGGCTGAAGATAATGCTGCTGCTACTGCTAAGTCGCTTCAGTGGTGTCCGACTCTGTGTGACCCCATAGACGGCAGCCCACTAGGCTCCTCCGTCCCTAGGATTCTCCAGGCAAGAACACTGGAGTGGGTTGCCATTTCTTTCTCCAGTGCATGAAAGTGAAAAGTGAAAGTGAAGTCACTCAGTCATGTCCGACTCTTAGCGACCCCATGGATTGGAGCCTACCAGGCTCCTCCATCCATGGGATTTTCCAGGCAAGAGTACTGGAGTGGGGTGCCATTGCTTTCTCCGAAGATAATGCTAGGAAGATAATATCACGGAGATATGTTGGCTTCAGGTCTAAAGGGTTCTCTTTACTTGATCTCCAGGGTTTTGAATGGTTCTGAGTCCTGATCACCAGCTCCACCATTTGATTCCCAGCTCTCTGGGTAATTTTCTAGCTTCTGGCAACTTTGATTTTGTTCTTTGTCATCATCGTACATCACTTTCTTGACTGTTAGTTGTTCATCTGTTTTGGAGTCTGGACATTCTCATCTTTGCTTCCCATGCTTGGTTTTGAGACTCTTGCTTATGACATCAGATAACATCAGTGGACCTTTCAGAAGTCCACTGCTTCATTTAGTCAGCATCACAGCCTTCCTGCATGTGTGCTAAGTGTCTTCAGTCATGTCTGACTCTTTGCAATTCTATGGACTGTAGCCCACCAGGCTCCTCTGTCCATGGGATTCTCCAGGCAGGAATACCGGAGTGGGTTTCCATGCCCTCCTCCAGGGGATTTTCCTGACCCAGGGATCGAACCCACGTCTCTTACATCTACCCGCATTGGCAGGCAGGTTCTTTACCATTTTCCCCACCTGGGAAGCTCTAACATGACTTCAGGTAGTTTAAAACATAGGGAACGAAGCTTTGAGAGTTCAGACAATGTGTTCAGGTTTCCCAGTGGCAGGACTGGCTCTGAAAGCAGATCAGTCTTCTGGAAAAGGCCATGCTGTTTGTTATAATGTGACCTGGACTCTTTTGATCACTCCATCTTCTGAAGGCAGACTTGCTTCTGACAACTCCTCTGCCCCAACTAAACAGAGAAAGATTTAATGCCTCATTTTTCACTCCTAACCCAGACTGCTCACCGGCCCTGTTTTGGCAGACAAACAAACTTCAGCAGCTACCCACCTCTATCTACATTTGGAAATGTTTTATCAATATGTAAACATCTTAGCTAAATACATTCAGGACACTTGGATTTGTATCAACTATCTTTTTGACAGTTAATTCAATAGTAAAATTCAGTTCTTTCTCTTGACAATGGAATTGTGGGGACAGAAGGTAACCTGAATGTGTGTGTTTAGTCACTCAGTCATGTCTGACTCTTTGTGACCCCATGGACTGTAGCCCTCCAGGCTCCTCTGTCCATGGACATTCTCCAGGCTAGAATACTGGAGTGGGTTGCCATGCTCTCCTCCAGGGGATCTTCCCGACCCAGGGATCGAACCCAGGTCTCCCACATTGCAGGTGGATTCTTTACCATCTGAGCCACCAGGAAAACCCATAACTGGAGTGACTAGCCCATCCCTTCTCTCGGGGATCTTCCTGACTCAGGAATTGAACCAGGGCCTCCTGCACTGCAGGTGGATTGTTTATCATCTGAGCTACCAGGGAAGCCCAAAGGTAACCTTATGATATTAAAAAAGAAAACCCTGAAAACCTTCAATCCCTTTTACCATCTTCCTTAAAGCAAAAAGGGGCTTCCAAGGTGGTGCAATAGTAAAGCATCCACCTGCCAATGTAGGAGACACAAGAGATCCAGGTTAATCCCTGGGTCGGGAAGATCCCCTGGAGAAGGGAAAGGCATCCCACTCCAGTATTCTTCCTTGGAGAATCCCATGGACAGAGGAGCCTGGAGGGATACAGTCCATGGGGCCACAAAGAGTTGGGCATAACTGAGTACCTTTAAAAAAAATCTGAGAAAGCATACCATTAAGAATGTATAGCTTCAAAATAGTGCCATGATGTCTAAGAAAATTATTTTTGCAACTACTCCCTTCATCAGAATTTGTTTTACTCCAGATCAAAGGCCCAGCTTTCTGCTGAAGATAGAAACTCAAGAGGGTCCCAAGCCAGGGAGTCAGCAATGCAGTCACACTCACATCCCCAGGAGTCGGGTTGCAAGAGACTAAATGTGTAACTTCTATAATAAAAGGGAGCAGCAGCATCATTATTTTTACTCAGCTTTTACATAATTTGAGAATTCTCGGTCTCCAAATCGAGGCTGTTAAACGTGGCTGGCCTCCAAAGAGAGCTTTCACACGTCAGTATAATGGTGAGGCTGAGTCTTGGCCCTTGGGGTTGTCCCTCGTTTCCTCAATCGGCCACTGGAGACCTCACTAAGAGCCTGGGGAGAAGTCAGGCAAGGATATGCTCTAGAAGGCAAGGATATGCTCAGAGCTCTGCAGGACAGGCCAGCAGTATTGAAATCTACAAGCAGGTTGAAAGTAACCTTGAGCCCTTTCCTGGGTCAGCAGTGCTTCAATCAGAACTGGTGTTGGGGACCACATAGACCCCAGGAGTGGCACTCACGTTGGAGGGGGCAGGTACACCTCCTCTTCACACCACCCCTGCCACGCGGACACACAAAGATGAATGGGCAGCCCAGGTGACCGCGCCGCCTCTCTCGCGGGCTGCAGACAGAGCGCTCTGTGTCCCTGGCGATTGCAATACTTCCCTCCTGCCCTGGGGCCAGCTGGCTTCTCCGGGGCTGCGGAAAGTAACGCTTGTTTCGGAATTGGTTAGAGTTCAATCTCAATTATGTCTGGAAACAACATGCGTTCCTTTCCCCCTTTCTGTATGAGGCAGTGTTCATTTCTAAGTAAACTGCTGCAAGTCACTTTCAAGTGGAAAGAGCCAACACAGCGTTGACATTTACTGGGCACCGCCTTTGCAGCCTTCCTGGCCTTGGGGCCACCGAAGTGTCACCCCTCTGCCGGGGGCTCACTCTTTCCAGCCTGCACGTCCCACCCTTGAGCCAGGCTGCAAGACATTATTTGGACAGGATCATGGTCAAATCTGACCTCTCCTCCACCCACACAAGCCCTAATGTCAACTTTTCCCCACATGGTCTAAAACTGGAACCCTAGACTGAGTCCAAGAAAGAGAAGAAAGATGATATAATTTAATTTGCTTGCCATTTAAAAGTTGCTTTTATTATGTGCAGGGCTGGCAGCCTCCTGAGACTTTCAAAAGGTGGCATGCTCACCAAAAGTAAGAGAACAGGAATCCTGCTCTGGCGATTTTAAGTTCTACCTTTATGGCCTTTTTTTTTTTTAAGCCTTGGTATTTCAGCTGATCATGTTTCTGAATTCCTTTATGTGTCTCCACTACATACTTTATTGAGACCTTGGTCTGATGAAGAAGTGAATGTCATGCTTTAAATTTTTTTTTTTTTTTTTTACAGCACACAGCAGTTTTCGTCTGGAGATGCACCTGTTTTTAGTATCTGCACATACTCAGTGGGGGCATGTTGTGGAGACTGCCTCTGCAGCTGTTGTTTTGCATAAAAAATCCTACTGTATTCATGTAGGTTTAAACTCTGTGAACTCTGCAAACTTGGACTTGTTGAGGGAAAGCCTGAGAGTCTGTCTGGACTGTTGATAATAGCTCAGATAAAGATCTCACCCTGACCCGTGCACAGCAGCCTTTCTGTACTGATGGGAGGAAGTCTCGCAAACAATATACAGTCCAGCAGAAGCAGATGTGGAGCATGTAAAATTAATGATCAACTGCGTGCCAGGACGTTTGTCAGGGTGCAGTCCTGCTCTTTAAGGGGCTTAGATCATCTATGAAAGAAATTAGCTCATGAGAGGGACTCATAAAGATGAAAGGAAAACGTTCAGTGGAGGCTTGCTGTATCCTGCTTTTCTCACAGGGTGAAAAGTTACACATAATGGTCTCTTTTGAGAGTGTGAGGTTCTGACTCCGAAGTTGGGGTCGATCGCCCACTTCTTAAAACTAGACATGAACCTTCTTGTTGTTTCTTCTGAGGGATGAGGGATGGTGTGCACTCAAACTGAACTCTAAATGTACCAGAAAGGAGGGGGAAATAATCCGACAGTTATCTTAGACGTGGAAGACTGTGAAACCAAAAACGATTAGGAAAATAACAGCGCAACAGGAAATAAGACTAGGTGTTCATAATTCATTACCCCTTTGGACTAAACGGGCTTTAAAATGCCCAGGAAGTCTCATCAAGGTTCACAGATAAAAGTAAAATAACTACTGGTTAAGTATTAGCAGGCCCATAATTTGTTGAAGGGGCTTCCCTGGTAGCTCAGCAGTAAAGAATCTGCCTGCCAAGCAGGAGATGCAGGTGTCAAGCGGATTTGATCCCGGGGTCGGGAAGATCCCCTGGAGAAGGAAATGGCAACCCACTCCAGTATTCTTGCCTGGGAAATGCCATGGACACAGGGGCCTGGTGGGCTACCGTCCATGGCGTGACAAAAGACGTGGACACAATTTAGCAACTAAAAAACAGCAGCAATTTATTGAGGTTGTGTTGCAAGGACTATAATCTCCTAAAATATCTATTTAAATGAATTTCATAATGATAATTTTTTTTTTCCACAAGACTTAAATTCCCTTCCTGAGTCCCAATGGTTGTTCAGCAGACTGAAAGTAATAAGAATCTGGGAATTACTATGACCAGTGTAAATATTGTAGTGTTCCTTTGACTGAAAGACCCCTGGGATCCCGGTGCCTCTGCCAGCCCTGTGGTCCTTCCAGACAGTATCTCCTTAACTTGAACCGTCACATCTTTGCAAAGACAAGATGCAATCTATAAGCCTTGAACAACTATTCACAGAACTTGGGGTGTGGTCCATACTGCCTACTTTTGAGTAAGGAGTAAAATCAGTAGAATTAGAGAGGTTGGAATTGGAGGTAAGAGAACATGTCAAAAAGGAACTAATAAAAGAGGAGGCAGAGACTGCAGTTCTTTACATCCAAGGCTGTCCATAAACTGCTCTTGGTTTCCTTATCTAACTTCATTTCCCATTGCTTCCCTACTCCCACCCCACACCATCCTGGTTAAGAGGCTGGTTTATTTGCTGTTTCTACATGCATTCTAACTTCTACTTCATAGAGTTCCTGAAATTAATCTTTCCAACACACATTCTTTTTATTTTTTTCTGAATTTGATTTACTTTTGTCCTTATTATATCATTATATCTTTTACTTCATTCTCTTAAGAGTATTTGTTTTTTTTTTTTTAAACATGTTTAATTCCTTTAGAACAGGGAATAGCTATATCTTTCCATAGCTTCTCTGGTGGCTCAGACAGTAAAGAATCCACCTGCAATGCAGGAGACCTGGGTTCGATCCCTGGGTTGGGAAAAGAACCCCTGGAAGAGGACATGGTAACCCGCTCCAGTCTTCTGGCCTGGAGAATCCCCTGGACAGAGGAGCCTGGAGGGCTACAGTCCATGGTGTCCGAAAGAGTGGGACATGACTGAGTGACCCAGCACAGCACATATCTCTCTATATATTGGTGTGTGTGTGTGTGTGTGTGAGTGTGAGAGAGAGAGAGAGAGAGAGCGAGCGAGTGAGTGAGCGAGCGAAAAAGTCCCTAGGGAGTTAGACAGGATGAAAAGGTTATTGAAAAAGGTGAAGAACAACTGTTTTATTACCTTTATTCAGTTTGTAGTGTCAGTGTCGTCTTTCAACATTACATGGTGTATTTCTCTTCATGTAAGAATGAAATAAAGCTTCCAATGCCATTTGCTTCCTACCCAATCTCCTTGCCCCTGGCTGCCTCACTTTGGTCTTGAGACTATGTTTCCTCCCAGGTTTGGTGAATTCCCTCACCCTCTGGGCCAGGGTAGAAGGACATGGGACTAGACGTTGTTCTTAAATATTAGGCACATCTGGTTACCTTTCTTTGTGTCTCCTATTGACTGCTGTCCCATACTATACTTGAATGCAGAAAGTGATACAGTATGGGAAATTAAGTATTTGATTTAAAACTCTCAGTTTGAGTGTTTCAATAGAGGATGTAGGAGTTCTGGATTTTCTCTTCAGGGGCTGCTAATGGGTCTGCTCTCTTGACAGTACATTTGCCAAAATCCCATAGTCAGGATGATAATAGAGCCCAGCACATCCCCTGAAGGCTGGCAAACTGTAATTGCATATCTAGAGAAGAAGTGATGCCTAGATGTTAGAACTTTATAATAAAGCAATTATCCTTCAATAAATAAATGAATTTTAAAAATAAAAAAATTGGGAAACAGACTTTAAAACTATTTTCATTTTGGAAGGTAAAGGTGATAAATAAAACACCAAATAATGACCATTTCATGTAGAAAATATCAGAATAAAAGATAACCCTTAAAATTCAATGAATCTCGTTTTATGAAAAAATGGTCACATTATTTTTATTTATCTTATTTTCCTAAGGGCTTTAGGAACTTCTTGATTGACCACCACTAGTCGATGGTTTGACGTTAGGAAAACCTCTGGCCTAGACAAAGCAGAAAAGGTTTAAACTCAAGTTTTATCACCTCTCTGGCGGGGAGAGAGTAGGTCTTATTTTCTTTTGACAGCCTCTGGCTTCCCTGATAGCTCAGTTGGTAAAGAATCCGCCTGCAATGTAGGAGACCCTAGTTCAATTCCCGGGTTCAGGAAGATCTGCTGGAGAATGGATAGGCTACCCACTCCAGTATTCTTGGGCTTCCCTTGTGGCTCAGCTGGTAAAGAATCCGTCTGCAATGCAGGAGACCTGGGTTTGATCTCTGGGTGGGGAAGATCCCCTGGAGGAGGAAAAGGCTACCCATTCCAGTATTCTGGCCTGGAGAATTCCGTGGACTGTGTAGCCCATGGGGTCACAAAGAATTGGACTCAACTGAGTGACTTTCACTTTCACTTTTCACCCATGATCTACAAAGCATGTGAGGAGAAAAGCTGTCAGTAGAGATTGGGGAAGGAAGGGCTCAAACACAGGCAAAGAAAACTAGGATAACTTCTAAGAGTACCCATGATTTAGCTTAAACCTTTTATGATTCAGAGACTGCTTGGAAGAGTCAGGCAGTGGAACACCACTATTGAGACAAGGCTGTGGCCTGTCAGTGATGCTTACATCCAGTCCTGCTGCAATGTGACATACTCTTTCCTAAGAGTCACTGTGCTATGCGAAATCATGCATTTATATGGAAAGTTGTGATATCAGGTATGCATGGATGTGACTCATAACACATAAGAAACTGAGATAAGTGGTAGATTTTAAGGTATGTGTGTGTGTGTGGGGGGGTGGACTTTGTATATTCTTATACATCTTTATTTAGCCGATGCAACTTTCTGCCTTCACTCTAGTATTTCTATTGGACAAAATGGTGCACAAGCAATTACACTCAAACTGTTCCCTAACATATCAATCATGTTGTAAGAAAACTGCCTTTTCAACTCAGATTATATAGCAGAACTAACTGCATATATATTTCAGGACAATGAAAAGCTCAGCCATCAGTATATATAGCTTGAAACCTACATGAACTTTTTATTTGTGTTAGGCACTCGGTTGTGCACGACTCTTTGGGACCAAATAGACTGTAGCCCACTGGGCTCCTCTGTCCATGGAATTCTCAAAGAAGGAATACTGGATTGGGCAGCCACTCCTCCTCCAGGATCTTGCCGAACCACGGATTGAACCCAATTCTCCTGCATTGCAGGCTGATCTTTACCATATGAGCCACCAGGGAAGTCTGTGTGACTTCTGTCTCTATGCAAACCGGACATCAAATGGAACTCAGACTCTCCTACTCTTGATATCTAGATATAATAGTTTTAAACCCCTAACACCATAGCCTGGGGAAGTCTAAGCCTGCCCAAGGTTTTCATGTCCTTGTTATCTTGTGGGTCTATTAGTTTGTATGGTTCTGGGTTCTCACTTGCTATGGTTTATCCACTGACTCAGGGCTTCCCTGGTAGCTCAGATGGTAAAGAATTCGCCTGCAATGCAGGAGACCCAGGTTCCATCCCTGGGTCAGGAAGATCCCCTAGAGAAGAGAAAGGCAAACTACTCTAGTATTCTTGCCTGGAGAATTCCATGGGCCAAGGAGCCTGGCAGGCTACAGTCCATGGGGTCTCAAAGAATTGGACAGGACTGAGTGACTAATACTTCCACTTTTCTTTCATCTACTGACTCAGATCTGAAACTCAAAAGTCTCAAAGAATCTGCTCACAGAAAGTGTTGGCTTCACATTCAGTTTTACCAATGGGGGTGGGCAGGAGGGGGGACTCCAGCAGAGAGAAGGAAGGGTGTGTGGTCAGACTACTAAATCTACCAGCTTCCTCTCCGTGGTCCCCATTGGCTGCCTATATCCCTGACCAATGGTCAGAGCTTCTGAAAGACACAGTTTGCTGATGAGCACCACCTCCCCGTCCCTTTGAACCAGGGACCATAGTGGATTCCACTGGAACCAGCCCTAGAATGCTTTCCTCTACGTTCCTCGTGCATTTACTAAACTTCTCGAGTTCTAGTGTTCATGTGTGCCATTCATTTCTTGCTATAGCCATGACTTGTATGCCTGGATATGAATTCTGCTTCCATCACTTAGAGCTTAACCTTGAGTGAGTTTCTTAATCTGCTTCGATTATACCATCTATAAAATGGGGCAGTACCACTTAAGTTTGCTGTGGGAATTAGACAAGATAGATGGATATATAAGTACAGTACCAAGAATATAATAAATGACAAGTGAATGCCAGCCATTATTGTGGTGGTGGTTGTTATTATTGGTTTGTTACTACTGTTCCTTTCTCATTGTCCATTGCTTCAGTCATGTCTGACTCTTTGCAGTCCCATGGACTGCAGCCTGCCAGCCTCCTCTGTCCATGGGATTCTCTAGGCAAGAATATTGGAGTGGGTTGCCATGCCTTCCTCCACGAGATCTTCTTGAGCCAGGGATCAAACCTGGGTCTCTTATGTCTCCTGCATTGGCAGGCAGGTTCTTTACCACTGGGAAGACCTCCTTTCTCCTTGTCTCATGTTAAATCTGGGCACCAACTAATCTTTCTTGGGAAAAAATATGAAGGTTGAACTTAAGATGGCTGAAATTTAATTTCCTATGAAATTAAACTGCTTCAAGGCCACCATTTTGTTAATAAAAGTTGAGCAATGATTATGAAGAAGCAGTACATAGAACAGCCTTGTACTGAGGGATCTGATTTTGGTCCACTTCTCATGAATGTGCCAGGCAAGCTCATCTCCCTGAACAAGAGAGGCTTTTGTTGTTTGGGAGGAGGTGTTACTCAAATTTTATGGGAGAGAAGATGGAATGAGCATTTGCACTGAGCATCTCACAAGAAGCAAATTTTAAACCTGTATACATGAGAAACTTCTCTTCCTTCATGTGTTTTCTGGACTACTTCTCTGGCATTTTTAGTTGGCTTTCTCCCGTTACAGAATCTAGTCTTGGTATTTCCTCTTTTTTTTGACTCAGGTTCTCCTCTTTGACTTCCTAATTTTAGTCCTTCTCCCCTTTATATTTCTGGATCTTACTCCTAAACTGATGTTGAAACTGAAGCTCCAATACTTTGGCCACCTGATGCAAAGAACCAACTCACTGGAAAAGACCCAGAGGCTAGGAAAGATCAAAGGCAAGAGGAGAAGGGGGTGACAGAAAATGAGATTGTTGGATGGCATCACCGACTCAATGAATGTGAGTTTAAACAAACTCTGGGAAATAGTGAAGGACAGGGAAGCCTGGTGTGCTGCAGTCCATGGGGTTGCAAAGAGTCAGACCTAGCGACCTAGCAACTGGGCAACAACAACTCCTAACCTTACAGACACAAACCCATTAACACACAAGAAAGATGATCCACCTCTCTTGGCAGAGTTGCAGGTGGCAAACTGGTTCTTTCTTGGTTAGAAATCCTTCTCTCTAACACTCCTGGACTTCAGTTGCTTTTCATAGCAGCCTCTCACCTGTAAGGGATCACTGCACAGATAGTGGAGTTAATGTAGCTTGGAGCAAGAGAGCTCTCTGTTTAACATTTGAGATAATCTCAGGCAGCTACAGTGGCTGGTGAAGATCAAAGGTATTCTGCCCAATGGAGGTCAAGATTACTCTTGCTTTGCAAGCCTGAGTGTTCTCAAGTTATGTCAGCAGTTACAGAGCCACTGCCTTCTCTCCCAAAACGTTGTAGCAAAAAAAGACACTAAGTGGAAACAAAATCTTTCTGAGGCAACTCAGAAAGTCACACAATTTCAGTTCTCTGCAGTCTTCTGAGATAATCTAAGCATGTGGCAAATTTGAGACTCATTGTACTTTTTGACTAGTTCTTTCTACAGGAGCTGCTTTTATTTAGTACTTTTCTGGATAGAAAGTAAACAATTCACCTCCCAATTAATTCTCCACCTAAGATCTCCCTTTAATCCACTCAAGTTTTACCCACAGTAACTAGCCTGGACTATTTTATTTGGAGAACTGAAATTAAAAATTAATACCCCCTGGTTAGTACACTTTTGAACTTTTCACTGTAGATAAAAATTTTAAAACAATAGACAAAATTAAATAAAAAAATAGTAATAAAAACTATCCAAATAATTTTGGAGAAGGAAATGGCAACCCACTCCAGTATTCTTGCCTGGATAATCCCATGGACAGAGGAGCCTGGTGGGCTATAGTCCTTGGGGTCACAAAGAGTCAGACATGACGTAGCAACTAGACAACAATCCGAGTAATTCGGCACCAGTGTTTTGAGAAAGAAGATGGGGAAGGCTAAGATGATTCAAATTGTGTTAATCTAGAGTATCTCTGAGTTGCAAGTAAAACATTCTAAACAAACTAGCTTCAGTAAGAAAGGAGAATTTATTATAGGGATATAGACATGTTTCAGAGAAGGCAATGGCACCCCACTTCAGTACTCTTGCCTGGAAAATCCCATCGGTGGAGGAGCCTGGTAGGCTGCCATCTATGGGGACTCACAGAGTCAGACGTGACTGAAGCGACTTAGCAGCAGCAGACATGTTTATCATGGAGTTTAAAGACAGGTAAAAGTTGAATCTTTTTTTAAATGTGTATCATTTCAAAAGTCTTTACTGAATTTGTTACAATATTGCTTCTGTTTTTTATGTTTTCTTGGCCATGAAGCACGTGAGATCTTAACTCCCTGACCAGGGGTTGAACTCTCATTCCCTGCTTTGGAAGACTTGATTACTGGATCAGCAGGGAAATCCCATCAAATTGAGTCTTAGGGACCAGAACAAGGGTCTTGAAAACAGATAAAGTAATCTCCTACCTTTTCTGTCTCTCGGTTCTACTTCTGTCTATAATTCTACTTTCTTCCCCTGTCTCTGCACACAGGCTTCCTCTGCTTCTCTGAGTGTGGGTAAATCAGTGCTGAAAATATTCCATATTTGCACCACTCAGTGTGATAGTCATCAGCTACACGCAGCTATTGAGTACATGAAATATGGCTGGGACAATTAAAAATCTGATTTTTTAATTTTAATTTAAACTTAAATGGCCATATGTGGCTAGACTCTGCCATGTTAGACAGCAAAATGGTAAAACGACACCCCAAGAGTATCTGCTTTTGCATATCCTCAGTTTGAGGAACTAGTAGAGACTAATTAGCTTCCTTGAATCTCAGTTTCAACTTCTCAAGAGATAAATGTTGATTGGCCCAACTTGTGTTAGGTACCACCCCTGGTTCAACCAGTTTTGCCAAAGGGATAGGATCAACATGGCAGCCAGGGCCAACCCTTATGTGTAGAGAAGGGAGTGCAATTCTTAGAGAAAAATAGTCATGTCTGGGTTGTCACTCCAAAGGATAAGTGCTCCTCATGTTAACTTCCTATGTTGATTACTTTCACTGTTTAATATTCAAATTGCCTTGACTCATCAATGCAAAAGAGATGAAGATTCTTGTTTACATAAAAACAGAAATTATATTTTCACCGACATGTGAAAGATGCATCAGTAAGATCAAACAAAAACTCAAGAATGATTCAAAAATCGATTTCTGAAGGCATTAGCCTCCCTTCAGTTTTCTCCTTTATAATGCAGTTTAGTTTAAGAGGGGAATTACCACTTAACTAGGGCTTTAGGAGTACAGGAATGTTACCCCTCTATCTCTTATTTTTTCTGTTGTCAACATTTATCTCTAGTTTCCAAACAGTGGAGTAAGACGCCACATATCTGGGCAGCATTTGACCCTGGGATGGAGCCTCTGCCATGGTGTTAAGCAGCCTTCCTGTGTGGGTAGATGAGGGTGCCCATACAGTCTAAGATCAAAGCTCTGACATTTCTTAGGAGGTGCCCCTCATCTGGTTTGCCTGAGTACTTTGGCCCTGTCTGTCTGTCTCCCTCATCTGTTCTGACCTCTGAGGCCTGTTGGCTAATTAACATCTTGGCTATTGACATCTGATGTAGTCCAGCCTCAAGCTTTGCTTTCTGCCTTTCCCAGCCCTGCGTACTCCTTGATCTTGATTCTTAAATCAGCTTGCCAATGTCTAGCTTGCCAGATCCATCTCAGACATGGTTCCTGATGACTCAGCTTTTCTGTCTTAGTGATCTTCCCTGAAGGCTCCAGTCTGATGCGTCCCACTGTCTGGCATGACAGATGTGTCTCTAGCAAATATTTTCAGTTGAATGTCTTTCCTACTTAAATTACATAAGTATACTGATACCTCAACTAATGACACATGTATGGTCTAATGAACTTTCTTAAGTATTATCAGAAATGTTATAAACTGGATTGGAATAATAATAAAGAAATAGGACTTACATTCCTACTTAAAAATAATTATTTAAAATCTTCAAATATATATACTTTTA
>SJYQ01001064.1:483367-495860 GCA_006410935.1 Redunca redunca | reverse complement strand
TGTTTGTGTTAGTCATGCAGTCGTGTCTAACTCTTTGCAACTCTACGGACTTTTGTCTGCCAGATTCCTCTGTCCATGGAATTCTCTAGGCAAGAATACAGGAGTGGATTGCCATTCCCTTCTCCAGGGGACTTTTCCAACCTTGAACCCAGGTCTCCTGCATTATAGGCAGATTATTTATTGTCTGAGCCACCAGGGAAACACCAAATATATAGTCACTCAGTTGTGAAACTGCATTATGTTTGAGTAGTGCAATTTTATGTAATCCCATTTGTTTTTTGCTCACATTCTTCCCTGCATACACTGCCCATTCATTCTACATGAATATGCCTCTCTCTTCCTCCACACTTAGTTTGTTTCCTGGGCTAACAGCCTTGTGCTTCTTGCTTCTGTGAATTCTACAGATGTACTATATTATTTGAAGTCTCAAGGCATCTATGTGGGGACTGAATAACCTGTTCTGCTTTGGCTTTTCCTATTTCTTAAAGTAGAAATCACATACATTAGTGTCTGACAGCCATATAGCCTTCCTGTAAGCTCAGAATTCAAAGAAACACCAATTCAGTGCTGGGGAAGTGGAAACATCACTCTTGGTAATACTGAGGTGGTAATAAATGTTAAGTATAGGTCACAGGGTACATCATGTGAAATGCTGGACTGGAAGAAACACAAGCTGGAATCAAGATTGCCGGGAGAAATATCAATAACCTCAGATATGCAGATGACACCACCCTTATGGCAGAAAGTGAAGAGGAACNGCCTGTGAAATACCATGGACAGAGGAGCCTGATGGCCTATAGTCCAAGGGGTCTCAATGAGTTGGACATGACTTGGCAACTAAACTACCACCACCACAGTTAATACAGGAAAGAGTAAGGATAGGATATAATGAAATATAAAATTGTTTCTTTTTTCCCTTTTCTTTAATTGAAATATAATTGATTTGCAGTGTTGTGCCAACCTCTGCTGTACAACAAAGTAACTCAGTTATACACAAATATATTCTTTTTATAAACATTCTTTTCCATTATTCTTTATCCCAGGAGATTAGATACAGTTCCCTGTGCTATAGAGTAAGGCCTTATTGTTTATCCATTGTAAATGAAATAGTTTACAACTACCAACACCAAACTCGCAGTCCCATCCCTCTCCTTTCCCTGGTTGCCCCCATGGCAATTGAAAGTCTATTCTTTATGTCTTTGAGTCTGTTTTCTTTTGTAGATAGGTTCATTTGTGCCATATTTTAGATTCCATGTATAAGTGATATCATATGGTGTTTTGTTTTCTCTTTCTACTTGCTTAACTTAGTATGATAATCTCTAGTTGCATCCATGTTGCTGCAAATGGCATTAGTTCATTCTTTTTTAAGGCTGAGTATATTCCATTGTATATGTGTACTGCATCTTAAAATTATTTCTCATAGATCATAAATTCTATGCATTTCAGAGGAAACAGGAGGGTAGTATTAATTATGAGTGTACTATAAAGATAAGTTCTCCAGGCTAGTCCAATGGTTTGTGAACTGAGAATATCCAGATGTTCAAGCTGGATTTAGAAAGGCAGAGGAACCAGAGATCAAATTGCCAACATCTGCTGGATCATCAAAAAAAAAAATTTTTTTTGCTTTGACTATGCCAAAGCCTTTGACTGTGTGGATCGCAACAAACTGTGGACAATTCTTAAAGAGATGGGAATACCAGACCACCTTACCTGCCTCCTGAGAAATCTGTATGCAGGTCAAGAAGCAGCTGTTAGAACTGGACATGGAACAACAGACTGGTTCCATATAGGAAAAGGAGTATGTCAAAGCTGTATACTGTCACCCTATTTATTTAATTTATATGCAGAGTACATCATGTGAAATGCTGGGCTGGAAGAAGCACAAGCTGGAATCAAGATTGCCAGGAGAAATATCAGTAACCTTAGATATGCAGATGACAGCACCCTTATGGCAGAAAGTGAAGAGGAACTGAAAGAGAAGAGTGAAAAACTTAAAACTCAGCATCAGAAAACTAAGATCATGGCTTCTGGTCCCATCACGTCATGGGAAATAGATGAGGAAACAGTGGAAACAGTGACAGACTTTATTTTCTTGGGCTCCAAAATCACTGCAGATGGTGACTGCAGCCATGAAATTAAAAGGTACATGCTCCTTGGAAGAAAAGCTATGACCAACCTAAACAGCATATTATAAAGCAGAGACATTACTTTGCTGACAAATGTCTGTCTAGACAAAGCTATGGTTTTTCCAGTGGTCATGTATGGATGTGAGAGTTGGACTGTGAAGACGGCTGAGCGCCGAAGAATTGATGCTTTTGAACTGTGGTGTTGGAGAAGACTCTTGAGAGTCCCTTGGACTGCAAGGAGATCCAACCAGTCCATCCTAAAGGAGATCAGTCTTGAGTGTTCATTGGAAGGACTGATGTTGAGGCTGAAACTCCAATACTTTGGCCACCTCATGCAAAGAGCTGACTCATTGGAAACGACTCTGATGCTGGGAGGGATTGGGGGCAGAAGGAGAAGGGGACGACAGAGGATGAGATGGTTGGATGGCATCACCGACTTGATGGACATGAGTTTCAGTGAACTCGGGGAGTTGGTGATGGACAGGGAGGCCTGGTGTGCTGCAGTCCATGGGGTTGCAAAGAGTCTGCAGACCATGGGGTTGCAAAGAGTTGGATATAACTGAATGACTGAACTGAACTGAACCACGTGTAAAATAGATTGCTAGTGGGAAGTTGCTGTATAAAACAGGGAGCTCAACACGGTGCTCTGTGATGATCTATAGGGGTGGGATGGGATGAGGGAGGTTCAAGACGGAGGGAACATATATATATATTTGGCTGATTTGTGTTGTTGTATGGCAGAAACCAGCACAACATTGTAAAGTATTCATCCTCCAATTAAAAATAAAAAGAGTACTAAAAAAATATTTGGAAAAAGAAAGCCACTAGGCAGGGAGGTGATGTACTTTAACACACCATTCAACGAATTACGAATGATGAATTTTAGTTTCCGTAATTACTCTCTTTTGATATTAAATTCCTTACTCACTTTGACTTCACATCAAGGAAGACTATTACTGACTGCTTCTTCTGTGTCAGGCCTTATACACATTGTATCATTTTATCCTCATATACATTGCATTATTTTATCCTCATAACAAGCCTAGAAGTCCAGTTTTTAAAGAAAATTCTTTATTATACAAATGAGAAGACTGAGACTCAGAGAAGTCAAGAAACTTGCCCAAGGTACACAGCTAGAGGTGGAAAGTTTGTGATAGAAACTTAAGTCATCTGACTCCCTGATTCCACAATGTCTCAAATAGTCCTGATTTCTGAGTGCCAAACTGTTTCCAGAGCTGTGTAAGGAAAACACATCTGGGGAAGTTGACGTAAATTCACCTCTTCTAAACTTCAAGGACTTGTTTTTCCATCTCCTGATAAGGCATGACTTCGATTCAGACATAGCTGGACGTTTTGCAGGAGAACTCTTGAAAACTGAAGTATCAGTTTTCAAATAGCCCTGAAATTCTAGAGGCCAATGTGTTTTCTAAGAGTGTAAATCTCTTGGTCCAGGACCCAGGTACAAGTGTCTCCTGCTCTGTGTTTCCATGGAAACTGACCAGGGCTGTCCACTGCTGTGCAGCGGCAGAGGCATGAAGACCTTGGAGAGATAATCAGAGAGGGTGCTCAGCAACAGGAGGAAACGGCTACACTGCAAAAACCTGCAGGACTTGGAATTCACAGGAAACGATTTCTTCCCTTGTGGGAGCTCAAGCATTCCAATAAATCCAGTGCTGTCGGAGAAGCTGCTGGCGCAGGCTTGTTGATTACATTTGCAGTTAAGCCACCTCTCCACCCCATGCCCCACCTCCGCCCCAAGCCCACTCCTGACAGTTTTGATTTTGAAACTTATCCTACAGAGGTCTTTAGCGCCAATGTTTCCCCTACGAAACAGATTTAATCTTCACTGAAAAACCCCTGTAACCCACAGAGATCAGCTGCCTATGTGGACGCAGACAAACGTGTTTTCCTGAAATGTAGGCGGAATGGGACTGGGGTGTGTTAATCAATTTCTATATACGCAGATCTGCCTGGAAGGTTGGGTAATTTCTAACAACACCAGCCTTTACCTCGGATTCACAGAAGGCCATTCATGTTACTTTTGGGGTTTTAAGCCTGGTGTCTGATTGGTTTCCCCAGGGGGCCATGGTTTGGTTAAGAGCACTGTATTCTTAAGTCAACTGAAAGGCAAACTATTCAGCAGCCCAGAAGATGTCGGTGTAGACTGTTGAAAGTCCCTTGTGAAACCATGCTGGTTCTACTGGAGGCACATTCAGCTCATCGGAGAGTGTTTTTTCCTTTACAGAACTTGGATTTTTAGAAGGCTCTGATGTATGAAAGGGGAAAATAAAAACACCAGGTGGAAAAGAAATCTCTACAAAAGCTATGTCTGTTGCACACACACTCTCCTCAGAATTGTGAAGAGGCTTCTGCCAAAAAGACTAGAAATAATGATTTCATGTGTTTCCCTCAGCCCACAAACCCATCGTCTTCTAGTCCACACTGAATATCTCCATCAAATCAGAACAGTAGGGACTTCCCTGGTGGTCCAGTGGTTAACAGTCCGCCTTGCAATGCAGGGAACACGGGTTCAATCCCTCGGTGGGAGACTGAGATCCCACACACAGAGGGGCAACTAAGCCCTTGCACCACAACTGGAGAAACCTGTGCACCATATCGAAGACCCAAAACCAACAGAAAAGAAACAAAAAAGAAAAAAATAAAGAGCAACCTAATAATAGCCAACTTTCAGCTTCAGAGTGAAACACTTTATTATTAAAAAGTTATCCCCATGCTTCTTGTTAACATTTTGAGGCCAAGTAAGCAGGCTGCACCTTTAGACTTGAAGATGGAGTTTTCTCTACAGCTTTGGAGCTGCAGTAGCCTGTATCTCTTTATCTGCCCGATCCTTCTTCACAAATCTTTTCTTTTCACCTTCAGTTCAGTTCAGTCGATCAGTCATGTCCAACTCTTTGCTCCCCCATGAACTGCAGCATGCCAGGCCTCCCTGTCCATCACCAACTCCCAGAGTCCACCCAAACTCATGTCCATTGAGTCAGTGATGCCATCCAACCATCTCATCTTCTGTCGTCCCCTTCTCCTCCTGCCCTCAATCTTTCCCAGCATCAGGGTCTTTTCTAATGAGTCAGCTCTTTGCATCAGGTGGCCAAAATATTGGAGTTTCAGCTTCAACATCAGTCCCCCCAGTGAACATCCAGGGCTGATCTCCTTTAGGATGGACTGGTTGGATCTCCTTGCAGTCCAAGGGACTCTCAGGAGTCTTCTCTAACACCACAGTTCAAAAGCATCAATTCTTTGGTGCTCAGCTTTCTTTACAGTCCAACACTCACATCTGTACATGACTACTGGAAAAACCATAGCCTTGACTAGATGGACCTTTATTGACAAAGTAATGTCTCTGCTTTTTAATATGCTGTCTAGGTTGGTCATAACTTTCCTTCCAAGGAGTAAGCCTCTTTTAATTTCATGGCTGCAGTCACCATCTGCAGTGATTTTGGAGCCCCCCAAAATAAAGTCTGTCACTGTTTCCACTGTTGCTCCATCTATTTGCCATGAAGTGATGGACCACATGCTATGATCTTAGTTTTCTGAATGTTGAGCTTTAAGCCAACATTTTCACTCTCCTCTTTCAGTTTCATCAAGAGGCTCTTTAATTCTTCTTCACTTTCTGCCATAAGGGTGGTGTCATCTGCATATCTGAGGTTATTGATAGTTCTGCTGGCAATCTTGATTCCAGCTTGTGCTTCTTCCAGCCCAGCATTTCTCAAGATGTACTCTGCATATAAGTTAAATAAGCCTGGTGACAATATACAGTCTTGACATACTTGTTTTCCTATTTGGAACCAGTCTGTTTTTCCATGTCCAGACTGTTCCATGTCCTTTCACCTTACCTCTCCTGAAACACCTTTCTTTCCATTTCCTGTTCTTACCTTTTGCTTTCTTCCTCTTCCCCTTCCTTCATTCTTCCTTTATATGCCTTTGCTATTTCCATTCTCCCATCATCCCTTCTGGAACTCCCTTCTCTGAAAAACAAATGATAAACACGCCAATACACTCAAAACCACTTGAATGTACATTGTAATGGAGAAACACTACGACTTCCATTAATTTCAGTTCAGTCTCTTTTGACTTCATGCTTTCTGAGCAGGGCAGTTGTGCAATCATTCAGTCTTGTCTAACTTTGCGACCCCATGGACTGCAGCATGCCAGGCTTCCTTGTCCTCCACTGTCTCGCAGATTCTGCTCAGATTCATGTCTACTGAGTTGTGATGCTATCTAATCATTTTATCCTCTGCCTCCCCCTTCACCTTCACTTTCAATCTTTCCCAGCTTTAGGGTCTTTTCCAGTGAGAGCAGGGCAGGGCCCAAACCAATTCCAATTGGTTCCTGGTTTTAGACTGCTCTCCTAAAATTATGTACATAGCAATAGAATTGGAAACAATTTATACTATTGTTTTGGCTTCCTAAGTAGCTCAGGGGTAAAGAATCTTCCTGCCAATGCACTAGCTGCAGGAGACATGGGTTCAACCCCTGGGTTGAGAAGATCCCCTTGAGAAGAAAATAGCATCTCACTCCGGTATGCTTGCCTGGAAAATCCTCTGCACAGAGGAGCCTGGTGGGGTTGCAAAGAACTGGACATGACTGAGCTACTGAGCGTGCACTCATGGATCATTATCTCCACATAATTTTAGGAGCTGAATTGGTAGAAGTCACATCTTCACATATAGAAAACCTAGGTACAGAATGGTTAATAACTGAAAATCAGCAAAGCCATAACAATCAAGTAATCAACAAAACACTCTTCAATTCCCATTATATTTAAGACATTGTAGTAAGCAAGATGGGGACACACAGGCTGATGTATTGTTCTCATTTCAAGTAGCTTATGATCATGCTTGGGATGATAGGGAATTTATATGTGAAAAAATAGCTAGAATTAACGAGCTAGTATTCATGGTTGTTATTGTTCGGTTGTTATTTTCCAGTTGCTAAGTCATGTCCAACTCTTTGCAGCCTCATGGACTGCAGCACATCAGGCTCCTCTGTCCTTCACTATTTCCTGGAGTTTGCTTAAACTCATATCCATTGAGTTGGTGATGCTATCTAATCATCTCATCCCCTGCTATCCGCTTCTCCTTTTCCGTTTAGTCTTTCCCAGCATCAGGGTTTTTTTCTAGTGATCATCAGGGCTCTTTACATTAGGTGGCCAAACTACTGGAGCTTCAGCTTCAGCATCAGTCCTTCCAATGAATATTCAGGGTTGATTTCCTTTAGGATTGACTGGTTCGATCTTGCAGTCCACAAGGACTCTCAAGAATCTTCTCCAACACCACATTCAAAAGCATCAGTTCTTTGGTGCTCAGCCTTCTTTATGGTCCAACTTTCACATCTGTACATGACTACAGGAAAAATCATAGCTGTGACTATACAGAGCTTTGTTGGCAAAGTGATGTCTCTGCTTTTTAATATGCTGTCTAGGTTGGTCATAGGTTTCCTCCCAAGGAGCAAACATCCTTTAATTTCATGGCTGCAGTCCCTAACTGCAGTGATTTTGGAGCCCAAGAAAATAAAATATGTCTTTGCCTCCATTTTTACCCCTTGTATTTGCCATGAAGTGATGGGACCGGATGCCATGTTGTTAATTTTTTGAATGTTGAGTTTTAAGCCAACCTTTTCACTCTCCTTTTTCACACTCATCAAGAAGCTCTTTAGTTCCTTTTCACTTTGTGCCATTAGTATTCATGGAGCACTTACTAACTGTCAGCTATGGTGGTGAGCTCTTTCTACGTGTTCTGTCCTGTAGCCCTTAGAATAATTCTGTAATGTATGCTGCATACCATTATGATCTGCATTTCATAGATGAGGAAACTGAGACTTAGAGATGAAGTAACTTACTCAAGGCTTCACAGGTAGCCCATGTGGGCTGGGAGGTGAACTGCTAAATGTCAGCAAATGTGAAGTATCAAATGAATGGGGCAGAAGAATCTCCTTTAAGTTCAGAGCTGGAAAATCACTGTGTACTTGGGAGGTTATGAAAAGATAGCATCTCAGGACTGAGGCAGGCCTTCAAGATCTGAATCTCCACTTTAATGTCACACTTGGGGAAACTGGGACCCAAAGACAGGGATAATCTGCCAAAAGCGGTGGCATGTGAATGGCACGTGTAGGATGAGTGGGCATTTGGACTGTCTAGACAGACAGCAGGTGGCATTCCAGGGAGGGAAATGGGAATGATGGTCTACTGAGTCATATTCCACTTTTGGTATTGTTTTTCCTTCACGAAGAACCTTTATTCAGTATCTGGGAGGAGAGAGGAGTGTGATTCCCAGGAGAGGAGTTTGGGGAATGAGGAAGAAGAGCAACTTTTATAACTGTTATCATCTCCCAATATCTGAGTTATCACCTCTTTGGGACTCCTGGTAAAAAAGTAGTTGCTATTGCTCCTGACTATTGGATGAAGTCTGTTGGTTGTCAAAAGGTATAAGCAAGAATGGGCAAGCAAAACTGAAATAAGGGATGGCAGAAAGAAAAATGCAGTAGAGGAATATGTCAGCATAGAACTTACAGCTTTGAAGCTGAAAAAATCCAAGCTTGCAGCACAGCCTGCTGTAGTTTCTTTAGTCTGTGTCATCTTTGAACAGAGCACAGTTTTATATAGAATGTTTGCTGCAAAACTAGACACAAATAGTTCCGAGGATTAACTTTGAATTTCCTGGATTTGGGGGCATAAATCAGGGCCTTCATGCTATTTTAACACTTTTTAAAAACAAGGTCCTTCTGAATAAATGGTGAAACTGGGTCAAGAAATGCTTTATTCATTAATAAGTAAAATCTAGAACTTGGAGTAATGCTCCCTAATTATGAAATGGGCAGCACTCTGTACTGCTTTCTGATTGGCTGACATCAGTTTGAATGCAAAGCTTTATTTTACTCAGAGTCCTGGCATACTTCACACATTAAAATTCTAAGCTGTCTAAGTAGGTGTGAAACTAATTTTGTGTTTATTTTTTAAAACCCACCTATGATCATTTAGGACCATCCACTTCACTTTGGGAGGGCAGCACCCGGTTGTAGGTGGGCCCTGGGAGACAATAAAGGAGAGGATAATTTCTTAAAAGCCTTAAACCAGAATATTTATAGTTTCCTGGAATAGTTGTAACTACTTATCCATTTTTCCAGCCACAACTTTTCTTAATAAGAAGGGCTTTGAAAAACCTGCTAAATCTGGGCATAAAAGGAAACAGAAGTTTTCCTAGAGCAGTGGAATTTTTTAAAGTCACATAGTAACCTTATTGATGAAATCAGGAAGAGAGCACTTTCAGATCAGACTTAAGGGAGGTTATTTACAAAACATGGGATTTTTCTCAGCACACCAGGCACATTCTGTGAGATTTCCTGCAACACGAAGACACATACCATCCCTGGCTTTTAATCAGGCCAGACTGGCTCACAGACCCTTCTTCAGTGGGGGATGTTAAATGGCACTACCAACACCCTGATTCATTCAGAATCACTAGGAAGACTATTTGTAGAGGTCATCTGGCACTTTAAAAAAGGAAGCAAAACCCCCCAAAACTTACATTAGCAGTTACATTTTTTTTAAAAAAAGGTATATCTATTTTTCTGCTTGGACATGGTATATCTCACTTGAATTAGTCTTCTCATAAAAACGCTTTCTTGTTTATGAATATATGTCCTAATAAAAAGTTATCCTAAAATTTAGTGCCTCTTTGGGCTAAATTTGATCAATTTATGAATTTGGGACAATTTGATCAAATGTACATTTTGGAAAAGTCATATTTACACTGACCATCATTCATAACATTCATAATTTGTACCTTTAGACCCAGAGATTTTAACTGTTTTGTTGCAAAGGAAGGACCCCTAACTCAAATTATACTCCTTGGAAGGTCTGTGACCATGAGTAGTGGTTTTTTTTCTCCCCAATCCTCCTCTTCCTTTAAAAATTAATTAAATACTGAGCAAAATAATCCAAAATTTTGTGGAATGTTGTAGAATAAAGTCTCCCTCTTCAGAATGGTGGGCTTCTCCTCTAGAAGCCCCATCCCCTCTCAGTAGGGTCCTTTGAACAGAACATGGATAAGGCAAAGTTTGGATGTGGTTCATGCCTTCCTGGGGCTTCCCTGGTGGCTCAGCAGTAAAGAATCCACCTGGGAATGCAGGAGACCCAGATTTAATTCCTGGGTGGGAAGATCCCCTGGAGAAAGAAATGGCAACCCACTCCATTATTCTTGCCTGGAGAATCCCATGGACAGAGGAGCCTGGTGGGCTACAGTCCATGGGGTCACAAGAGTCAGACATGACTAAATGAATAACACACACACACACACACACCCACCCTTGTGTGTGACAAGAAGGATTTTGATGGATAGCTCCATTATAATGGGGCCTGATCTCCCAGTTACCCTCAGAGGCCCTTAGAACATATGTCTCGCTTCTCACAACCAAAGAGAGGAATCAGTTACTTTCTTTCTTAGTGCTTATCTGTGGGAATTAAGGCTCTGGCACTATATTCACCCCTTCTCTCTAATCTCTGCTTCCATATATTTTGGTGATTTAAATCTCCACTTAAGCCTTGTCAATTACGGTCATAGAAATGATAAGGATGATATGAGGAGGGCAGTGCTGTTTATCTACGTGTCAAAGGGTGGATGCTTTACACACTTTGCTGGGTGGGTGGCAGGTTCTCCTCAGGTCCCGATACCTGAATGGACCACAGTGGCACACACCATCCTCAGGAATGACCTGGGCTATGTATTTGTTGGGATGAGTAGATGTAGAGACTCATTTGAATGCAAATGACCTGCATTTGAACCTCAGCCTTACAATTTAGTGGCGATCCAAACCTGAACATTTTTTATATGTAAAATAAGACTTTTACCTAAATTTTAGGGTTGTTGCAAAGAAAAAAGGAGATAAGGGATGTGAAACGTGTAAATTGCAAAGGCTTGTCTAGAGGTTCCTACATGAGTTCTGTATTCCTAGATACTTACTTATCCCCCCTTCTGGGTTTTAACTAGTAAAGAAGAAATATTAGGACCAAGAGGAGGAGTAACAATATTGATGGGGGTCCAATTATTCTCCAAGTTGTGGCTCCCAACTAGAGTTGCATTAAAGCATATGGTGTGGAGCTGAGGCCAAATTAGGGGGGCCTAATACAGGCCCCCAAAGACTCAGCCTCGGGACCCATTTGCAGGGAGAGTTGGGTTCTGCAAATCAGGCCCTGGCCAGTGGCATGAGGGGCATTTTCCTATCTCTCCAACACTAGAGAAGGCAGACCCAGGGCCATGACTAGAATGTTCTTTGCATGAGAGGAGGAAATGGAGAAGCTACTGGTACTGTCTGTCTGTTCCATGTGGCTGACAGCTACGAGAAAAACAGGGTGGAGTCTCTTCTTGCTTTAAGACAAAGCAGTGCCCTCTGACATTGGGGATAGTGAGCCCTGCAATGGAAACACTAGTTCTCTTTTAAAGAAGATCAACGGAGACAGTTTCCCTTCCCGTCTATTCCAATGTGGTGAGTGTGGCCTCCCTTGGGGACTGTTTCTGAGTTTTAGTTGTTTAGGGGAGCTTTGAATTCCTTTGAAAATATGATTAAAATTTATGGAAATTATCTCAGAGAAAATACATTAAAATACTTTTAAGGCTAATATTTTCATATAGCTTCAGCAGTACATAGACTACATCCGTGGACTCTAGTTTTGAAGTTACATTTCATATTCTGAGACTGTATAACTCAGTTGTTATGACTTTTCCTTTTCTTGAAGCAAAGTTAGGGTCTACTATTAAAAATAGTATCTGTTTTTCAAAAAATGAAGATGAAATAAAAACTTGTTTTTAAGCTATTTTAATTCCTAACATATCTATTAATCTGGGTTTTTTCTTGAATTATTAAGGGGTTTTGTTTTGTTCATCTTGGCAAACTATGGCCTACATAAAAGAACATTAAGTTTACTCATTTTAGAATTTGCCTATTATTGTCTTACTTAAATTGCTTATTTAAATTATTTAAACTCTAATGCCTTACAATTGCACTCATCTCACATGCTAGTAAAGTAATGCTCAAAATTCTCCAAGCCAGGCTTTAGCAATACATGAACCGTGAACTTCCAGATGTTCAAGCTGGTTTTAGAAAAGGCAGAGGAACCAGAAATCAAATTGCCAACATCCACTGGATCGTCGAAAAAGCAAGAGAATTCCAGAAAAACATCTATTTCTGCTTTATTGACTATGCCAAAGCCTTTGACTGTGTGGATCACAATAAACTGTGGAAAATTCTGAAAGAGATGGGAATACCAGGCCACCTGACCTGCCTCTTGAGAAACCTATATGCAGGTCAGGAAGCAACAGTTAGAACTGGACATGGAACAACAGACTGGTTCCAAA
>SJYQ01001064.1:458037-480934 GCA_006410935.1 Redunca redunca | reverse complement strand
GAAAGCTAAAGGCCCAGAATGGTATCACCAAGGAAAGACACACTGATACATTGGATATCATTAAAATTAAGAACTTCTATTTATTAAAGATACCATAAAGATTTGTGTCTATATATACACAATCTTTTATATATACATATATTTTAATATTCTTTTATATATATCTTATATATGTATACACATGTATATACATACATTCCTGTGTGTACACACACACACACATATATAAAATGCCTTTATCTCCTTTTACCTTCTCCATTTTTATTTCAGGCATCTGCTAGCTAAGATACTATTTTTCATTGGTGTGCTGTGATTCATGGGGTCGCAAAGAGTCAGACACAACTGAGCGACTGAAATGAACTGAAACTGAACTGAATATTTTTAACAATGACATTCTTATCTGAAACTATATCTTCTATGCTTTATCTTAAGTTGATCCCCAAACTGAGAAGTAATGAAGAATACTCAATATAGCATGTGTATATTTTTACCTGAAGTACCAAGTAGTAATATTTGATGCATAGAGAAAGAAATAATAACTCTACACTGCTAAATGAATATCAGTGCCAAACAGATTCTTTGAATTATTGCAGTTTGTATTTCATACCATCAATTATATGGTTTTCTTATTTTAGTTTTCTCCATGGTTGAATTATAACTTGGTCACTGAGCTCTTCCCCCCCCTGAAGTTTTCCATTTTCTTTATTCTTACTGACATAAGAAACATATTAACATATCATTTCACTAAGAAGTTTAAACTTTCCGTGTGGTACATATACATAATGGAGTAATTACTCAGCCACTGAAAAGAATGAAATAATGCCATTTGCAGCAACATGGACGGACCTAGAGATTGTCATATTGAGTGAAGTCAGTCAGACAGAGGAGGAGACATATGACATCCCTGATACATGAAATCTAAAAAAGAAATGGTACAAATGAACTTCCAAAACAGAAAGAGACTCACAGACTTACAGAACTAACATGGTTTCCGGGGAGAAGGGATGGTTCGGGAGTTTCTGATGGACATGCGCACACTGCTACTGAATAACACATGGAGCTCTGCTCAATGTGATGTGGCAGCCTGCATGGGAGGGGAGTTTGGGGAAGAATGGATACACGTATATATACGGCTGGGTCCCTTCACTGTTCACCTGAAACTATCACAGCATTTTTGATTGACTATACCCCAATACAAAATAAGTTTAAAAAAAGTTTAAACCTCTCAATCATGTTATTTATCTTGAAGTTATTCTATACATTCTGACTACTTCGAGTTTTGACTTCCTTGTCTGATTTAGTCTAACTCATTTTTGGACTTGTCATAGAAATCCCAGAATTTATTTTCATTACACTGTTGAATTAAATCTTCTATCAGTTCAGTACAGTCACCCAGTCATGTCCGACTCTTTTCGACCTCATGAACTGCAGCACGCCAGGCCTCCCTGTCCATCACCAATTCCCAGAGCCTACCCAAACTCATGTCTATTGAGTCTGTGATGCCGTCCCACCATCTCATCCTCTGTTGTCCCCTTTTCCTCCTGCCCCCAATCCCTCCCAGCATCAGGGTCTTTTCAAATGAGTCAGCTCTTCGCATCAGGTGGCCAAAGTATTGGAGTTGTAGCTTCAACATCAGTTCTTCCAGTGAACATTCAGGACTGATCTACTTTAGGATGGTCTTCTGTGTCTTGAGACGTATTTCTTTCTTAAGATAAATATCATCTTGGCAACATTTTGCACTTTTCTGGAGAACATCTTTAATAGATTTTTTTCCCCCAGAAAAATGCATGGAAGTTAGCCTTTTCAGGCTTTGTATATTGTGGTTTTCTCCAGGTGGGCAGGATCAATACCCTGTTCAAAATTAGTCTAAATTTGAGACTGATGACATCATGCATTCACCTGGGGAGGGAGGTTGAAAATTATTATTCACATAATGAGGCTTTCTGGCAAGATGGCATGGCAGGTACCCAAGCCAGTCAGAAGTGGCTTGAGTGAGAGGAAGGGCAAGTGACTTTGGCTTTAATTGTGGTTAAAGGTGCTGAAAGTGAGCATTTGAGCCCTTTGCTAGTGCCAGGGAGGAAGTATATGGTCCTTCTTAGCCGTTTGCCTAGATGTAGGGCAAGAAGTACCTGAGAAGAGTGAAGATTGAAAACTGTCAAGGGTCAAGTGTCAAGAATGGAGTCAGATTCTTAATACATCTTTGTGCTCATATGTGTGCTCATTTGCTTCAGTTGTGTCTGACTCTCTTCGACCCTATAGACTGCGGCCAACTAGGCTCCTCTCTCCATGGGTTTTCCAGGCAAGAATACTGGAGTGGGTTGCCATTTCCTCCTCCAGGGGATCTTCCAAACCCAGGGATCAAACCCGTGTCTCCTGCATTGCAGATGGATTCTTTACCACTCACGCCACCTGAGAAGCCCTATCACATCCTTATTACAGTCTTATTACATTGCTAAAATAATAGTTCACCTGAATGTCCAACATTACATCGAAAATCGTTTGCCTATAAAACTCTAACTACATTGTTAAATTTTCTACTAACTCTTCTGTTGATGATAAAAAGCCTGATGACAGTTCCTTTGTAGGTGAAACCTTTAGATTTTCATCTACCAATATTCTGAGCATCTAAAACTTTCAAGTTATAATTATTTTTTCCATTCATTTTGTTGGACATTTGTGAATTCCTTTTTATTTGAACTGAACTTCAGAGGAAAAATGAATTTCTTTCAGTTTCTCTGATTATATTCTCCCATTTGTTTTTTCCCTCTGGAGATCTTATTGGACCAGATTTCATGCCTACTGGATTTATCTGCCATTTCTGTGAACTTTTCTCTTAAATTTTATGTCTTTGTTTATTTGTTTTACAATCATATAATTGATTTTATTCTATCCTTTTCTTTTCGTCTTTTTTGGCCACATCAAGCAGCTTGCAGGATTTTAGTTCCTTGACTGGAGATTGAACCTGGACCACCGCAGTGAAAGTGTCAAGTTCTAATCATTGGACTGCAAGGAAGTTTCCAAATTTTTCTCTGTCCTCTAACCTTTCTATTATTATTATCCTATTTAAATTTGGCAATCTTGTGTGGAAATCACAAGAATTCTTTCAAGTTCTCTGGTTGTTCCTTTTTCATAGCAACTTGTTCTTGTTTTTATGGATGAACTACTTTATACATCTCTTTAAGGATATTTTAGTAGTTATCAGTAGAAATGAGTAGTAGAAAATCCAACTATAGTAGCTTAAGAAACAAAAGTTTAAGTATCACTATCCAGAATTGGGCCACATGGCTACCACAGACAGGTCATAAATGAGGGAAATTCTTGAGTTTACCTGATTACCAAAGCTGGTTCCCTATTTAATTAGATGAATAACTATCTGTCTCTCTTCTTTTATTCATCCCTTAAAGCAAGAATCTAGGGATAGGCAGCCTGGGGTTTGATTCTGTAAAGAAGATCTCCACATCTTGGGGCTCTGCCATCTTTAGCACATTGGTCTCTTTCCTTGTGCTTATTTTATCTTTTCATGGTCATAAGAGAGCCCTACTGCATTTTTTGGGCATCTTGTAAGGATATGCAAAGGAGGAAAAGATAAAAGCAAAAGGCTGAACTGAAGTTGTATCATTTCTGTGTCTAAAGATAGCTATACATGTTTTAAAAGCTTTCCTGAAAGTCCTATCCAGTGACTTCTGTTTAAATATCACTAGGTTAGGAAGATCCCCTGGAGGAGGGCATGGCAACCCACTCCAGGATTGTTGCTTGGAGAATCCCCATGGACAGAGGAGCCTGGCAGACTATAGTCCATGGGGTTGCAAAAGAGTTGGACATGACTGAGTGACTAAGCACAGCACAGCATCAACAATTGGGCCATTGGAAAGTGTGTAAAGACAAGGAATTGTGAATAGGATTGGGTTGCTTAATTAATGCTGTCCACAAAAGATACTAACTGGAATGTTTATAACTGTTCTCTTCTATTTTTTGAATTGCCTTGTTTATTCTACTGCTATTTCTCAAATAAATAGTCATACATGGGGTAAAGAGTCAGACACGACTGAGCGACTGAACTGAACTGAACTGGGGCTGCTGCTGCTAAGTCGCTTCAGTCATGTCCCACTTTGTGCGACCCCATAGATGGCAGCCCAACAGGCTCCCCTGTCCCTGGGATTCTCTACACTGGAGTGGGTTGCCATTTCTTTCTCCAATGCATGAGAGTAGTGAAAGTGAAAGTGAGAGTAGTGAAAGTGAAGTCGTTCAGTCGTGTCCGACCCTCAGTGACCCCATGGACTTCAGCCTTCCAGGCTCCTCCATCCATAGGATTTTCCAGGCAAGTGTACTGGAGTGGGATGCCATTGCCTTCTCCAGAACTGGGGCTGCTGGGCATGAAAAGAACTAAGTTATTACATTTACTTTCAAATGATTTCTCTCTTTTCCTGTATTTACCACTTATGCTAAAGTTAGTATTTTTCAAGTTCTGTTATCTATTTTTGCTTGAGAACTTTGTTATACTACTGTTTTAACTTAAATGTGGGGTCATGGCAGTCACAATTGTCTCAGTCATATATGAAGAAAATTCTTGATTTTGCCTGATTACTAGAGTTGGCATCCTCTTTAATTAGATAATTGTCCACGATGTGCACTCTCCACTCTTCACTGTGGACATGTGCTCTCGGTTCTTATGATCCTGGATCTTCGCCAGCAAATTTGAAATGAACCAGAACAGTTCATTTCCCAAAGTTTGCAAAACGTTTAACTTACATTTGTTTTCATTATTCTTCTTCTCTAGTGGGCTTCTGGGAAGAGTCTACTTGGGGTTTTGGATTTGGAGGAAAAGAGAGGAGGGAGAAATAAAAAGATTATGGAATTGGACCAAAAGCGTAAGAAGACTAAGTATTCTTATTGAAAGTTTTGCCTTCTTGAGTTAGTAGAGTTTTCAAGTATAGTGATTGATTTGGTTTTTATTAGCCCTAATTTTCACTAGTTCATAAAATGTACAGAAGTAAATTAAAAGAAAATGTGTTAGGAAGATACTGAGTTAACCCTATACTAATATAAGAAGGCAGCAATGTAAGAAGATGGAGTGTGGAAAGAGGGAAGATGCTGGTTGTAAAAGAAGCAGCACCAACATTTTTGTTTGAGCTTTTGCTAAAAGGTGGGAGGAGAAAGAAAAAGACATACTAAGATGATCCTGATGCTATTTGATTCTGGAAGTTCAGCAAACATGCACAGATACATTGAGATTTGAATGGACATTTAGACTTTGAATTGTTTATCTAAATGTATCTAAATGGTGAAATCCATGAAGTTTTGTACAGAGAGCCTAGAGCTCACCTAGATATAATACTTGTACTATCTGAAGTGATAAGGAGGGTTTTTACTTCATATATATTTGTTCTTTTCAGCAAAACTGTTATTAAATATAGTTAATTGCATTGAATGTTTGTAGTTTCACAAAAGATATTACATATCAATATGTATTTTAAAGTATTTCATTGAATTCTATATGAATAGGCTAGGTGGCTATTGGAAGAACAAAGAATAGATGAAATTATATTCTATAAATTCAAGTTCACTTGACAGCAGTGGCAAGATTCAGGAAGGGAAAGAATTAGTGTGTGAGTAACTGCTTTGTGTGGCAAAGGCAATGGCAACCCACTCCAGTACTCTTGCCTGGAAAATCCCATGGGTGGAGGAGCCTGGTAGGCTGCAGTCTGTGGGGTCGTTGAGTCGGACACGACTGAGCAACTTCACTTTCACTCTTCACTTTCATGCACTGGAGAAGGAAATGGCAACCCACTCCAGTGTTCTTGCCTGGAGAATCCCAGGGATGGTGGTTGGGCTGCTGTCTATGGGGTTGCACAGAGTTGGACATGACTGAAGTGACTTAGCAGCAGCAGCAGCAGCAGCAACTGCTTTGTGATAGGCACGTAGTAGGTTTATACATATCATCCTTTTTAATCTTACAACTTTAAAAGAAATCATTATCCTCTCTGGTTGAAGTATAAGCAATTTGAGAACATAAGTAACTTCATCAAAGTCACAGATTAGGGCAAGAGTTGTATTTGTTTGCTAGGACTGCCATAACAAAATACTGCAGACTGGGAGGCTTAAGCACTAGAAATTTATCTTTTTATAATCTGGAGGCTGCCATCCCAAGACCAAAGTGTTCTCAGCATGGGGCCTTTTGAGACCTCTCTTTTTGTCTTGCAGATATTGTCTTTTTCTGGTTCCTTCTCCCTCTGTCCCCACATGGTCTTTCCTTTGTGGGCAGATACCCTGGTGTCCCAGGTGTATCAGAGTGGTGTCTCTATGTGTCCAAATTTCCTTTTCTTATAAGGACACCAATCAGATTGGATTAGGGCCCACCCGAATCACCTCATTTTAACTGCATCATCTCTTTAAAAGCCCTGTCTCCCAATAGAGTTGAATTTGAGATACTGGGAATTGGGACTTCAACACTCCAAAATGGGAGGACTGGATTCAGCTCCTAACAGGGAGGCCAGTTGTATTTAGGAATATTGAAATGGACATCAGTCCAGAAGACTTTCATCCTCTTCTGGTCTCCGAGTACAGAATACAGAGGAAGCACATGACATTGAGGACATTGATCCTCAACCATTTATCCAGCCCTAATAAAGAAACGGGACCAAATGGTCAGGATTGAGAGGATACCAAAATCAAATGCCTTAGGCTAGAATATTCAGCCATGGAGGAATCTAGGAATTACTTAGTCTAAGCTCCTCACTTAACAAAGAAGCAAGATTCAAATTATGAAATGACTTAGCAAACATCATAAAACTGGTCAATATGACCAGGGTAACATTTTTATAAAATATTGTGTGCTAACCATTGAGAATGTGTGTGTGTGTATGTATATATAAACATATGTATACATACACATATGTATATACATATTGGGTTGGCCAAAAGGTTTACTCATTCGGGTTTTCTGTAAGCTATTATGGAAAAACCCAAACGAACACTTTGGCCAGCCCAATACATATATATTTGTGGATACATATGTGTATATGTATGTGTATACATATGTGTATATGGATACATATATGTATATATATGGAGAAGGCAATGGCAACCCACTCCAGTACTCTTGCCTGGAAAATCCCATGGACGGAGGAGCCTGGTAGGCTGCAGTCCACGGGGTCACACAGAGTTGGACACGACTGAAGCGACTTAGCAGCAGTAGCATGTGTGTGTGTATATATATATATATGTTCAATGAATAAATATAAGTGTTTACATGCTTATGTGCATGTATAGATAATCTATAAAAATAAAATGTCTTCTAATCTTTAATATGGCATTTGAAGGTGGTCATTTCTATCTCCATTTTACAGATACAAAAAATCCTGAAGCTGAGATTTAAGTTTGAGTTGTTTTCTGGATATAAATTTTCTCTTTTCTTTTGGCCTTAGGATGGAATTATACTATACTATAAATATTTATCACAGGGATGGCTTCATAAAATCCCCAAAAGGAAGAGTGTCTAGCCAAAAAGATTCAGACTCTCACATGTGATACATCTTAATAGACGAAATAGAAAATATCTCCTTGTCATTTATTTTCCAAGATTGTATAGCCATGGCAGTTTTAATTAAGCTTCAGTTAATTTGATTCATTTTGTTTCATTTGCTTGTTTGGTGAGTAAAGAGGTTGCTAAAGTTCCTACACTTCATGAGTTGGTTTAAAGAGAACGTGGTTGATGAAATCGATGAAATTTGTCATTTCTAATGCAATTTTTCAGGTAACTGCAGTCAAAGGTTCTAACTGTGTTTTCCTATTAGGAAACCCCCCTAAAACCTAAAAACTTGCTCTGTTGAACTGTGGTGACTTTGAAACTTACAAGCCTCTTCAGGTCCTAGATCCTTCTCTTGAGATTGGGCCTATAGGTGGCAGCAACTGTTAGCTATTGAGCTTGGGTGATATGGGCCAACCGTTCTCTTAAAATACTTTGAATACTTTACATATTATCGAATACTTGAAAATGAAATTTTCTCTAGATAAGAAAGTGAAAGGTCAAACTTAAAGTATGACTGTTAATGATTTATACCCTATAGTCAACAGTATATAGGTTAAAAAAGAGTGTATTGGTTAAAAAAATTCGATATTTTAGAAGTTTGAGACGTATTGATGGTTGGGTTCAATCTCTAAGATTTGTGACTGCTGGGGTCAGATTGGTTAGCCTTTGTTCTTCACTGCTTTGTGCAAAATGGGTTTTTGAACACACACTATTTTCCAATCACTTCTGTTCTTCATATCTCATGAAAGTTGAGATTGTAATTCACGCACCATCCATTTACACAATGAATGTGACATAGGAGCATTGAATACAATTCATAATTTTGCAAATAACAATGCATAGAACACATATTTTAAGGGTAATTTTCAGGGAACACTACTGCAGTTTAGGTTAGTTTATAGTAGCTTGTTTTGAAAGTTTGGATTTTTGTCGGTTTTCCTAGATGAGGGACACCTGAAATTCAACAATGCCTTCAAGAATCAATTAGGTTCTGGCACAGCTGAGGCAACGTGGACTTTAGCTGGATGTCTTGGTGATTGCTAAACTACATTTTGGGATGACTAATCTGATCACATCAATCACCTTTGTGGTTTATATAATCCGTGGCTCAATCCACTGGGAAATCATTAGCCATGCTTCAGTCAACTGAACACACCCCTTGTGTTTCCTCATTCTCAAGACAACTTGAAATGATACCACGGTATCCACTAGACCTCTGTGTGTACTTAGTCACTCGGTCATGTCTGATTTGTGACCCCATGGACTGTAGCCCGCCCGGCTCCTCTGTCCATGAGGATTCTACAGGTAAGAATATTGGAGTGTATTGCCATGTCCTCCTCCAGGGGACCTTCTCAACCCAGGGATTGAACCCAGGTCTCCCGTACTGCAGGCATTTTCTTTACCATCTGAGCCACCAGGGAAGCCCCCTAGACCTCTATAACCAGCTCAAAATATCATATAGAATAGAAGACTAGCTGCTTCTATTACAGATCTTTGACCACTCAACCAAAACAAGTTTATTTGATTTAATAACTTTCAAAGGGGATATTTTTTGATGTTCATCATTTAGTGGGGCTTTTCTATCATATGAAGAAAATGTCTAGTTTCCCTTTACTACAGTGACCCAATGTGAAGAAGGAAAAAAAAGAAAAGTGGCATCACTTTGGGAACAAAAGTTTCAGTGCACCCCAACAGCAAGACTCACTGAACGAAAGCAGATGGCTAAAAAATAGTTTGGGATAGATGCATCTATACTATGGAACAGCGAGGCATAGTCTTTTTATGTTACCTGGCAATATTCATCAATCTGGGGTTTGAAATAAGATGGCTGAAATTGAAACTGAGTGTGAACAACTGAACGTTGTTTGTACTGGAGCTTACCTAAGACAAAAATCAAAGAGTTTGCCTCTTCCTATGGGATCAGTCTGCAATTGATCTGTTAGAGCTTTTTTCCCTTTCTTTTCTTTGTGTGTGTGTGTGTGCTGTATGAAGGGAAGAGGATATAGAACAGATACAGAGACATTTATAACACAAATATATTACATAGTCAAATCAGCTACAATCGGTGTATAATCCTGGGCAAAAGTTATTAGGTACCTCCAGAGAATGTGTTGGAAAGCAAAGCAGAAGGAAGAGTCCAATGCAAGGGCAGGGCTGGGAAAATGAAAGAAAAGTGCTTCAACCAGATGGGCATTTTCTACAGAGAACTTCCTTGTTGTCCTTGCACTTGAAAATATCGTATATGGTATCAAATCCTTTAATCCTTATCTTTAAAGATAAGGATTTGTCCCGATGATTATTTTATTATTGCTGCAAAGCTCCTATAAAATGTAACAAGTCACAACTTATATTTACCTTTTAAAGGCTACTGCCTTTCTTCTTTCTGAATTCAAGTTTTATTATAATTAGGTAATGCTTGGTCTATTTCTATGCACAAAACAAGATCTGGCAGAATTCCTACCTGATAAACAGTCAAGTTCCAGATTCATTCTGCCCTTAGCAATGCTTAGGCTTCTCTTCTATCCCTGGATTTTGTCCTCATTATAAATTTCCTGTATTTGGTGCATATTCTTAAAGTTACTCTCCTTTCCCTTGAGTTGAGTGAACTATAAACACATGATCCTGAAAGAAATGTCTTAGGAGATTTTAGAAAGTAAATTATTTCTCCTGAGAAACTGTTATTTTGAAGGGAAAAACAGAGTGCCTCCAGGAAGGCTAACTATCTCCCCAAAATAACCTTCTCCTCTGTGATTATTTTCTGAATTTCACATTTAAAACTCCCTTCCTACCCCCACACTTTTCCAACGAAGGTCTATATAGTCAAAGCTATGGTTTTCCCAGGAATTGTGTATGGATGTGAGAGTTGGAACCGTAAAGAAGGCTAAGCACCAAAGAACTGATGCTTTTGTACTGTGGTGCTGGAGAAGACTCTTGAGAATCCCTTGGATGGCATGTAGATTAAACCAGTCAATCCTAAAGGAAATCAACCCTGAATATTCATTAGAAAGACTGATGTTGAAGCTGAATCTCCAATATTTTGGCCACCTGATGTGAAGAGCCAACTCCTTGGAAAAGACCCTGATGCTGAGAAAGATTGAGGGCAGGAGGAGAAGGGGACCACAAAAGAGGAGATCATTAAACAGCATCACCGACTCAAAGGACACGAACTTGAGCAAACTCCAGGAGATAGTGGAGGACAGGGAAGCCTGGCATGCTACAGTCCATGGGGTTATAAAGAGTCAGACACACCTTAGCAACTGAACAAAAACAACCCCCACTCAAACACAGACACACACACAGAGTCAAATTAAGCTGTGATTAATAGTACTATGACATAAATTATTAGAGAAAAATGGCCAGAATAATTGACTAAGACCAGTCCTTGCAGTCTCAGCTTGGTTGTAGTTGATTATATAGCAAAATGGTAATAATCTCCAGGATATAAGCTCTCTGGTGGCAGGATTCTCACCTGTTTTGTTCTCAGCAGTTTTGCTAACACCTCAACAGACCCTGGCAGCGAACAGTTGCTCAATAAATACTTGTTGAATGAGTGAATCATTAAAAAAAAATTATTGGAACACATTGAATGGTTTTGCTATGTTACAACATCTAGCTTTTCCCAGGTTAGAATTAAATACAGTTTCATCCAAATACCCTGTTACTTTGACTCCTGATGAAGTTCCTTAATTTCCTAGGGACTTATTGAGTGTCTGTTTACTCATCAGTACTTGAGCACCATGACTGGATTACCAGCCTCTTTCTCTTCAACATACCCCAGACCTACCTCTTCCTCAAGAAAGAATGCTTTCATATTTTCCTCTCTTTGGAGTACTCTAAGGCGTTTCGAGGTTTTGCTGTCCACTTGAACAGTTGATAATCGTCCTTTGAAGTAGAGCTTTGAACAAGAGATAAGAAATAGTAATCTAACTGGTGCCTATGCTGATAGTCAAGAGGACCATCTTGCTATTTAAGCCACTGAAGATTATCAATCTCACTCAAAATTATGTAGAAGCCGTAGTCTATAGCTTCTAATTCTCAACTTCTTTCTCTTCCTCGTCCTCCCTCTAGTATCCTTTGTTTTTCTGAAGTTACATCCCCATGTCTGTGGGATGTAAGTATAAAGGAGGGTGAGTGGCATTCTGTACCAGCCGCCTTCTCATAGGCAGCGTGGCCTGACATGAAGTGAAACCAGAGTGTAAATACACACACTTTCCTTTCTGATCAAACAGTTTCAAACAAGACTCTCACCCAGAGTGTTCTTTAGGAAAAGTGTCAATAGTAGATATTGGGAGTATTTTTCTTGAGTGGGAGGGACATTTGACAGAACACACAGTTGTTGGTACTAAGTCTTATTGTCTTACCTAGATATTTAACCCAGATCCCGGAGGTGATGGATCCACTACGACTGAGGGTTTATTCTCGAATTCTTATGCTTTAAAGAGTCTTGAGACATAAAGCAACTATACTGCAATAAAAATTAACTAAAAAAAAAAATCAAAGAATGAAGAAGGGAAACATATAAGGAAAAAAAAAAAAGTCTTGAGACTTATTCTCATAAATGGGCTAAATAGCCACAGGAAAGTTTAAGTTGCCCTTAAAAGACTTAACCTTCCCTTCAATTGGTCTGCATATTTTCCAAGAGAAGAATTAGTCAAAGAGCTCATTTAGAAACGTTTTCATTCTGTTGAGACTGGTTCAAACGCTTTCCCAAATCTTCTTTCTAGACCAATCTGGTTTTCCTGCCAAGAAACTGAGGTTCACTGCTCTTCCGTCTCCGGGGCTTTGGACATTAGCTATTGATCGAGTTCTGCGGTTTGCTCTCTGTTCTTGTCTCTGTGTTAAGCTTACCTCCATAAATCCAAGTTATCTCACTCTATGAAGCTTCTTGGTCCACATTGTTCAGAAGCAGAGCCAGAGGGCAAGGTGGCTGCTGTCACATTGCTGGGGTGGAGGCTGGGGACGCTCCCAGGGGCTCCCTAGGGTCTGCCCCTCTCACCTTAAGGCAGCAGGTTCCCCAAGTCAGACAATGTATTGTCACATGGATTACACCGATTAGCTCTAAGTCAGTTAGGTAACATGAGCCCTTTCAATTGTGTCCTAGGATTCTGTCAGGTTGACTGTTCAAACGCTGGTTTTTGGGATCCCCTCCAGCATTCCTTAATGTAATCCAGGCATGTTATTGCAGGTTTTATTTGAGAAGGGGCTACTTACTTGTCACTTGGAATATTTTCAGTTTTAAGTCAAAACCTTCTTAGTAAAAAAAAAAAAAAGACATGAGAGAATATGGTGCAAAGTGAGAGTGATTTGGGAAATGTAGAAAAAGAAAACAAAACAAAAAACCCACCCCAAATGCAGTAGTGTATCAAATGCCATACTTACATTAAGGGCATGTGCATTCTGGGAATGAGGTTTCTGGTATGTGTCTGTCTGTGTGTGTGTGTGTGTGCACGTTTCCCTGTTGTACATAGAAACTGAAATAATTTTGCACTGTTAAGGATTTTGTCTTTCCAAGGAACTACTAAGATCCTTTAAAAACAGAGGGATACAGGCAAAAGAGCTCTGCTCTGAGCTGCTTACAGTGGTTGGATATGGGCTTCTGTGTTCCCTTCCTGGGCAGGAGAAAGCTCTCTAGGCTACAGGTGGATCCCCAACTTACCACTGGCTGGGTTGGACCGGATGCTAGTAAAAAGATAGGCAAATTTCTGGAAGCCAAGGCAGACAGAGGCTGTGGCTTCACATGACTCAGATTGTTATTATTGCTGGAAGGAAAAGACTCAGCAGTTCCTTGGAAGCACTCAGAACTTGGGGTGAAGGCAGAAAGAGATGAGACTTTAGAAACCCAACCACTGGATGATGTCTTTTGAATATATATGAAATGTCAAGCTTTGGCAGACTTTCTCTGTACAGAATGTCTGTGTGTGTGTGTGTGTGTTTGTGTATACATGCACATGAGTCACTCAGTCTTGTCCAACTCTTTGTGGCCCCATGGACTATAGCCCACCAGGCTCCTCTGTCTATGGGAATCTCCAGGCAAGAATACTAGAGTGGGTTGCCATTCCCTTCTCCAGGGGATCATCCCAACCCAGGGATTCAACCTGGGTCTCATGCATTGAATAAGAAAGACTTCTCCTAACCTGACATAGAGGAGAGATTGGGCACAACAGGTATTCCAGAAGGAGATGCTCTGTGGATTCTAATCAAGGCCCTTTTCTAGAGCTGACCCTTTTTTTTGGCTCCTCAATTCTTTATTCCTTCTAATCCCACTCTGAAGTGCTATCAAGATATGTAACTTGGAAAGTGAAGTGAAAGTCGCTCAGTCATGTCTGACTCTTTACAACCCCAAGGACTATACAGTCTATGGAATTCTCCAGGCCAGAATACTAGAATGGGTAACCTTTTCCTCTTCCAGGAGATCTTCCCAACCCAGGAATTGAACCCAGGTCTCCCTCATTGCAGGCGGATTCTTTACCAGCTGAGTCACCATGGAAGACCAAGAATACTGGAGTGGGTAGGCTATCCCTCCTCCAGCGGATCTTCCTGACCCAGGAATTGAACCAGGGTCTCCCGCATTGCAGGCGGATTCTTTACCAACTGAGCTATCAGAGAAGCCCAACGTAGCTTGGAGGTGCATTTTAAAATATAAAATATAACATACCCCATAGTCACCGGTAATCTAATTCTAATGAAATATAGGCTCCATGGAAGTCCGTTATGTACTTTCTGTAGAATTTCTGGGTTATTTAGTAATAATGCATTCCTCTACACTGCCTCATACACACACATACACCATATACACATAAGCAGTTACATATAGCACTGAATATTCTGGAGTGGTTGGTTGCCTTTTTTAAACAAACAAACAAACAAACAATATTCAGAGTGATGTGGCCAAAATCAGCCTAGCCAGGGAGGCAGTTTGGCAGGTGGTGCAGACAGGATAAAGAATGTTCTTTTAAAAATTATCTATCAGTTACAGTTTTGGGGCTTCCCTGGCGGCTCAGATGGTAAAGAGTCTGCCTGCAATGTTCGAGACCTGAGTTCAGTCTCTCTGTCAGGATGATCCCCTGGAGAAGGGAATGGCTACACACTCCAGTATTCTTGCATGGAGAATCCCATGGACAGAGGAGCCTGGCAGGCTACAGCCCATAGAGTCACAAAGAGTCAGACATGACTGAGCGACTAATTCTTTCACTTTCACTATGGTTTTGGATATGTGATACAAACTCTCCACAACTGAAGATCCTGATTAGTAAAACAGAAAAAAAAAATGTTTCATAAAATTATCTATGTCCTTGACCCAATGGACGTGACAAGGAGAGGGAAGCATGGCCAGCTGCAGTGCATGAGATCACAAAGGGTAGGATATCCTAAGTTGTATCCTACAACTTAGTGACTGAACAACCACCACCCATGGTATTATCTTAACATTTAAAGATATTTATATTACATCTATATTTTTATACATAATCTTTTAAAAACTTCTGTCTAGCTTATTGCCTGACATTATTTTTCTAAGCATTCAATAAATGGAATTTCCATTTCTTATTCATATAGGTTAAAGGTCTTCTTTTAAGAATTGAGACCTATAGTAAATCAATTTGTGAAATTTACTAAACACTGAAGTACTTTGAAGAATGCATCTCTTCCCCTCTATTTATTTCCTTAGATAACTTGTCTTCTTTGGACTTAGAAATGTCAGGATAATGCATAGATACTGTCTTTGTTTTGTAGTGCTTAGTTAGCCCTGGTGAATTATTAGCTAACTCATAAGGTTGTTGGAGAAATGGAGGCAGTGAGATGCTAGAATATTTTTGCATCTCTGTTGGTTCAAGTTATATGTTCCCACTTCCAAGATTGTGTCATTCATTTTGAACTATCTCAAACAACCCTAAAACAGAAAATCCATCTTTCATCTATTTATTGTGGCTCTTTGCATTCCCTATGAGTCCAACTTTTTAGCAAAGGCACTTAAGAAAATAGTTTCCTCAACACTATCTTTACAACTCCCTCAGTTAGATAAGTTAGATGCTTTCAGGATTATTTTTTTCCCTCCTGCACCTTCTTGCAGCTGTTGGAGCTACCTCACGATGCTGCCAACTTCCACAGTCCCCCAGAGAAACCATCTCAGGGACAGGTTGGGGTGGGGGTAGGATGTTGTGGGTGGGGGGCAGATATATTCCTTCTGCGACAGAGGTGACATAGGCCGGCTTCCACGCCTGTGTGTTTTTTTTTTCCTCACAAGTGGTTGTTGAGTTGTTAATTCTGTTTTTGAAGTCAGGTTTTCAAAGAAAGAGGAAAAAAAAAAAAAAGAAATACTCTGGCTAAATGACTCCAGAGAAGGGAGCAGGAGTGGTTGCTATGAGCTTTGAACCACACACGCGTGCGTGTGTGCGCACACACTCACAAATACACAGACAGAAGGACAAATTGAAAATGAATGCAGCAACCCCTGCTTGGTTTAGCAGTCCCCTCTGCCCCATAAATGAGGAAGTCCTGCTTTGTTCCAAGCCCAAGCCTTGTTTTCTTGCTCATTGTCTTTCAGGGTAAAATCAGGGCGGGGGTGGGGGGGCGGGAAATTCACCTGTCTGATGCAAAGTTAAACTGCTGGCTTTAATGTGACTGCATGGGAACTTGGGTTTATTAATGAATACAACATACCCTCTTTGATTTGAAAGCTTTCACCCTGTTGAAAAGATTCAAAAGGCATCGCTTCCTGCACCAGAGGCATTCCTTTATCCGTCTCAGTGGTTCACCCCTACCCAGCTGCTATATCTCATTAACAAGCATTTGACCACTGCAGCCGGCCTGGGAGTGTTGACACTTGAAAGGCCCAGGCAGGCGTGGGCAGGCCATCAGCTATGGCAACAGGAAACTGCCCCGGAGACAACACTGAGAAAACAGCAGCTGCAAAAGCCAAAGTCAGAACAGACATAAAGAATTGCCTATATCCGCATCGGTCTGGGGTATCGGTGCGTGCCTGTGGGTCTGAATTCACACATCTATTTTCTCTATTTAGGGGATATAAGATTGCTATCAACGTGGGTCATACTCTGACTTGTTGACAACCCAGAATGATTTTTTGAACTTTAATGTTCTCGAACCCTTAGGTTTCAAAAATCTGATTCTTCTCAATAACGTATGTTCTTGTTTAAGCACATCAGAATGCTCACCAGAGGTCTTAAACTTGATATACACATTCACTTGAGTGGAAATCATATGGACAATAAAAAGTGTGTATGCCCGATCTTTATCCACTTTTCATGCTACCGAATTATTTTTCAAGAAACAAATCAACCTGTAAAACTGCCATGCAAGCATTTAGGACTATTCTGAGAATCTTTGGTTTAGGAATCAAACTGTGATGGTTTTGTGTAGAATAAGAAGCAAAGCAGTCATGTCAATTACGTAAAGAGAGCTTATAAGATTAAGTGGAATATTTCACATAAGTTATTATTGATCACAGTAATTTTAAATGCCTATTTTAATAAAATTTATCTACTATTCATTGCATTGTAGGCTTCACAAGACCATACCCCTGAGTTCAGTTCAGTTCAGTTGCTCACTCATGTCCGACTCTTTGTGACCCCACGGATTGCAGCACGCAGGGCTTCCCGGTCTATCACCAACTCCTGGAGCTTACTCAAACTCATGTCCATCGAGTCAGTGATGCCATCCAACCATCTCATTTTCTGTTGTCCCCTTCTCCTCCTGCCCTCAATCTTTCCCAGCATCAGGGTCTTTTCCAGTGAGTCAGTTCTTTGCATCAGGTGGCCCAAGTATTGGAGCTTCAGCCTCAGCATCAGTCCTTCCAATGAATATTCAGGACTGATTTCCTTTAGGATGGACTGCTTTTGATTTCCTTGCAGTCCAAGGGACTCTCAAGAGTCTTCTCCAACACCACAGTTCAAAGGCATCAATTCTTCAGTGCTCAGCTTTCTTTATAGTCCAACTCTCATATCTGTACATGACTACTGGAAAAATCTTAGCTTTGACTAGATGGACCTTTGTTGGCAAAGTGATGTCTCTGCTTTTTAATGTGCTGTCTAGGTTGGCCATAGCTTTTCTTCCAAGGAGCAAGTGTCTTTTAATTTCATGGCTGCAGTCAACCATCTGCAGTGATTCTGGAGCCCCCCAAAATAGTCTCTCACTGTTTCCCCTGTTTCCCCATCTATTTGCCATGAAGCAATGGGACTGGATGCCTTGATCTTAGTTTTCTGAATGTTGAGTTTTAAACCAACTTTTTCATTCTCCTCTTTCACTTTCATCAAGAGGCTGTTTAGTTCTTCTTTGCTTTCTGCCATAAGGGTGGTATCATCTGCATATCTGAGGTTATTGATATTTCTCCCAGCAATCTTGATTCCAGCTTGTGTTTCATCCAGCCTGGCATTTTGCATGATGTACTCTGCATATAAGTTAAATTAGCAGGGTGACAATATATAGCCTCGACATACTCCTTTCCCTATTTGGAAGCAGTCTGTTGTTCCATGTCCAGTTCTGACTGTTGCTTCTTGACCTGCATACAGCTTTCTCAGGAGGCAGGTAAGGTGGTCTGGTATTCCCATTGCTCTAAGAATTTTCCCGCAGTCTGTTGTTAAACACACAGTCAAAGACTTTGGCATAGTAAATAAAGAAGAAGTAGATATTTTTCTGGAACTCTCTTGCTTTTTTGATGATCCAAGGGATGTTGGCAATTTGATCTCTGGTTCCCCTGCCTTTTCTAAATCCAGCTTGAACATCTGGAAGTTCACGTTTCACATACCACTGAAGCCTGGCCTGGAGAATTTTAAACATTACTTTGCTAGTGTGTGAGATGAATACAATTGTGCAGTCATTTGAACCTTCTTTGGCATTGCCTTTTTTGGGGATTGGAATGAAAACTGACCTTTTCCAGTCCTGTGGCCACTGCTGAGTTTTCCAAATTTGCTGGCATATTGAGTGCAGCACTTTCACAGCATTGTCTTTTAGGATTTGAAAAGCTCAACCGAATTCCATCACCTCCACTAGCTTACCCCGAATCTGCTTCTAAATGTTGTTGTTTCTATACTCATCAGAGGAGCTCAAACTACAGATACTAATTAGACTGCCTTATGCAATGTTTGGGGCAAATATTTCTCTAAATGTTGAGTGTCTTCTGCATTCAAGATTATAAGAACATTTTTAGAAGATAGGTAAGTAACAATTCAAAATCAAAATTTTTCACTCATATGGAAAATGATCCTTTTCATAACTGAAAAAAGAAATCATTCCATTTACGGGAAGAAAGAAAGAAAGTGAAAAAAAAAAAATCCCACTAATGTAAAGTGTTGTAAGTGAAGTTAGTTGACTGCCCCTTAAAGAGTACTGAGTTATTTTCCTGTCATCAGAAGTACAAGAGACTAATCACGATTACATTACATTACTAAACATAATTTTACTCTTTTCAGTAATTTAGATTTATTTACATTTTTCTACCACTCATCATAAAACTACCCTAATTTTTTTATATTTTTACTTTAAAATGGTTAATTAGATAAAAAGCATGTAAATCTATTTTTAAATGATTTCCAGCTAGGTCTTTTTTAAAAAAAAAATCAAAAAATGTTTCTTGAATGCAGTGAATTCTCCAATTTTGCCTTCATCAACCTGTTTGTTTGTGTTTTTTTTTCCCCACCTGTTATACTCCAGAGGAACAGAATGCACCAATTGCCACTAGAAATTTACATTCTTGACAATGTGGTATAGATAGAAACATCTTCCCGAGTGCCATTCAGATATTACCATTTGACTTTGTTTTTTTCCATCACAATTATATTGGGTCACATTCATGTCTGATAGGCAGAGAGGTGCCCAGAATCTGGAAACAGACGTCTTGGAAACAACCCTCCATCATGCCACCTATCTGTGAAGCAGACCTTGATTCAGTTCAGTTCAGTCGCTCAGTCGTGTCCGACTCTTTGCAACCCCATGAATCGCAGCACGCCAGGCCTCCCTGTCCATCACCAACTCCCGGAGTTCCCTCAGACTCAGGTTCATCGAGTCCGTGATGCCATCCATCCATCTCATCCTCTGTTGTCCCCTTCTCCTCCTGCCCCCAATCCTTCCCAGCATCAGAGTCTTTTCCAATGAGTCAACTCTTCGCATCAGGTGGCCAAAGTATTGGAGTTTCAGCTTTAGCATCATTCCTTCTAAAGAAATCCCAGGGCTGATCTCCTTCAAAATGGACTGGTTGGATCTCCTTGCAGTCCAAGGGACTCTCAAGAGTCTTCTACAATACCACAGTTCAAATGCATCAATTCTTTGGCGCTCAACCCTCTTCACAGTCCAACCCTCACATCCCTACATGACCACAGGAAAAACCATAGGCTTGACTAGACGGACCTTTGTTGGCAAAGTAATGTCTCTGCTTTTGAATATGCTATCTAGGTTGGTCATAACTTTTCTTCCAAGGAGTAAGCGTCTTTTAATTTCATGGCTGCAGTCACCATCTGCAGTGATTTTGGAGCCCAAAAAAATAAAGTCGGACACTGTTTCCACTGTTTCCCTATCTATTTCCCATGAAGTGATGGGACCAGATGCCATGATCTTTGTTTTCTGAATGTTGAGACCTTGATTAAGTAACTTAAATTTTCTATGCCTCACTAAGACTCCTAGTCTACTAAATAGGGGTAAAGTTAGTGAGTGAATATGAAGTCGCTCAGTCATGTCCAACTCTTTGCAACCCCATGGACTGTAGCCTACCAGGCTCCTCTGTCCATGGGATTTTCTAGGCAAGAGTACTGGAGTGGGTTGCCATTTCCTTCTCCCAGGAGATCTTTCCAACCCAGGGATCGAACCCGGGTTTCCTGCATTGTAGGCAGATGCTTTACTGTCTGAGCCACCAAGGAAAGGGTAAAGTTAATGGTACTTAATTCATAGGGTATTGTAAGGATTAAATGGGTATGTATACACATGTACACTTCAGCAATACTAAGGACTCAAAACATATGAACTATTACTGATATTATTAACATCAACTGTTTCCCTACCAGTTAATTGAGGGACTAGGGGTTAGAGGAAATCACGGCACCAAAATTTTTATAAGACCATGTAGGGCTTCCCAGGTGGCACCAGTGGTAAAGAAATGCCTGCTAATGCAGGAGGTACAAGTTCAATCCCTGGGTCAGGAAGATCCCTTGGAGGAGGAAATGGCAACCTACTCCAGTATTCTTGCTTGAAAAATTCCATGGACAGAGGAGCCTGGCAAGGTACAGTCCATGGGGTCGAAAAGAGTTGGACACAACTGAGAACATGTGTGTGTGTGTGCATATACATGCACACACATACACAGTCCAATCAAGAGGTCTGGGTGAACTAGACACTAATACAATTTCTGAAAGCAGCCAGGAACTTTTATAACTGGTTTTTTTTTTTTTTTTTTTGAGCTGCACATTGTGTGATTTCTGTAATTGTAGTAATTTGTATTCATTGTTTTGTTAGTCTTGCCTATTCTTTGTTGTTTATACGTTTATACTGGAGGCAGTGGGACCTTGTGATACTGTGTTCTTCCTCAGAGTTTACCTTGCAGACTGATAGGCTCAGGTAAGGTCAGTGGGGGTATCTGCGAGAAAGCGAGGAAAAGTGCCTGACATGGTAAGGACCCTAGCAATGAAGCAGGGTCTCCAAGGGCAAAGTGGAGGCTAATCTCAAAGGCCTTAACACATTGAGGTCTAAAACAGTGCCTCAACTGTGGCAAACGCTGGGCTGCAGTCAGCCCAGGGCCGAGGCAAATGGTGGGTTATTTGGGGGCAATCAATTTTTTCAGAGGTGAAAAATTTCCAAACCACCCAAAAGTACTCCAGTGAGCTACAATCTGACACCTACTCTCAGTCCATCTTCACTCAGATTTAGTGATACAAAAAGAATTCACCCCACCCTAGCATTCGCTGACTTTAAATTCTATCTTTTTATAATTTTACTCACACATAAAATCTCTCCCATCCCCACATTGCCCATTTTGAAAAGGAGGGAGTTAGCATAGATGCTCGATGCTACTCTGGGACCTCACACTCTTTCATTTAATCCTTGCCTTCATCCATCATAATCAGTATTTTTACCCCCATTTTTGGGATGGTATGGGAGGCAGAGTCCAGTGTGACTGTTTCCCTAAGGTGACACAATTAGTAGGCATGCCCTTTGGACTCAAACAAAATGTTGAACTTTATTTTTTTTTTAACTTTTCATTTTGTATTGGGATATAGCTAATTAACAAATAATGTTGTGACAGTCAGGTGAACAGCAAAGGGACCCAGTCGTACATACACATGAGACCATTCTCCCCCAAACCCACCTCCCATCCAGGCTACCACGAAGCATTGAGCAGAGTTCTATGTATTGTCCTGTAGGCTCTTGTTGGCTATCCACTTTAAACACAGCAGGACACGTTGAACTTTCTTTCTATTACAAATTTTCTTTCTTTTACATCCCCTTGTCTGTAGAATGTCTCAAATGGCCTTAAACAATACAAAGACTTTGACTTTATTCTGTTATTTCACATTTCAGAGGTGCGTTTGCAAAATGTTCCAAGCATTTTCCTGAGAAACCACGTGACACTGAAGACCTTCGCCCTGGGGTGGCAGCTGAGAGCATGTATTAGAAATAGGACCCAAAGCTGGGTTATGTCACTTCTATAAAAAGCGCAGGAAGGAGAGGAGGAAAGAGTGGGCAGTGAGAGAAACCAAAAAAGACTGGGTGGCTCTGGGTATGCAGGCAGATTTGGCTCTGGAGAATGTGAGGTCTGCGTGGGATAGCAAAGCATTGTGGTAATAGGCTCCTAATTGCTCTTCCTTCTTTTGCCCAGTGCTCCCTGCAGTCTATTTTTGGCAGCGGCCTTCCTTGTTCTGTTAAGTCAATTATGTCATTTCTCATGCAGACTCTGCAACGGCTTTCCCATCTAACTTAGCGTAAAAGACAGACTCCTCCTGGCCACACCATCCCCTCTCACCGCATATCTTCTCCCCATTTTCACTCCGATGCTCTGCATCCTCCAGCCACACTGGCCTCACTATGTGTGGGAAGTGCCAAACACACTCCCGCCTCACTGCCTGGGAAACTCACCTAACAGGGAGCCCCCATCCCCATGGTTCATGCTCTTACCCCTTCCCATCCTGTTCTTTGGCCACTCAATCTAAAAAGTCAACCTTCATTTCTACTTTCTCTGCTTTAAACTCACTTCTTTTTTTTTTAATATAAAAATTTTAAAACTTTCATATTTTTTATATTATAGTTGGTTTACAACGTTGTGATAGTTTTGAGTGTACAGTGAAGTGATTCAGTTATCCAGGTGTCTGTTCTTTTTCAAATTATTTCCCCATTTAGGATGTTACATAATACGGAGCACGGGCTTCCTAGGTT
>SJYQ01001064.1:347119-457246 GCA_006410935.1 Redunca redunca | reverse complement strand
ATAAAAATATTTCATATTTTTATATGACTGGAAGGAAGTTGAACCTTCAGAGGCCACTATAATGTATAGTTCTGAAAATACAGAATGATAGTAACTGTGGTGAAGAAGAAGGCAAGAGAACCACATTACTTATTTGGGGGAGAGTGGAGGAAGAAAGGTTTTCTGAGACAATGGTATTTGAATAAGTCTTTGAGGAATGGATAGACTTCAGTAATACAAACAAAAGTAAGAACATTCCAGGCTGAAATGGCATAGTACATTGAAACTTTCTGTACAATCTCTGAAATTATTCTAAAAAAATTTGTTTAAAAAGTTTTTCTAAACTACACAGATGAAACTGTAAAGGCAAGGAATTACAGATTATTCTCAGAAATGAATACAACCTATTTGTAGGTAGAGTCACCTGAGTTCTAGAAAATAATATTGATTACTACTGAGAAATAAGGGAGGATATTTAGAATCATAAATTTCTGGTATGTTAGAGCTGAAAAAGATCAACAAGTTAATTTGAAGGCATACCAAGCAAGGCTTTGAAAGTCATGGCAAAAGGTTTAAGTTCATTTAGCAGGCCTTTGAAATCACTGCTAATTTTTGCTTTTTGGCTGCACCTTGCAGCATAGGGGATCTTATTAATAGTTTCCAGACTAGGGATCGAAAATGCACCCCCTGAATTGGAAGTGCAATATCTTAAATGCAGCACCAGGAAATTCCCATCACTGCTAATTTTTAAGCAGTCATGAGCAAGCATTTTGTAATATTCTGGGAGCGACAAAATCAGGGCTAGGGATGCTTCCAGTGGAAGGGAGCATAAAACATGGGTTTGTAGCATCTTGATCCAGAAGGACTTACGGGAAATGACCTAAGATTTTTTTGACAAGATGATTTTCCAATATTGAGCTTTACTGGTTTCTTTAACAGAAATAATGATGCCAGAGAGTAATTGGTCTGTCTGAAAAAGATTTATTATGTGTTGAGTCTATGGTTCTAGAAGGGCTCTCAAATAGATACGGAATACTGGAATGGAACTGTTTGTCTGGAGCTTGAAAGGGAGCGGCAGGGCTGGAGGAGTGATCAGGTAGACATTCATATTGAAGGGTATTTTGATGCTGCATAAACAAGATATTAAAGATATTATAAGGAGGAAGGGAGAAAAGCAAGATAAGAGAAGGCAGCCATTTAATTTATCTTCCAAAATGGCATACTTCTGAGAGTGAAAGGCACTGGTATTATGAATGATGATGAGACAGCAGGTTATATAGGAGGTCCTTTAATCATTGGAATCTGTGTCCACCTGGGAGAGAGGCGAGGGCAGATCATGGAGGTTCTCTGGGTAGATGATTGACGAGGAGGAAACTTGGAAAGATCTAAGGGAAAAGATACCAGTGTAAGTAGAAATTGTCTATGGAGGCCATCCCAAGTAGGGACATCTGCTAAGCCTGGAGAGGTCTATTAACCTAGGTTAGAAAGCTTACATGAGGGACTCTTGGTGTTGGAAAAGACCCTGATGTTGGGAGAGATTGAGGGCAGGGGGAGAAGCGGGTGATAAAGGATGAGATGGTTGGATGGCATCACTGACTCAGTGGACATGAGTTTGAGTGCCCTCCGGGAGATAGTGAAGGACAGGGAAGCCTGGTGTGCTGCAGTCCATGGGGTTGCAAAGAATCAGACACAACTGAACAACAGCAACATTGGTCCTAATGAAAACAAGTATCACCAGAGCTATGGTTTATTTAAGAGCTTTTACAGACAAACTAGTATCTGCTTTTGAGGGGTAATTTCTGACTCTTTCTCAATTCTTTGCTATCTAAATTGGTCTCCCATTAGCAAATACTTTTCTTTCTGAAACACCCCTAGATGCCTCTTCAGCACATCCCAGGACAGTTTTACAGCTCCAGACAGAAAGTAGATGAATGGTTGCTGGTTTCCATTTCATGCTTTAGATTTAGATGTGCAGGTTGCATAACTTCTCATCATTACTGAAATTGGAAAATATTTCCAAAGCTCCCAACATGTCAAGGTCTGTGACTTTTAGTTAAAATTGGATTTTGCAGTCTGTTGTGTGTCTCTACTATTTCCTATGCAGAGAAAATTGTAATAATAAAGCAAAACAAAGCACCCGTTCTGTGGGAAATGTCCTCTAAAGATCATTGGTGGTAATTTGAGTTGGGAAGGTGAAATTGCCTTGTCAAGTGAAATTGACATGAAATTATTAATTCTGATTTTATTATTTTTCTATGATTTAGGGATGACCTGGTCTGTGCTCTCAGTGTTTGAAGCAGGGGAGTTCTTCTGTTTGTAGAAGGCTAAGGCACCCTACTCCAGTGTTCTTGCCTGGAGAATCCCAGGGACAGCGGAGCCTGGGGGCTGCTGTCTGTGGGGCCACACAGAGTCAGACACGACTGAAGTGACTTAGCAGCAGCAGCTCTTCTGTCTGGGTGTGTGATTAATTGCTCAGTCCAGTCCGAGTCTTTGTGACACTATGGGCTGTAGCCTGCCAGACTCTTCTGTTCATGGGATCTTCCCGGCAAGAATACTTGAGTGAGTTGCCATTTCCTCATCTAGGAGAATCTTTCTGACCCAGGGATTGAACCCAAGACTCATGTGTCTTTTGCATTACAGATGGATTCTCTATCTGCTGAGCCAGCAGGGAAACCTGTTTGGGTGGGAGCTTTTAAACCAGAGCTATTTCTCAAGGAGGGGTCAACTTGACCCTAGAGGGACCATTTTTGGCTGAGATGTCAAATTGCTTTGGCTCAGAATGGTTCAGAATGGCTAGAGGAAATTTTCTTCTTGTCACTTGTCCTGGTTGGCTAATGAATCCCATGACTCAGACAAAATGCTTCAAGCAAACAAAACAACCATTTTCTGTGTTTCTCCAGTTCTTTGTTACCATAAAATAAGTTCTATTGATCTCTTTGTGCTAGTTTACATCTATTGTGAATCTGCTGAGCAAAATTTGCAAAATGGATAAGTATGCTTGACTATAAAGTTTTGTGTACTGACAAATGAGGGCTGGTGCATGTGAAAAGACTCATGGTTGTTTATGGTGTTCAAAATGTATCATAGATTTGTTGAAGGGTAGGTGTGGACATTTTTTCCAATATAAAGTACTAAAAAATAATTTTCTGCAAAAAAATATTCTCCATGGTATCTGTGCTGTGTCCTCAGTTGTGTCTGACTCTTTGTGACCCCTTGGACTGCAGCCCACCAGACTCCTCTGCCCCTGGGATTCTCCAGGCAAGAATACTGGAGTGGGTTGTCATTCCCTTCTCCTGGGAACTTTCCTGACCCAGGGATTAAACCTGTGTCTCTTCTGTCTCCTGCATTGGCAGGCAGGTTCTTTACCACTAGCGCCATCTGGGAAGCCCAGTAGAATTTCAAAGAAGTTCTCAGAGTAGATTGATTGAAATAAGTTCCCATTATCCTGTTTGATTGTAAAATCATATGGGCACAGGTGTTTTGAACTGGGTTAAGAAACGTAAAGCTCATAGACTCATCTGTCAAGTGAGGAAGTAGAGACTAGGAGAAAGGGAACTCTCCCATGTCCATACATGCCTGGTAGCCAAGTTAGGTTCAGAATTCAGCCACCTCAGCCCCATGCTTTCTCCACTGCATGACCAGCACGACAGGTGTCTTCTGATCCAAAAACCAGAGCCCTTCAGAGAGCAATTGTCTGACACCATGGGTGATATGTGAGCCAGCTGCATGGCATATGCTTTGTATTTCTTTGAGAACATTTCGGGAGCTCGACTGCTTGTAGGCATCAGGCACATTTTTAGACACATAGGTCATTCAGAAATGGCAAAGATGGTCTTCGGGGTCACAGGCCTGGCTTCAACACCTACAATTTGTGCAGGTGACAAGTGGATCTTTGCTGAAAGGTAGACATTTATGGGAGAGAAAGAATGTAAATTGTTCACCGGACAAATATTTACTCAAATTGTCGTTCTTTAGCATGGGGACTGTTTTAAGCAGGACCACTAGCTCCTATGGTGTGAATTCCCTTGTAGTCTGATCAGTCTTGTCCTGCTTCCTTCAAAACATTGTCCTATCCCAGAAGAGAGCTGACACTGTGTTCAACTTATGTTGCTTAGTTGCTACCAGACTGTGTCCTGTGTCCAGGCTTCCAAACCTCAAATTGGGGTGCACAATCTGATCATCCTGAGTGTGCTATTGTGGACTATGAGAAAGAATATTTATAACCATGCTGTCTGGGAGCTCTGCACTGGGTAGTCACCTTGCCTATGTAGTCAAAGAGAGGTTCATGAGGTGACACTGGAAAAACTTTGGAAGAAATTCTGTGAAAAGACCTTTAAAAAGTGATAGACTCCAATCCTGCTTCTCTTCACAAACAGAGATGACATCCAAGGTATCCCGAAGACGCCTGTAGTGTGAGGCTATATTATTCCGCTTATTAAGTTAGTATTAATAGCTGTGATAATGTAGAAATGTTAAATGTACAACTTAAGTTATGTAATGAAATGCAATTAACCATTATAGAGGGTCAAGTTCCAGTTGATTAAAAAATGATACCAGATGTGTTTGTAATTCTATTCTGTGAAAGAAATCACGTGAGCTAGTAATTAGCTCTGAAATAATATTTGGATTTCTTCACCCTCTTTGGGTTCCACTGAGTAGAACAAAGTGTATTGTCATGCACACAGAGAAATGTATCAGGTCTCTTTTTTCTCTTGGTACTATGGTCATATGAGCTTTAGGAAGGGAATTTTTAATTCAGGGTCATTGACTAGTCTGCTGTTTTCTATGGCACTTCTGTTGCATCACTTTATAAAACATCAAAATGTACTAGCTCTAGGACGCACATACTCTAGGATGTGCTGTACAGAGCAGATCTTAAAGTCTTCTTCCTGAGCCATGAATTCCTAAAGGACGATTCCTAAACATCCCATGAAGCTGAAGCAATGAAATTCTACTACTTTTCAAAGAATTCAAAGATGACCCAATGGTTGCTAACTAGATACAATAATAATTTTTCTGATGATTGCTCAGGCACGTGGAAATGGACAAGGGCACTTCAGAAATATTTTCTGGCACCTGTCTTACTCTGTTCTTAGCTGTGATCTGTGTCTAGAATCAAAGGCTCCACTCCTGCCCCTTCTCTTTTACAGTCTATGATAACAGAATCATTAACAATTTGCCAGAACAATTCTGTATGACGGAGTTAACTCCAAAAGAGGAACAATCTTTAAGTGAAATCATACTACTCAAACAAAAATAGTGTTGAACATTCCAGGGAAATCCCATTGAAATGACAATGTACTCCCTGAGTTGAAAGAGTTTGCTGTGATTACAAGCAGATTATTTGGATTCTATATCATCATCTATTTGTTCTTAGGCACATTGTTTAACTTCCTCACAACCCAACCCCTTGATCTGTAATCTGGGAAATAACAAGATGTCTCTTGTAGGAGAGTTGTCAATGAGACAGGGTATTTAGTTCTAAGCACATTTTCACTAGTGCCTGGAGTTTGTAAAAGCTCAGTTAATAAGAGCTTTATTGGCAGTAGCAGTGTTATTACTACTAGTACTACCGCTACTGACACTATACAATTATCTGCTGCTGCTAAGTCACTTCAGTCGTGTGCAATTCTGTGCGACCCCATAGACGGCAGCCCACCAGGCTCCGCTGTCCCTGGGATTTTCCAGGCAAAAGTACTGGAGTGGGGTGCCATTGCGTTCTCTGATACAATTATCTACTGGATGGCTAATTATGTAAACCGTGGAAAGTGCCCAACTGTTTATTCATTCAACAAACATTAAACAAACTTGGTTTAGGCTAAGGGCTAAAGAGACAAGAAATGAAGGACATGTGTATATAATACATACCTACACATTTGTATGTTATATGCATGCATGTGTTCTCAGTTGCTCAGCTGTGTCTGACTCTTTGAGACCCCATGGACTGTAGCCCTCCAAGCTCCTGTGTCCATGGGATTTCTCAGGCAAGAATACTGGAGTGGGTTGCCATTTCCTTCTTCAGGGGATCTTCCCAATCCAGGGATCGAGCCTGTAACTCCTGAGTCTCTCACATTGGTAGGGGGATTCTTTACCACTGAGCCACCTGGGAAGCTCCCATATGTTATATATGTGTAGGTATATATATAAAACATATAAATGTGTAAGTGTATATACACATGCATTAACTATGTATTAATGCATATACATATTAAGATATAAACATATATTAAAATATATATTACATATAAATTTCCTATGCCTGATTCAGAAAGGCTGATTTTACCTGGTATATTGCTTATTCGCATCACTTAGCAAAACAGGCTTTGGGCCTAGGGCATTAGATTGATAGGAACGTGACCAGATGTCACATTTTCAAAATTGAGTCCTGTGACCCAGTATTAAGGATTCAAACTCCACGTCAATTAAGGTCATCATTAACTAATGACAGGTATTTTGACTTTATTGTTAGAGCCAAACCAGGGATGACAATAGAGAGAGAGAACACAATTTGGGTTCAGTTTTGTTGCGGCTGGATTGCTATCATCTAGGAGCCATTTACCAAACAGAGGAGAGACACATGGCTTTATTTATAGCCGTCTGCAGGGAAGGAATGCAGTCAATTGCCCCAGCTCTTCCGCAGTCGTTTAGCTTCAGCATTATCTCTATCAGGTGGAGGATGTATTAGGCAAACATAGGCTCCCTTAGGAATGTAGGCAAATTGATCCACCAGTTAATTAGGCAATGCAGTGTCACCTGGGGAGAGACAGTTTTACAAGTGGGGGAGATTTAGTACAGGCCAATTTTTTAAAAACCTCTTGAAATAAACATCATAATCAGTAACTCTTACTTTTATTTAATAATATTGTTTTTATATTATTCTGCCAATTCAGAGACTTTGCGTTAAAATCATCCTGATGATTTATACCACTGATACTTCCGACCATGTGTGCAGACTGCCTGGCCTGTTTCAATGGCACTACTCTGATGCTATCACACTTAGACCCTTCACTCTGAAATAAACATTCCCCAAACCTCTCAAACAGATAGTGCTCAGAGCTCTCCCCTGGGTCCTCTTCTGAATTAAATCAATTAGGAAAAGACCATATGTTCACCATATGTATGTCAACTTGCCAGGAATTCCTAAAAGGAAAGGAGATGACATTAAAAAAATCACAGATAACTTGAAAACACAAAACTGAAAAAGAATTAATCAAGCAGTTAGATACCTATTGATATAATTCCAAAGCTGATTAAACTTAGACAAGAGACCTGCTGATTTTCATTATATATTACACTTCCTATTTTTTTCATTCTCATATGTAATTCATTTCTTAGGCAGTATAGGGGATCAATCACTCTTTATCAAGTTTTCTTCACCTGTTTATTCACCTGGAAAAAGTGAAATGATTGCCAGGCCAGTGGTAGTAGATCTGAACAAAATTCTTCAGAGTTTAATAGTCTGTAGAATACATGCAACAACAGTTGGTGAAGATCTTGACTGTTTCTCATTAATGAGATTGGGAATCCAGTTGGCTGAATCCTGATTATAATATCATGTTAGAATTGGAACGTGCAGAATGGATCTCTTGGTCTAACTTTAACTGTACAAATGTTAGAATTAATACCTGAGAGGGCCTCACATGGTATTTAGCACAAAGTAGAAGTTCCATACATATTTAAAATATTGAAACAATAAGGACAATGAGGGTTAGAGCAGTGATGTTGAGCAAGGTGATCTAATTAGTGAACAGGTCCGACTCCTAAACATTTGCTTCTACACTGAATGCTATCAAATATTCTCCTCCCAGTTGACCATGCCAACCCCAACTCCCACCCTCGCCATGTTGGTTTCCAGGTTAAGCATGACATCCTCACCTTGGCATCCATCAAGTCTGCCGGGTCCCAGCTTCCTCTTCTCCTTCATATTACTTAGATATACTTGTATTCTAGTCCATATGTTCTTTTGATTTACCCTCATGGTTCCTATTTTTTCTGCCTTTGCTCAAGCTGTTTCCTTCACATTGACAAACTTTTATACCCATCTCTCCTTTTCAGAATCACATCTGCCTTTTAGTGAAATTAGGGGTGAATCCACAGAGATGTTAGAGGACTGGGCCCTAATATAGTTAAAAGAAAGTTAATAACAAACAGCAAAATGTCCTGGTGTGTTCCAGAAGAATGGCAGAAGTATGTCCTTGGATACCTTCAATGAATTGCCTTTTTAGTTCCCCTTACAGGGAGTTGAGGTGCTGAAAATGTGGGGATAAACGGTCTGGTAGGACCTAACCCTGGAAGAAATGTGCACTGTGCAGAAATTGTTTTTAAGGCATTCCTATTCTTTCCTTCTCCCTTTGGCTCTTTTCCCCTTTCCATCCTGCAAATGCAGTTAAAGTTGTCCAGAGTTTTATTGCTATGCCCTGAGCCAGCTGTCTTGACAGAGGTCCAAAGAGTTAAGTACCTTCTTACTTCTTAGTTCTGTCCAATAGTAACACAACTTAGTTGCATAAGCAAGTAAGCCTTATGCAGTGCTTACTATGTGTAAGAAACTGTTAAAAATCATATATATGTATAAGTAATATTTTTAACATATTTCTTTAGTTCTCATAATCAATTAATAGGTTAATACTATTATTATCACCATTTTACAGAAGCAGAAACTGAGGCATGGAGGGGTCAAGCAACCTGTCTAGATTGCCCAGCTAGTAAATGGCAGAGCCAGTCTTTTATTTCAGTTAGTTTGGCTTGAGTCTGTGTTTTTAATGGTGATGTAGAGCCATTCATCTTTGCTCAATGGTTCAGCAGGTAAACAATCAGCCTGCAATGCAGGAGACGCAGGAGATGTGGGTTCAATCCCTGGGTCAGGAAGATCCCCTGGAGGAGGAAATGGCAACCCACTGCTGTATTCTTGCCTGAGAAATCCCATGGACATGGTAGCCTGATGGGCTACAGTCCAAAGGGTCACAAAGAGTTGGACATGACTGAGTGACTGAACACTTATATACAGCCATCCATCTAGCTGCTGAGATCTGACCATTGAAGTATAGTCAATGGGGTATAACTAGCTAACTATGTTTCTACCTTTCTATCCCAACTGGAGTCCTCCTTTAGATTTCTGAAGATATAAACCTTTTTTTTCCCCTACTTATGCCCTTTCTAACCTGAATATAGTCTCTCTTATGAGAAACTTGGGTTTCTCTGGAGGCTTAGACAGTAAAGAATTCGCCTGCAATGCAGGAGATGCAGGTTCGATCCCTGGGTCGAGAAGATCCCCTGGAGAAGGGCATGGCAACCCACTCTAGTATTCTTGCCTGGAGAATTCCATGGACAGAGAAAGCTGGTGGGCTACAGTTCATGGGGTTGCAAAGAGTCGACACAACTAAGCAACTAAGCACACACACATGCATGGTAAACTTAGTTTTCAAGTAACAAATTAAACAACAAGTACTTATTCAAAATGCATTAATGATAGTTTTCACTTTCCTCTTTTGCTTTCAGTTTTGTGAATTGTTTAGGTTACTGTCCATGACTTTGACTTTAAATCTCCCATCTTTTTCCTGCTCCTTCAAAACTTTTTTTTTTTTTGCTAAAAGTACCTGTAACTCCACATAGATCCATTTTGGGGCAACACTTACTCATGAAATCCAATTGAAGGTAGCTTACTCTTTGCCAGGCTGGCCATTATCTTCCTTTTCAATATCTCTGTTCAAAGATCCATGATGGCTTTTTGTATATAAAATTTAACTTGTTGATTTTTATATAATATCTCCTAAATACTGTAGGTTTGCCATTTATATCTTGAATGAGACGTCTTCTAAGTTCCAAACGCTGATATAGAAGAACCTGGGGGGAGAGGAACATAATGACTTTATTTTCCTGCTGATGTTGAAGCAAAGCCATATATGAAGAACTATGTCCCATATATTTATATGTTGTCACAGATCCTTGAGTTAGAAATGAGTAAAATAGTCACCATGAAATTCTGGAAATGCTTATAGTAAACTACAATGAGGACAGTGATAGAAATCCTAGGCAAGGAAAGGGTGACAGTTCAGATAAAGAACAAGGAACAGCTGTATGATGAAGGACTTACAGGAAGAAATGCTAAACCATTTTGGGAAAAGAGGGTCACATATTTTAGGGGGAGAACCACTCATATTTGACAAGCACATAGATTCAAAGAAAAAGTAATAAATGGAATAGGAGTATCCCATTGCATCTTATCTCCTGCTGTCATAGGAAGTAAACAGACAATGCAATTCACCTTTGGGGGCTCAATACCCTGGTGAGTTTCTTGGAACCTTGCAAGAAGGATGGACCATATGGTCAGATGGCCTCTGTGACAACACAGGCTCAGATGAAATTTCAAGGATTATAAATCCTCCTGTGTTTCATATTTAATCACCAGCTGGCATTGGGAAGTCTAACATTGCACAATTAAGTGCCTAGAGGTATTTTATTATTATTTTTTTAATATATCTTCCTCAGTAGTATCCGGATTTGGTCCCTGGAAAACAGACTGTGGCTCTCTTCCATGGTGATCATGAATCTGCCTCAGTAGGGCAGTCTCCCCACCGGAAGCCCATCCATAATGGTCTGTGGTAGTGATCTGTCCCACCATATGGGGGAAGATGAAACAAGAGTGCAAGCAGCCGAGGGACACACACAACTTGGAATCCTGGCAAAAACGGAAAAGAAGGAAGGGAGCATAACATATCCTCTGTTGACGCAGCCAAGCAGAGGTCAAGTAGTTAATTACATACCCTTTCTTGGTCTTAGAGTCTGTCACACAGACTTGGAGGGGAAAGAGAAAACCAGCAGGGACAGTAAACCAGTGTTTCTGGAGAGCCACCAAATTAAATATCCTTGCTGTGGAATCTCTCAGGGGCCAGTTGAATGCAAGAGAGTGGGGTCCCTGGAGGGTACCACCATGCTTTGTACACAGCGCTTGCTCATGAGGCGTGGGCATGAAGGACTCAGGGAGATAAGAGATATAAGCCAGGCTGTGTATTGAGTGATTGATGAATACCATGTCCTTTTCCAGGCCAGTTTCACCTACCGTTTGTTGTACCTTGTCCTGGAGCCATACTGAATTGCTCAGTTCACAGCTGTCCACCCTCTAGAACTCAGATCTGCCTGGAAGATGAATGGCTGAATGATAAACAGGTGGGTGGGATGAGTGCATGAATGGAGAATGAATTTCTCACACAGCAACGCTTTGAGAAATTCATTAGTTGTTTAACCCGAATGTCAGTAGCCGTCAGAGAGTTTATCTCCTAGAAGCAGCGTGGCGGGATGGCAGAGTAGGGTGGTAGCAGGTGAGGTGGCAAGAGTACACACATAGGAGAGAAGGATCCTAGAGGGGAAATTATGTGACTTATTTAAATCGGAACTTTCCCCGTGTCGTCTGTGTTTCCATGGTGCTTCAGTTATTGAATGCATAGTTTCTCATTCATTTCAAACATCTTAAAACAGCAGTACACACTGCTATATTTGAAATGGATAACCAACAAGGACCTACTGTATAGCAGAGCAAGCTCTGTTCAATGTTATGTGGCAGCCCGGATGGCGGGGGCAGTTTGAGGGAGAATGGATACATGTATATGTCTGGCTGAGTCCCTTTGCTGTCCATCCGAAACTATCACAGCATTGTTAATCAGCTATCCTCTAAAACGAAATAAAAAGTTCAGAATGAAAACAAAAAAAAGCCAGCAACCTAAGCACATTTTAATGCAATTTTCAGGATTCATGGATCCAGTGATGTCAGGAAATGCAAACTGGGAAATCCTTATAACCAAATGGAATGGTCAGTGTTACAGCACCTATTCCCTTAACCTTTTCAAGGTAAGACTGGCTCATGTCAGCTCAGCTGCAGCAAAGACAAAAGGGTTTGGTGACCGGAGGGAAAGAAAAGGGAAAACAACCTTTTTTTTCCTTTTCAACTGGTCTTGCAGGGGAAGGGGCTCACTCAGCAGGTGGGATCTCAGGGCACTGGGAGAGCAAAGGCAGTGTGCAGTGCACAGACAACAGGAAGTGAGCACACACACACCCTCTCCTGCACGTAAACACACCCAGACTTAACCCATCACTGAACTTCTGCCCCTAAGTGACCGGCACCAACAGGACACAGGTCAAAAGGTTGGAGGGTGACAGAAAATGGAGGCTTACTGAATGAAAGAGAAAATGAAAAATTCTTTTGTTTGCTTAACTCTGTGGGTCGTATAGTGACTGTGATGGCAGAATGGAGTCCGGAGTGGGAAACAGAAGTCCCTGATTTATCGCATTCTGAGAGAGGCAGTTGGAGATTCAGTTCAGGTTGGAGAAAAAAAAAATTATAGGGAAGACCTACATAAAATAAAAGTTGAGTCTCTCTGCTCTTAAGGGGGAGTGCAGACGTGATCAGCCTCTGAGGATAGTCAGAAGGTATGAGGGGCAACCTTAGGAAATTTCTCTTCCTATGATGTACAGGATGGAGGAAACACAGCACAGCTGGCCGACCCATTCTTTTCTCCCCACTTTCCATGGCAGGCACCCCATCACAGCAGGCAAGGAAGAACTTTTTGATGAAAGCTGTATGCTCTGAGTGTGTGCATGTTTTGTATATATCCATCTACAAAAGGCATGACAAGATGAAGCTCACCTGGTGAATTGTTTCACTTCATAGACAAGCATAGAATCTGGGGATTTCCTGCAATGCTTGGCTATTTCTACCCCTTTAAAACTTAAAGCACTTGTACAAGTTTCTATTTGTATGTTTCTATTTCTTTTCTTTCTTTTTGGATGATTCCATTTCTTCCAGAATGTTGCTTCAGAGTGAAGCATCAACCATTTAAATGAGGGTGTAATTGATTATCCTATGTTCCAACTCCATCCATTATTCTGTTGGTGGTGGTGTTCAGTTGCTCAGTTGTGTCTGACTCTTTGTGACCCCATGGACTGCAGCACACCAGGCTTCCCTGTCCTTCACTATCTCCCAGAGTTTGTTCAAACTCATGCCCATTGAGTTGATGATACTATCCTATCATCTAATCCTCTATCGCCTTCTTCTCCTCCTGCCCTCAATCTTTCCCATTCTGTTGATAGAGATAGTATTTTTTGAAAAGAAGAAACAGATTAGATTACACTGCTTCTGTGAGTGTTAACTCCAAAATGTCTGCTATTATTCTAGAAATCTTCCCCTATGAGCCTTCTCCTAGGTTGAACTTTAGCTATAGAAAATTTTCCCCTGATAGCTGAACAAATAATGGAATGACTGCTTCTCAAAATGGGTTTTAGATTAGAGATCCTCGAGCAGGCTCACACCTGTTATTTTTTTTTTTTAATGCAGTTTTCAATGACTTGCCGTCTAGCATTCCTGATTTTTGTTTCTAAGGGTTCCTCCATGTAAAACTGCCACAAGCCCCCAGAAAAGAGGTTTTTAGCTCCTTGCAAACACGAGGCAGATGTGAACACCTCCTGGGAGATTGATGAGTCTTACTAACCTTGTTGCAGAGATGGAAACTCAGAAACAAAGTGCCTGCGAGGATTAGGAGGAAGTCAATGTCAGCACCAGGATTAGAATTCACACTTGCCTGGTTTCTCAGCCCATGACCAGCTCCCCCACGGACCTCAGCTTTGTCTCCAGCCCTGGGTGAGGGGGCTGGGTGTTTCCAGACATTGAAAGAATCCTGTTATCTTCAGGCCTCCCCCTTGCAGGAAGGTCCCTCTTTTTAATAAGTGACAGAGCTGCGAAGTAACCTGGATTTATTCCAGTCTTTAAACTTAATAAGTGAGAAGCAGCTGATAAGAATGCTAGAAACAGACTAAAGACACCCAGTTTGTGGTCATACCACAGGGAGGCAAATCAGTGTGGTGACAATACCACATAGGATTTAGTGTCTGGCATTTGAAGCCTGCCTTTACCTCTTGGTGAGTATCTTTCATTTTTCTCTCTTTAAAAGTATTATTTAATTAAAATTTTAAAGCAGTTTTTAAGGGTTACACTCCATTTACAGTTATTACAAAATATTTGCTTTATTCTCCTTGTTGCACAATACCTCCTTAATTATCTTACATCCAACAATTCGTATTTTCAACTCCCTCGCCCCATATTGCTCCTTTTTGAGTTTCTGTAAAGGTAATCACTAGTTTGTTGTCTTTATCTGTGGGTCTGCTTCTTTTTTGTTTTATTCACTAGTTTGTTGTATTATTTAGATTCCAATATAAGTCATATCATATCATATTTTTCTTTCTCTGTCTGACTTATTTCACTTAGCACAATACCCTCCAAGTCCACCCATGTTGCTGCAAAAGGCAAAATTTCATTGTTTTCTATGGCTGAGTAGTAATCCATGATATGTATGTGTGTGTGTATATATACACACGCACATACCATTCTTCTTTATCCATTCATTGATGGACACTTAGATTGTTTCCATATCTTGGCAGTTGTAAATAATGCTGCTATGAACATTGGGGTGCATGTATCTTTTTGAATTAGTGTTTTTTGAGGGGGAGTGGAACTCCTGGGTCATATAGTAGTTCTACTTTTAGTTTTTTGAGAAACTTCCATACTGTTTTCCATAGTGGCTATATCAATTCGCATTCCCACCAACAGTTTATGAGGGTTCCCTTTTCTCCATATCCTTGTCAATATTTGCTATTTGTATTCTTTTTGATGATAGCTATTCTGACAGGTGTGAAGTGATATCTCCTTGTGGTTTTGATTTGCATTTCCCTGATGACTGGCAATGTTGAGCATCTTTTCATGTGGCTAATGACCATTTCCTCTTTAGAAAAGTGTCTATGCAGTTATTCTGTCTATCCTGGGCAATTTGTTGTCTTTTTTTTTTTTTTTTGATGTTGAATTTTACAAGCTGTTTATATACCTTGAATATTAATTCCTTATTGGTCATATCATTTGGAGATATTTTCTCCTACTCAGTGGGTTGCCTTTTTGTTTTGTTGATGATGTCCTTTGCTATGCAAAACCTTTCAAGTATAATTAGGTCCCATTTGTTTATTTTTGTTTTTATTTCCTTTACTTTAGGAGACAGATCTGAAAAGATAATACTGTAACTTATGTCAAGAAATTTTCTGCCCATGTTTTCCTCTGGGAGTTTTATAGTATTTGGTCTTACATTTAGGTTTTTAATCCATTTTGAGTTCATTTTTTTATATGGTGTGAAGAAATGCTCTAATCTCATTGCTTTGCATGTGACTGTCCAGTTTTTCCAACATCACTTATTCAAGAGACTATCTCTACTCCATTGTATGTTCTTGCCTCCTTTGTCATAGATTAATTAGCCATAAGTGTATGGGTTTACGTCTATGCTCTCTATCCTGTTACATTGATCTATGTGTCTGTTTTTGTGCCAGTAACATACTGCTTTGATTACTGTAGCTTTGTAGTATAGTCTGAAGACAAGGAGCATGATTCCCCCAGCTCTAGTCTTCTTTCTCAAAACTGTTTTGGCTATTTTGGGTCTTTTATATCTCTATACAAATTTTAAAATGATCTGTTCTAGTTCTGTGAAAAATGTCATTGGCATTTTCATAGGATTGCACCAAATCTGTAGATTGCATTGGATAGCATGGTAATTTTAACAATATTGGTTCTTCAAATCCAAGAACACAGTATATTTTTCCAAATGTTTGTGTTATCTTCAATTTCTTTCATCAGTCTCTTATAGTGTTTTGAGTGTCGACCTTTTGCTTCCTTAGGCAGGTTTAATCCTAAATACTTTGTTTTGATGTGATGGTAAGTGGTATTGTTTCCTTGCTTTCTCTTTCTGATAGTTCATTGTTTATGTATAGAAATGCAACAGATTTAGGCATATTAATTTTGTATTCTGCCACTTTACTGAATTCATTGATGAGCTATAGTAGTTTTCTGGTGGCATACTTAGGATTTTCTATGCATAGTATCATGTTATCTGCAAACAGTGACAGTTTTACATCATCCTTTCCAATTTGTATTCCTTTTATTTCTTTTTCTTCTCTGATGACTGTGGCTAGGACTTCCAAAACTATGTTGAGTAAAAGTGGTGACAGTGGATATCCTTGTCTTGTTCTTGATCTTAGAGGAAATGCTTTCAGCTTTTCACCATTGAATATGATGTTAGCTGTGTGTTTGTCATATGTAGCCTTTATTATGCTGAAGTATGTTCCCTCTATGTCTGCTTTCTGGAGAGTTTTTATCATAAACAGATGTTGAATTTTATTAAAAGCTTTCTTTGCATCTATTGAAGTAATTTTAAAAATTCTTTAATTAGCTAATGTGGTATATCACATTGATTGATTTGCAGATACTGAAAAATTCTTGCAGGCTTGGGATAAATCCCACTTGATTATGATGTGTGATCCTTTTCATGTATTGCTGGATTTGGTTTGCTAGTACTTTATTGAGGATTTTTGCATCATGTCCTTCAGTGATAATGGCCTATAATTTTTGTGTGCGTGTGTGTGATATCTTTGTCTGATTTTGGAACCAAGGTGATGTTGGATTCATATAATGCATTTGGAAGTATTCCTTTCTCCATAATTTTTTGGAATAGAAGAATCAGCGTTAACTTTTTGAAATGTTTGGTAGAATTCACCTGTGAAGCCATCAGGTCCTGGGCTTTTGCTTGTTGGGAATTTTTAAGTTGCTAATTCAATTTTACTACTGTTAATTGTTCTTATTTCCTATTTCCTTCTGTTTTAGCATTGGGAGATGATTGTACTTTTCTATGAATTTGTCCATTTCTTCTAGGTTGTCCATTTATTGGCACATAGTTGTTCTAAAAGTTTCTTAGATCTTTCATATTTCTATGGTATCAGTTTTAACTTCTTTTTCATTTCTGATTTTATTCATTTGTGACCTCTCCTTTTTTTCTTCCCTTTGGTAAAGAATCTGCCTGCAGTACAGGAGACCTGAGTTTGATTCCTGGGTCGGGAAGATTCCCTGGAGAAGGAAAGGTCAACCCACTCCAGTATTCTTGCCTGGAGAATCCCATGGACAGAGGAGTCTGGTGAGCAACAGTCCATGGGGTCACAAGAGTCAGACACAACTTAGTGACTAAACCACCACCTTTTCTTCTTGATGAGTCTGCATTGAGCCTCTGTCTAGTCTATAAAATGTAGGAAACCATCCCAACTTTAGCATTTTATGAAGATTAAATATACCAGATATGTGAGATGGGCACTTCTTAAAGTTTTTGCGCACCCATATTCCATCTTCTCTCCTATTTTAGTTATGTAATTTCTCTACAGGAGCAAAACAATACCCAAATGTGTTCATTTAAGTGTCTGATCCCCCCAGAGTGGGACTTTGTGGGACTTTATTTTTCAGCTTCCTCCTCCTCCTAAGTCACTTCAGTCGTGTCCCAACTTTGTGCAACCCCACAGATGGTAGCCCACCAGGCTCCTCTGTCCCTGGGATTCTCCAGGGAAGAATGCTGGAGTGCATTGCCATTTCCTTCTCCAGCTTGGGAAGTGGTAAAAACTTGGCTCATTGGTAAAGAATCTGCCAGCCATTGCAGGAGACATGGGTTCAATCCCTGGGTCAGGAAGATTCCCTGGAGGAGGAAATGGCAACCCACTCCAGGATTCATGCCTGGAGAAACCCATGAACAGAGGAACCCGACGGGCTACAGTTTGTGGAGTTGCCAAGAGTCGAACATGACTGAGCACAAGCATGAAAAAGAGATTTTGCAACTTAGCTGAGTCCGGTGTCAGGAGCTAAGGCCCAAATGCAGTGCATGGCAGTCAAATACATTGAGCTCAGAGTTGCAGTGTTTTTCTCCAAGGTTAGGATTTAAAGAACTCCTGCACACAGAGTCCGGGGGGCCAAGTGCAGAGGCAGTCATGGGAGTGGAGACCATGTGGAAGGCTGACATTCTGGAAGGTGCCCTTTGATGGATAAGCACTGAAGCAGGTTCACGCTGCCCTGCGTTCTCTCCCGACTGACAGCCCTGCTCTTCCTTATCTTGTTTCTCCCTCCCCAGTTTCCTTTTGCCACTCCTCCAAGAGAACATCTGCTCTTCCTAGTCTGACAAGCATGCTTTGTTCTCCAAGTAATTACTGAACATACTTTGTCTATTTCCTCAGAGAACGAATTAGCAATTCATCTTCCTAAGTTTGAAAAGGAGGGGGATAAGTTCCCTTTAACTTTTCTCTTCAAATCTGATCTGAGAGTTTTAGGCCAGAAACCTTGCAGGGATGGTTGAAGCAGGAGGACACCAAAAGGGGAACTTTTGTCAGGTATGAAGGGCAGCAGGCCTTCTGCCTCCTGGAGGAATCCCTAACTTTTGTTATTTCAACCATTTAAAAACTAGAAAGTGCTTCAGAGAAAAGGATGTAGAACAGGAAGGATTGGAAACATTTAAAAATAATGTCCCCTGTATAATGGGATCGTCATGATAATAATAATTATCGAACATCTACTAAGGGTCGGGGCTTCCCAGGTGGCGCTAGTGGTAAAGAACCCAGCTGCCAATACGGGAGACACAATAGATGTGGGTTCAATCCCAGGATTGGGAAGATCCCCTAGAGGAGGGCGTGACACCCCACTCCAGTATTCTTGTCTGGGAAATCCCATGGACACAGGAGCCTGGCAGGCGAGTCTACAGGATCACAAAGAGTCGGGCGCGACTGAAGTGACAGCACGCATGTGTGCACTAGGGTCATGCCTGATTCTGTGCTTTTATATACAATGTCGTGTTTAATGTTCAAAATAGATCTGTGAGATAGAGTCTATTTCCCCCATCTTGTATGTGCAGGACAGTGGTGCAGAGAAGCTGGACATGGGAGTTTCTGAGCACAGAACTTACAAACCACCCGGCAGAGATTCAAACCCAGAACAGTCTATCTCCAAAGTCTGTGCTCTTGACCATCAGTCTTGCCAGCTGTCCTGCTGATCATGACTTGTGTATACTCAAGCACTCACTTTACCCCACTCTCCTGGTGCCCAGGGTATCTAGGAACGCCTGTCTTCTGACAGGCATCTCAAAGTGTGCCAAGGCCTCCCACGCTGTGCCCTTAGTTCCCAAGCACTGGGGGCAGCTCCCACACCTGGGCTGATGGGCCAGGGTGGCTGGGGTTTGGGGTGATGAGATGTGAACCAATGAACTGGGGGCTTGGTTGGGAATAGCAGGCTGTAGTATTTGGCAGCTTGTAAGTGAACCCCTCACCGTAGCATATCTTACACCAAATCTTGGAATAAAGGAAAGAGAGGGACCAGCTAAGTATGTGCTCTCCAGAGCAGACAGAATCTTGAGTCTGCCCTCAAGGCCATATTTTTGTGCCTACCATGGAATTCAGGGCACCAACAACTCACCTCTGACAGTACTCTGTCATCATAAAATCTAGTACTAAGATTTAATTTGAAAGGCTAATATGAGGAACTTCCTGGGGCCAAAATATCACTATTATTTTCCATTTCCTGGAGGCTAGACAGAGTGGGATTGAAGACCACCTCCTTCATCTTCATTATTTGGCTCCTCCCAGTCTCTTTAGTTTTGACACATTGATCATTTGATAACATTTTAAAGAAGTCTGGGATTGTTTTATTAGTGACCTGATAGTGTCAGATTTAAGAGTGCTTCCCACAGGCTCTCTGAGTTTTCTAAAATACTAACCTGAGAAACTTACAAACCTCCAACCATTTCTGCCTATTGACTTGAGGGCATTTTATTTATTTATTTTTACAGTTTTCATTTTAGAAATCTAAAAATTACACTTTCTTTTTGTTCAGTCACTCAGTTGTGTCCAACTCTTCGACCCCATGGACTGAAGCATGCCAGGCTTTCCTGCCCTTTGCTATCTCCTGGAGTTTGTTCAGAGTCATGTCCATTGACCTGATGATACCTTTCAACCATCTCATCCTTTGTCACCCCTCTTCTCCTTCCCTCAATCTTTCCTAGCATCAGGGCGCTTATCCAGTGAGTCAGTTCTGTGTATCAAGTGGCCAAAGTATTGGAATTTCAGCTTCAGCATCATTCCTTCTAATTAATATTCAAGGTTGATTTTCTTTAGGACTGACTGGTTTGATCTCCTCACTGTCCAAGGGACTCTCAAGAGTCTTCCCCAACACCACGGTTCGAAGACATCAATTCTTTAGCACTCAGCTTATCTATGGTCCATTCATATGTGACTACTAAAAACACCATAAGTTCAGCTCAGTTCAATTGTATCCGACTCTTTGCGACCCCATGGACTGCAGCACGCCAGGCTTCCCTGTCCATCACCAACTCCCGCAGCCTACTCAAACTCATGTCCATCAATTCAGTGATGCCATCCAACCATAGCGTTGACTATATATGGACCTTTGTCAGCAAAGTGATGTCTCTGCTTTTTAATATGTTGTCTAGGTTTGTCATAGCTTTTCTTCTAAGGAGCAGGCGTCTTTTAATTTCATGGCTGTAATCACTATTCACAATGATTTTGGAGCTCAAGAAAACAAATTGGATGATAATTGCTTTATAGTGTTGTGTTGGTTTCTGCTGTACAACAATGTGAATCAGCCATAAGTATACCTATATCCCCTTTCTCTGGAGCCTCCCTCCCACCCCATACTCATCCCACCCCCTAGGTCATCAGAGAGCCCCGAGCTGAGCTCCCTGTGCTATACAGCAGCTTCTCCCTAGCTGTCTATTTTATGCATGGTAGTGTGAGAGCATTCTAAATTGCAGAAATTCTGGATCCATTTTTCTTCTTTTTTTGGATGACTTCCACCTCCTACACGTGGTCTGTGTACTGGTCATTGGACTAAAATTGACCAGTCCATGGAGAAGTAAGGTAAAAAATGACACAGAAATCCTCTTGTTTTTTGCCTTGTCCATTATAACTCACCCTATATAATAAAAGGGCAGCTCTCTCTTTGGTCTATCCCCAGTCCTGACTTTTAAAATGTGAAGAATGTAAAGAATGCTTATTATGAACTATAAGAGTACCTTTTAGCCACAGATGCCCTCCCCTCTTAGCTTCTTGGGCAGTCGTCCTTGGAGGAGGAAGGCAGGCTGGGGGCAGGAGAGGTGATATATTATTGTAGCTTGTTTCCTTTTTCTGCTCAGACGGGCTGCTGTCATTTTTTTTCTACTGGAAAATAACCAAGCGACACTTTGGAGTTAAACTCTCCCAGGGAAAGTAGGATGAACATTGAGAGTTTTAAAGTAAAAATCACTTTCTGCTTCTCTGCACAATTTAATCCTTCTCTAACTTATTTCCTAAATATCATGAAAACAATATTGAGTTTAAACAGTGCCAAACAATCATGGTTAACAGCAGAAGAGAGACAGCTCTTTTGCTGATTAAAACAAGAGAATTTTCTGTCACAGAACCTCAGCTGAGAGGCTGAGAGATTGCAGGAGGGGCTGCTGTAGCTTGTTTCTAGAGAGATAAAGTTGTCTTGACTGAAGGCAAGATGAGGCCACAATTCCGAAAAAAAGGATATTTACTTGTTGATTAGGACTTAGTTAACTTAACTAGGGAAGTGATGAGCTTGGTTGTTTCTTTTAGCCTCAGGAAGACTTAGGCTATTCCTACCATCCTTTCTTCTTCAGGGAGTCTCACTTCTCATAGACTGATGCCAAAGAGAGGAGATGTGGTTTCTTCATCATCCAGAAGACCAGGTGGAGAATATTATCCCTTTGCCTTGGATAAACCAAAATAACCAGTACATCTTGCTTGTGATAAGGGGCTTCCCAGGTGGTGCTCGTGGTAAAGAATCCTCCTGCATTGCAGGAGACGTACTGAGATGTGAGTTCAATCCCTGGGTTAGGAAGATCCCTTGGAGGAGGGCATGGCAACCCACTCCAGTATTCTTGCCTGGAGAATTCCATGGACAGAGGAGCCTGGAGGGCTACAGTTCATAGGGTCAGAAAAAGTCAGACACAACTGAAGTGATTTAGCATGCATGGTAGTGAAAAGGCATGAATGCCTGCCATATAGAGACACTGTGCCAACTCTAGTCAAGCTGGGATTCTGCCATCTTAGAATGTCCTGCTGAAATTCCAAGTGGATGAAACTGAGCCCAGAGCTGGTCATAACTATGAAATCATTTTATTGTTGCCTATTGCCGGGTTTATATGACCTATTTTATATCATGTAGCACAGATTTATTCTCCATTTCCTTACCTGGTCTTGGCACCATTCATCAAACACATGGCTTTACTTCTGAATTCTCAATTTTATTCCACTGATTTAATATCTGTCTTTATGTCAGTATCATACTGCTTTGTTTACCATTCCTTTGCATGAAGTTTTGACACTCACAGGTGTGTATCCTCCAAATTGATTCTGCTGTTTCAAACCTGCTTTGGCTATTCTGCGTCCCTGGCAATTACATGAAAAACAATTTAGAGCCAGCTTTTCAATTTCTATAAAAAAATTCCACTGGGAATTCTCACCAAGATTGCACTGAATCTACAGATAAACTAGGGAAGGCTTTCATGTTAATGATATTAAGTCAGCTGATCCATGAACATGGGGCACTTTTCAGATCTTTTAAAATTTCCTTCAACAATATTTTGTAGTTTTCAGAGTATAAGGTTTTAAATTCTTTGTTAAATTTATTCTTAAGTATTTTATTCTTTTTGATGTTTTTGTAAATGGGATTGTTTTTAAATTGTATGTTTAGATTGTTTGTTGCTAGGGTATAGAAATACAATTCATTTTTGTATCTTGACCTTGTACCCTGCAAGCTTTACTGAACTTATTTGTTAGTTCTACTAGCTTCTTAGTGGTTTTTTTTTAGGATTTTCTATGTAAAGAACATGTTATCTGGAAATGCCATCTTACTTTCTAATCTGGATGTTTAATTCCTTTTCCTTGCCAGATTTCTCTGGCTAGAAGCACAAGTACAAAGTTGGATAGCAAGGGTGAGAGTAGACCTCTTCTCTTCATCATGATCCTCAAGGAAAGTATCCCATCTTTGGCCATTAAGTATGATATTAACTCTGGGTTTTTCCTACACATCCTTTGTCAGGTTGAGAAAGTTCCATTCTAGTTTTAGTTAGTTAAGGGTTTTTGTCATGAAAAGGGGTTGGATTTTGTCAAATGCTTTTTGTTTATCTATTGAAATATAGTTTTTGTTTTTTTATTGATATGGTATATTTCATTAATTGATTTTCAGATTTTCAACCAATCTTGCATTTCTGGTATATATCCCATCTGGTCAGGGTGTATAATATTTTTTACTATGTTGCTGGATTTAGCTTGCTACTATTTTACTGAGGATTTCTGTGTCTTTACTCACAAAAGATACGGTGTGTGTTTTTCTTGTAGTATCTTTGTCTGGTTTTGGTGTCAGGGAAATACTGCCTCATAAAATGAGTTGGAAAGTGTTCCCACCTCTTTTATTTTGGGGGGGAAGAAATTTGTGAAACATTGATATGAATTCTTCCTTAAATGTATGGTAGAATTCACCAGTGAAGCCATCTGACTCTAGACTTTTCTTTTTGGATAGCTTTTTGATTACTACTTCAGTGTCTTTGCTTGTGATAGATCTCTCAGATTGTCTGTTTCTTCTTGAGTCATTTTTGGTAGTTTGTGTCTTTCTAGGAACTGATCCACTTCATCTAAGCTTTTCTAATTTATTAGTACACAATTGTTCATAGTATCCCTTTATATATTTTTTAACTTCTGTAAGATCAATAGCAATGTCTTTTTTCATTTCTGATTTTAGTAATTTGGTTGTTCTTTTTATCTTAATCAAGCTAGCTAAAAGTTTATCAATTTTATTAGCCAATTCAAAGAACCAGGTTTTAAGTTAATTGATTTTTTCCATTGCTTTAAATTCTCTACCACTGTTCTGGCAGACAGTGGTAGAGAGACAGGCATGGAAGAGTGGATATATTATATAAGGACAGGAAACCCACCAACTTACTAAATTACATAGGAAGGCCCTGAGGACATTGGAAAGAGGGATACCAGTATTGTTGAAAAGGTCAGGGATGACTGTTCTCTATAAGCCAAGACTGATGGTAGGAGATGCTGTTACAGAAGAAGACTCTCTGAGAGCAATGAGGATAAAAAAATCTCAGTATAATAAAAGCCAGGTGGCTGTGGTTATCTGTCAGCAGTAAAGTGACTGCTGCTGCTGTGTCACTTCAGTCGTGTCCAACTCTGTGTGACCCCACAGACGGCAGCCCACCAGGCTCCCCCATCCCTGGGATTCTCCAGGCAAGAACACTGGAGTGGGTTGCCATTTCCTTCTCCAATGCATGAAAGTGAAAAGTGAAAGTGAAGTCGCTCAGTTGTGTCCAACTGTTTGCTACCCCTTGGACTGCAGCCTACCAGGCTCCTCCGCCCATGGGATGTTCCAGGCAAGAGTACTGGAGTGAGGTGCCATCGCCTTCTCCAGTAAAGTGACTACAGATTTCAAAATGACCATCAGGGTCAAAGTGGCACCCAGGACCAGAGAATCATGACAATGATNTATATATATATAAAATCAGAGACCAGCAAGCTGAAAGCAGTTGTTTAGTTGGTAAGTCGTTTCCTACTCTTTGAGACTTGAGGTCTGCAGCATACCAGGCTCCTCTGTCCTTCACAATCTCCCAGGATTTGCTCAGACTCATGTCCACTGAGTTGATGATACCATCCAACCATCTCATCCTCTGTTGTCCCCTTCTCCTCCTGCCCTCAAACTTTCCCAGCATGAAGGTCTTTTCCAGTGAGTTAGCTCTTTGCATCAGGTGGCCAGAGTATTGGAGATTTAGCATCAGTCCTTCCAATGAACATGTAGGATTGAGTTCCTTTAAATTGGCTGGTTTGATCTCCTTGCTGTCCAAGAGACTCTCAAGAGTCTTCTCCAGTACCACAGTTCTAAAGCTTCAGTTCTTTGACACTCAGCCTTCTTTATGGCTGAAAGCAGTAGCCTCTAATAAAGTCAAAGTCTCTTAATTTTCATACTCAGAACCATTGACTAAAGGAGAAGGTGAATTTCAGTGAAAATTACATTACAACAACAAGGCAATTGTACATAGTAATTTCATCTTAGTTCTTCCCCCAGAGGACATGTGGCCACTTACTTTATGTTCAGCTCTTCTATCAAGTGAAGAGTGTTTCATCCTGCATTTATTCAAGGCTGCTCCATGCACCCACTGCAGCCTTGATGATCATTCTGTGACAATCTTCCCATTCTGGAGACTTCCTAGAGGAGTAGGGGCAGAAGTTACATCCACACTGATGCTGGGGTCTCCTCGCAGGATGGGCCCTGCTTAGGTGTAAAGATGTCAGTATTGACAGTGTAGAGCCAGGTTAGGTTGGGACAGACTTGGATCTGGGCAGAGGGCATGATCCCATCTCTGCCTGGGAACCAGTCAAACATCTTCTTTGTAAGGAAATTGGTTGCTAATCAAATGGAGATTCACACGGGTGATGCATATCGGTCTTTGGTGATCCTTCACTGTCCCAATGCCTCTAAAATCAGCATTTCCTATACTTGGTCCTGCATCATGTGGTTGATTCCAGTGTGCCCAGGATTGTTACAGCTGGGATCCTAAAATACATTTTTCACGTCAGTATGGAGACAGCACTGCCTCAGTTAGTGTAGGGTTACCCGGACTTGGACACCAGAAAGTATATGATGATGTTCTCAAATTATAATCAGACTTCAGTTTAGAACTTATGGGGCTTCCCTGGTGGCTCAGAGGATAAAGAATCTGCCTGAAATGTGGGAGATCCAGGTTCCACCCCTGTGTCTGGAAGATCCCCTGGAGAAGGCGTTGGCTACCCATTCTAGTATTCTTGCCTGGAGAATTCTATGGACAGAGGAGCCTGGTGGGCTACAGTCCATGGGGTCACAAAGAGTCGGAGATGACTGAGAGTGACTAACACTTTAGAGCTTATAAGATCCATGAATTATGCCTTTGAAGCACAAGAGCTTCTCTTATTTTGTGAGTGAAGAAACAACCTAAAAGGGTAAGTAACTGGCTTATATCTCAGAGATGGAACAGAGTTCTGAACTCCAGCCTGCCTTAATCCAAAGCTCATGTTCTGTTCATTATAATAAGTTGCCATGATGAGGGAAAGGGAAAATAAAAAATAACAACTAAATGAATCAAAAAACTAGGAACATCTGAGGTTGGACTTTACATCAACTCATGCAGTTCCTGGATGATAGTGAAGAGGTCCCTAAGTTTGTCCACACACCCTTCTCAGAACAGCCAAGGACAGAATTTCAAAATGTAAAAGACATCTGTGAACACGAGTATGTATTGGCATGCTACATGGACTTCTCAGAGGACTTGCAACCTGATTTAAGATGAGACTGAAGTGATGTCATATTTTCATTTTTTCACCCATGATGCTCATTTTTACTTTGGACTTCCCAGGTGGCTCAGTAATAAAGAATTTGCCTGCCAGTGCAGAAGATGCAATAGATACGGGTTTGATCCCTGGGTCAGGAAGATTCCCGGAGGAAATGGCCACCCAATCCAGCATTCTTGCCTGGAGAATTCCATTTTTACTTTATCACATACTTATTTTTTTCCTTATGAGTAGAAGTTGTGGGATTTGAGGCTGTTTAAGGAAAGTGTGATTTTTGTTGTTGTTGAGCTTCTTTATTGATGGTGGTAATTTAGTCACTAAGTCATGTCTAGGCTTCTCTGTCCGTGGGACTTCCCAGGCAAGAATACTAGAGTGGGTTGCCATTTCCTTCTCCAGGAAATCTTGTTGACCCAGGGATCGAACCTATGTCTTCTGCTTGGCAGGCAGATTCTTTATCACTGAGCTACCAAGGAAACCCTCCTCAGTGAATAATGGAATCTAAAGTAAAGAGGAAAGAACAAAGCTCTTTTCACTTTTTTCTTGTTAATTCCTTATCAGCTGAAACAACTGACCACGTCTCAGCTTTTCCTTTGCATATGTAATATGTATTTTTCCTAAAGAGAGCTGGATATTATAGTTGGTGACTTAGTATTTAAAAGAAGGCCCTATTATGATTTGTTTAGACATTGGTCCATTGCAGATTTGTACAGGGGAGTGACCAAATGAAACACATAAGAAAAAGCAAATGTCACCGTTATGTTCCTTCATTTTGTAACTGAGTTTACTTTGCTGTTTCTGAATCTAGAGAAATCTGGGCGTATGCTCTTGAAAGGAGCAAAACTAAATATCCAGACATTTCAGCAAAGGAAGAAGCCAAGAGAAAAAAAAAAAAAAAGGCAAGTTTCTGATCAATGGCAGAAGTCTGGCTTCCAGTGGAGCAAGCTGGTGCAGGTGGAGATGGGGGTCAGGCTCTAACCCCATGTGCCATGGCATCACAGATGCTGAGCGTGACACAAGGGCAACCTGGAGAAGATGCAGCTTAGAGTACTTTACAGAGCTTAGGTTGTCAATTCACCCATTTTTGAGCATCCTACTCAGTTCCCACCAGCCCTGTGAAAAAAGCAAAAGCTGGAAGGAACCAAAACTGTATCTAAAAGCTCGTCTTATCGCCACAGCTGATTGAACAGTGGCAGTAAATACATTTGTTGTACATGGTTTGTTCCTCTGGGTACTTTTCTAGCTTTCTGAGCAGGTGTGCACACATGTAAGCAATAATACTGGTGCAGTCTTTTATTATATTCCCGGAACTTCCTGGGTTTTTCTTTTCTTTTTTTTTTAGCGACACTGTGATTGTCCAAGGTCCATAACTCTCTCAGTTCTCAGAGATCACTTTTGATTAGAAAAGAGACCTTGGGTCTCCCCTCGCCCCCAGGAACACATTCAAAGCAGATGTTGTCCATTATTCTTTTCCTACAAGAAAGGGATGGAGCAGTGACATTTGGATTACCTTTCTACACCAACAGGTATTAGCCAAACAGGAGAAATTATTTATTCCTCATTAAAATTGGCTACCCAGACACCCTAAATGTCATAACCATGACTTTGCACTGCCTTAGGGAGACTTATGGCAATATGTGGCACTAAATGATCTGAGTGACAAATTGTGGCTTCACTGGCCCAGGGGAAAAAAAAAATCTCATGTTTTGGATTAAATGGCTTATTTTAGGTCACAAAAGGGCACAGGTGAATTAGCCAAGGCATCAAGGGATTTGAATGCCCTTAATTAAGTGGTCACTTTGGTAGAGTTCTTTATTTTAAAGAGAACTTGTTTGCTTATAATTTAACACTGAAACTGCCAGGAAGAAAATGTTATAGCTGAAAGTTTATCTGCCCTGCCGCCTGCTGCCAACCATGAAACACTGTTCTGGAAACTCAAGAGAGCTCTGTAAACAGAGCTGCATTAAAACTCAGGGACTCTGGGTGCAAATGAAACCTTTCCATAGTGGAGTTGGAACTTTAAATCCTCTATCAGTACCCTTGGAAATTAGAGGGTGTGAGCTGACTTAAAATTCTAGCTAGAAGTTAATGGCAAAAGAGACCATTTGTGTTTCTAGCTCAGGCAAATGAGGCTCATTTCCTTTTTACTGGGGAAAAAGAATCTTGCCAAAATTTGTCTTGTTGGTAAAAGCGCTTGTCAGCAGAAGAAAAATAATTTTGGAAAATAGGAAAACTTCCCTTTCTGCCCTCCTTCAAAGTGTCTAAGTGATGTACTGTCATTTTACAGTCATTCAAACTTATGTGTATTTCACAGATGATAAAAGTACTGAAAATTGAATACATCTTCTGTGTTTAAGAAGGAGAAAAGACTCTGCTTCTTTCAATCTGCAAGACCTATATCCTTAGTTCCTTTTCTTTTTTACATCCTGGTTTATAAAATGATAATTGGCTTTTAGCCTGGATCCTGGGACCTCGTTAACTTGAGTCAATAGTTATATTGCTCTGTGGTTTATTCTCATTGGTTAAAAAAAAAGAGATGATGGTACAGTCATATTATATTACAGCTATTCCAAGATATAATTAATATTTTCAAAGAGCTTTAAGAACTTTGGATGAAAAGAAGCGCAATGGAAAGCAGAACATTATTGTTTGTTCTTTCACATTTCTATTAGGTTTGAATAAAACCTCCCCTTTATGAAAGAGTATTAGCAGCTGAGAATGACAAAGACAGTTTCCTTAGAAATCTAGAGGACTTGAAATAGAGTGTGTGGAAATAGAGTGCAGAAAAGGAAAGAATGCATTTTTAAAGTCTATTAAAAGCATGTTTCAGACAACATGATGATTTTGTGAACATGCTTCCTGCACAAAGAAAAGATAGGGACATTCTGGATCTTAGAGTTAAGTCTGATCCAGATGGAAACTCACCCACCCAAAGTTTGGTTTTGCACACAGTCACCCATGTGTTCTCCTCACTTCTCCTTGCCTGTAACTTCTTGCAGCTTCCCCCTCGTGGCTTCTGTCTGGCTTCATTCTGTCCATGTCAGCATCCCTGAAGCTCAGGTGGTTGTACCTGCCCATTGGCCCTTTCTAGAGTTCTCAGATCCTCAGTAAGCTCTCCTTTTAGAGGCAATTATTTCACAAGCATCCTTCCTGCCTCCTTACACCTTTTTATCATTATGTTCTTTTTTCATTTGTCTTGTGTCTCTAACTTCATCAGATGCTCACTGAGACAAAGATCATATATCATTCCACTTCTGGTTCTATCATGACATACATTATCTTTCAGCATATAGAATAACAGTTAAATTTAGCCACCCATTACATTTTCTATATTTAAGAGGATGGGCAGAAAGAGGGAAAGAGAAAGAAAACATCTTCCAACACCTTAACATTGGAAAACTAGTCTTTATTTCAGCAAGGATGAATTGCTGCAATTTAGGGCTTCAAGGAAATGCAGCTTCCACTGACTTGTTTCTGGCTGGTTTTTTTTGAACTGTGATGGGTGTGAGATCTCTGTCTTTTTCCTGGTGTCACATTGGGGCCTTGGCTATAGAAGTGGCCTCGTCAGTCTTGGTGATGGAAGAGCCTGTGATGACCTCCTTCCCCATGACTCCATTGAGAAAGCAAATGGGCTATCTTGTTCTCATCAAGAATCCAGGGAGAACTTCCCTGGTGGCGCAGTGGATAAGAATCTGCCTGCCAATGCAGGGGATACCAGTTTGATCCCTGGCTCTGGAAAGATCCCACATGCTGTGGATCAACTAAACCTGTGTGCTACAGCTACTGAGCCCTTGCTCTCCAGCCCACAAGCTGCAACTACTGAGCCTGTGCACTGCAACTCCTGAAGCCCACAAGCCTTGAGCCCAAGCGCCACAACAAGGGAAGCCCCTGCAATGAGAACACCACGTGCCACAGCAAAGAGTAGCCCCTGCTCCCTTCAACTAGAGAAAGTCCATGCAGAGCAATGAAGACCCAGTGCAGCCAAAAATTAATAAATAAATGAATAAAATTACTTTTAGAAAAATTAGAATCTAGGGAAGTGACTGCAGGGTATATTCTCGTCTCATGACTGGAACACAGAATAGGTGAGACCATTAATAGCTGGCTGTTCTACCCTAGTTAGACCGTCTTCTAAAGGAAGTATGTTTTAAATAGACATCCCATGATATATTAGTAACATTTTTCAGGCCTTCAAACTACTTTCCTGGTAGCTCAGACAGTAAAGAATCTGCCTGTTATATGGGGGACCCAGGTTTGGTCCCTGGTTTGGGAAGATCCCCTGGAGGAGGGCATGGCAACTCACTCCAGTATTCTTGCTTGGAGAACCCCATGACAGAGGAGCCTGGGGAGTTGGAGTCCATGGGGTCGCAAAGAGTCAGACACAACTGAGTGACTTTCACTTTCAGGCCTTGAACCCATTTTGAGAAGTCTATTCACATACCCCTTTCTTAAAATTTCTCATCACCAACTCTCAATATGCATCTTTCCAAATTCTTGACCATGGAACTAGATCAATAGATACTTCCTAGGAATCAGAGGATTCATTCCCTTGAACCTTTTCTTCTGGACAAAGTGGAGAATAAAATGTGCACTTAAGATTACTCTGCACTTATTTCAAGGTTTCAAGTGTGTGTGTGCTCAGTCATGTCCAACCTTTATGACCCCTTGAACTGTAGCCCATCAGGCTGCTTTCTGTCCATGGAATATTCCAGGCAAGAACACTGGAGTTGATTGCTATTTCCTCCTCCAGGGGATCTTACCCACCCAGGGATCAAACTCATGTCTCTTGTATCTCCTGCAATGGCAGGCATATTCTTTACCACTGAGCTACCTGGGAAACCCTCACATTTCAGGGTTACTCATGGAAAAATCTTCCATCCCACAACACTCTCCTTTCACCTAGTGCCTGCCTATCTCACCTCTAAGCCAGGCCAAACTGGGCAATCCAGAGATAATCTGATAAGCAACATACCTGATTTAGAAGCTTTTTAATTGCACTGATCTCTTTAGTTTCCTCGGAAGTAGCATTGCTTCACATACCCTTTGTGTCAGGAGGAGCTGAACCAATAGATTCCACTAAGCCGTTACTTTAAGGGCTGACATCCACTGTGAGGATTCCAGTGGTGACTGAAGATATCCGTCTGTATCACTAGACACTGGGAACTGGGGGAATGTCCATGGGATGGCTGGGTCTCCCTGTACAGCTGCAAGAACAAGGGAGGTGATAGCAAGAATGCTCAGCCCAAAGGAAGTCTGACAAATGAGACCCATGAGTTTCATCCTGAGACCCCAGGTCTCAGTGCTACTTAAGAGGCAGTTGCCAAAAGAAGTCACAATTTTTCAGGATTTCCTTGACACTTGGGTAAAGGACAGGGACAGGATTTGCACTATAGCTGTGTGGTGGTCCAAGAGGGCAGCCCAGCCTTTGTTGGTTGCCACCTGCTCTGGGCTTGAGGACTGAGTAGGACCTGGTGCCTGGGGAGGTGCCAGGACTCTCTAGAGGGGCCTCTGCTTGTCACCACTAGAGGTTCTCTCTGTCACATGAGGCCATCTACTTAATACCTATATCCTGGAGATTAAATAGCTGTGGTAGGACAGCTCTGTAGGTCAGATCATTTTCTGAGATCTGATTTCCAAATTAGGCACTCTGCCTATTTTGATGATTACACTCATTTTCCTTCTTACTTCCTCTCTTCTCCATTTCAATTGAATATAATCAATAGTCCCAGCCTACTACACTCTGCTATGAAGCACATTTCAAAGGCTGGATTGCTACCCTCCCCAATCTTTTCCCTATGGTAAAAAAGAAGGGTGTCTTTGGGGCCCTCTTGAGGGACTGATGAGACAGTGGGTTGAGCTTTATGCCTATTTTGGGAATCCAGCACATCCCCAGAGTTTTTTAAGTTCTTTAAAAATTTTTTTTAAATTTTTTAAATTTATTTCTAGCCATGCTGGGTCTTCATTGCTGTGCTCAGGCTTTCTCTAGTTGCAGCAGGGGGTGGGGGGCTACTCTCTAGTTACAGTGTGCAGGTTTCTCTTGGCTGCTACATTTTCTTGCTGTGGAGTACAGGTTCTAGAGCATGGGCCTCTGTAGTCTCACATGCAGCATGTGGAATCTTCCCGGACCAGGGATTTAACCCGTGTTCCCCGCACTGGCACACAGATTCTCAACTACTGGCAAGCACAGTGAATGCAGACACTACGGCCATTATGCTTGTATCAGCAGTGATTGCCCTTAGTTTAACATCTTCAAAATGCATGACATTATTTTCCCCCAGATACAGATAAATATAGAGAATTGCTATCATTTTGTTTAAGAATAACTTCTCCTTCCTGACTTGGCTGCTACACTTTATCTTTTGGACCACATTGAGGTCCAGTGCTGGCCACCTACTTGGCAATAAGAAGGTGTTAGAGGAGATTAATGAGTGAGAAGCATTTACTTATGCGTTAGAGTTTTTGAAGTCCCCTGATCTCTTGTAGATCATCAGTCCTATTCCAACTGTAAGGATGCCCTTTTTCTCGAGTCAGCACCATGCCTTTTACACAGGAGACCTAGTGAGTTTCTTATTTTGATTGGAAGCATCATTTAGCAATTTATGATTTTGAGTCTATATCCAGCTTTGGCTTGTGGGGTTCCCAGACCAGTGTCTAAAGATGGTAAGGAGTTCTTGAAAGGTTGTATTTTCTCAGAAGCATCCTGGTTGCAGAAACTATGGATTGAAGGTGGAGGTGGGAAGGAGTCGTGACAGGAGACAGAAAGAGCAGCTAAAAGACCACTGAAATGGTCTGAACAGAAGGGAATTTTGATTTAAACAAGGGTAGTGGCAATGGAAAGAATAGGTGTGGATAGTTGTAAGAGATGTCTGGAAAGTAGAATCAGTAGGACTTGATGAGAACTGGATACTAGGTGTTCAGAAGGAAAGAGGGTTCTAGCTTGGATAAACAAATGGATCTTGGCTGGGGCTGAGGATGTAAAAAGAGGAGCAGAATTGGCAGGAAAGATGATGAATGAATTTAGCTTTCAACACATTCCATTGGAGATGCTTGCTCGCTCTTTTCAGAGAGAATCTCAGGAAGGTTTGGGTATTATATTTTGTATATGGCCTCCTTAGCATATGGAGGACTCCCTCAAGGCATGAGCCCTCAGTTCCCAATCAAAGGATGTCACCTATCCCTCTGACCCTGTGTTTCCTTTTATTTGGACATGGATGGGTCATACAGAAGATCTAGAGACTTTTCTACTAATATTGTTCCACTGTTGCATGTAACCTGGGATTCCCATATATGGAAATTTGCCTGTGACAGCCAGTCATTTTTATTAACTTGGCCAAATTTTCTAGGTACTTGTAGTTGATAGGACACTGATATATTAAAGGATCCAGGATCATCTAGTACATGACACATTTCTTCACTCAGTTCAGTTCAGTCGCTCAGTCGTGTCCGGCTCTTTGCGACCCCGTGAACCGAGGCACGCCAGGCATCCCTGTCATTCACCAACTCCCAGAGTCCACCCAAACCCATGTCCATTGAGTCGGTGATGCCATCCAACCATCTCATCCTCTGTCGTCCCCTTCTCCTCCTGCCCTCAATCTTTCCCAGCATCAGGGTCTTTTCCAATAAGTCAGCTCTTCGCATCAGGTGGCCAAAGTACTGGAGTTTCAGCTTCTACATCAGTCCTTCCAATGAATATTCAGGACTGATTTCCTTTAGGATGGACTGGTTGGATCTCCATACAGTCCAAGGGACTCTCAAGAGTCTTTTCCAACACCATGGTTCACAAGCATCAATTCTTTGGCACTCAGCTTTCTTTATAGTCCAACTCTCACATCCATACATGACTGCTGTAAAAACCATAGCTTTGACTAGACAGACCTTTGTTGGCAAAGTAATGTCTCTGCTTTTTAATATACTGTCTACATTGGTCATAACTTTTCTTCCAAGAAGCAAGTGTCTTTTAATTTCATGGCTATAGTCACCACCTGCAGTGATTTTGGAGCCCCCCAAAATAAAGTCAACCACTGTTTCCGCATCTATTTGCCACAAAGTGATGGGACGAGATCCCATGATCTTTGTTTTCTGAATGTTGAGTTTAAGCCAACATTTTCACTCTCCACTTTCACTTTCATCAAGAGGCTCTTTAGTTCTTCTTCACTTTCTTCCATAAGGGTGGTGTCATTTGCATATCTGAGGTTATTGATACCTCTCCTGGCAATCTTGATTCCAGCTTGTGCTTAATCTAGCCCAGTGTTTCTCATGATGTACTCTGCATATAAGTTAAATAAGCGGGGTAACATATACAGCCTTAACGTGCTCCTTTCCCGATTTGGAACCAGTCTGTTGTTCCATGTCCAGTTCTAACTGTTGCTTCTTGACCTGCATACAGATTTCTCAAGAGGCAGGTAAGGTGGTCTGGTATTCCCATCTCTCTCAGAATTTTCCACAGTTTATTGTGGTCCACACAGTCAAAGTCTTTGGCATAGTCAATAAAGCAGAAATAGATGTTTTTCAGGAACTCTCTTGCTTTTTAAATGATCCAAGGGATGTTGGCAATTTGATCTCTGGTTCCTCTGCCTTTTCTAAAACCAGCTTGAACATCTGGAAGTTCACAGTTCAAGTACTGTTTAAGCCTGACTTGGAGAATTTTGAGCATTACTTTACTAGCATGTGAGTTGAGTACCACTGTGCGGTAGTTTGAGCATTCTTTGGCATTACCTTTCTTTGGGCCTGGAATGAAAACCGCCCTTTTCCAGTCCTGTGGCCACTGCTGAGTTTTCGACATTTGCTGGCATATTGAGTGCAGCACTTTCATAGCATCATCTTTTAGCATTTGAAATAACTCAACTGGAATTCCATCACCTCCACTAGCTTTGATCATAGTGATGCTTCCTAAGGCTCACTTGACTTCACATTCTAGGATGTCTGGCTCTAAGTGAGTGATCACACCATTGTGATTATCTGGGTCATGAAGATCTTTTTTGTACAGTTCTTCTGTGTATTCTTGCCACCTCTTCTTAATATCTTCTGCTTCTGTTAGGTCCATACCATTTCTGTCCTTTATTGTGCCCATCCTTGGTATCTCTAATTTTCTTGATGAAATCTCTAGTCTTTCCCATTCTGTTGTTTTCCTCTATTTCTTTGCATTGATTGCTGAGGAAGGCTTTCTTATCTCTCCTTGCTATTCTTTGGAACTCTGCATTCAAATGGGTATATCTTTCCTTTGCTCTTTTGCCGTTTGCTACTCTTCTATTCACAGCTATCCGTAAGGCCTCCTCAGGCAACCATTTTGCATTTCTTTTCCTTGGGGATGGATTGATCCCATACAGTGGGATTCTGTACAATGGCCTCCTGTACAATGTCACAAACCTCTGTCCATAGTTCTTCAGGCCTTCTATCTATTAGATCTAGTCCCTTGAATCTATTTGTCACTTTCACTGTATAATTGTAACAGATTTGATTTAGGTCGTACCTGAATGGTCTAGTGGTTTTCCCTACTTTCTTCAATTTAGGTCTAAATTTGGCAATAAAGAGTTCATGATCTGAGCTCCCAGTCTTGTTATTGCTGACTGTATAGAACTTCTCCATCTTTGGCTGCAAAGAATATAATCAATCTGATTCTGGTGTTGGCCATCTGGTAATGTCCATGTGTAAAGTCTTCTCTTGTTTTGGAAGAGGGTGTTTGCTGAGACCAGTGCGTTCTCTTGGTAAAACTATTAGCCTTTGCCCTGTTTCATTCCGTATACCAAGGCCAAATTTTCCTGTTACTCCAGGTATTTTTGACTTCCTACTTTTGTATTCCAGTCCCCTATAATGAAAAGGACATCTTTTTTGGGTGTTAGTTCTAGATGGTCTTGTAGGTCTTCATAGAACCATTCAACTTCAACTTCGTCAGTGTTACTGGTCAGGTGATAGACTTGGATTGCTGTAATATTGAATGGCTTGTCTTGGAAACAAACAGATCATTCTATTGTTTTTGAGATTGTATCCAAACACTGTATTTCAGATTCTTCTGTTGACTATGATGGCTACTCCATTTCTTTTAAGGTATTCTTGCCCACAGTAGTAGATATAATGGTCATCTGAGTTAAATTCACCTATTCCAGCCCATTTTAGTTCACTCACCCTGTGTTTTTAAGGCCATTTCCCTTTCTGATGAGTGGCTTTGAAAATTCAGCTTCCCCCTTCAGGGATCTCAGCTGCAGTTTCTTTCCTTCAGCCTAATTGCATCTCCCTTGATTTTGAAGCTAACAAAACTTTCCCCAAGCACCATTTACTTCTAAATATTTTCTCCTAGACACTGAAAGAAGCTGAAAGCTTCATCTCGCTGTTCCCTCAGTAACTCCACAATGTTGTCAGTGAGAATGGCCCTGAATTCTGTTTTGGCTGCTGGTTCCCCATCACTGGTCTTTAACATTCACAATCCTTCACAGAGGAAGCATGAGAAAAAAAAAGCGGCGTATTGTGAAAAGTTGTATTTCATTCATCATATTCTACCTTGGTGGCTAAAGAAGTTTGACCCGTAAACACCACTCAAAACAACGGTGTGTCTTTATATGTTTCACACAAAAATATTTCTGGTAGTTGACTTTGTTTGGCTGGTAGCAGAGGTTTGTCTTTGATTTCTTTAAAAAGTCTGTGCAGCATAATTCTTTTGGTGTTAATGCCTGGCAACAGTTTTGGAGAGGACGAATGAAATCTGACTTGGCTGGAATTTACAGATTGCAAGCACGGTCTGAGAAAGGGCTGTTCCCATGTTCTCCATCTCAAAAAGACTGTCACGTGGTTCTGCCCCCTCCAAGCCAGGATGCTGAGAGTTATGAGGGAAGGAGCCAGGAAAAACATTCCCCCTCTTTATTTCTTTTGGATGCAATTTGTCCTGAAACATCCAGAGACAAAAACGACTTCTGTTGTTTTAGTAGCTGTATGTGAACAACGCTCTACTCAATGCTTTTCTCCAAAGCATGAGTGCTACATTCTCTCACTGACCACTATTCGAAAGGTGAAGTCCATGTGCAACTCACGTTGCTAGATTCCTGCCAATTCAGTTTTTTTTTTTAAAGACATTTGTTTTAAAAAACAAAACAAAACAAAACATGTTTAATGAATCTTCTCTGAAAATGTATTGGGGGTGGGGTGTGGCAGTGGAGGCATTGTTGCATCTACAGTGAGCACTAACTGCATCCTGGATCAAATGTGTGGTTTTTTTAAAAAGAATTTTTTTTTTTTTTTTTTTTTAGTCAATGGCTCATAGAGGCATGCATTTGGGCTATATCTACTAAACATGAAATAAATGTCTAGGAACTTTAGGCAGACTATCTGACTCAACTTTGTATACTCAGACTACTGGTCAAGGTCATTCTAAAGTCCATCTCAGATTTTCCCATCCCAGCCATTTTCTGCCAGGCTCTGAAAGCTGGTCTGCATTTAAAACAGAAGTGATTTTTTCCTTATGTTGAGTGTCACTGAACCACAGAGAAAATAACTAATAACGGAAGCAGCACAGCTACTATATTCTAGGCACAGCACCAAACGCTCTCTTTGCTTAATCTTCTTTCATTGGGAACAAAGGCAAGGGGTCATGATGTCATGATGTAGTGTCCAAGATGCTCAACTGGGGGGCACATTTGGATTTGGGTGTACACTGGAGTCATGGAGGAAAATGTTGGGAGTTGAAGCTGGAAAGGTAAGCTAGTTGACTGTTAAAAGACACACATGACCCATGCTAATTACCCCAGCCCAAAGGGATCACTTTCTTCCCATTTTTTCTTCTCTTTCCTTTGGTCCTTATCTTGTTATGTTTCATTTCTTTAGTTCCCATTCTGTCCTCTGCCAGTGACTGTGAACCCTCAACCTCCCTGACTCCCTTGGGCTCTGAATCACGGTCCATGGGTTCTGATTGCCGTGGCCACTCCCACTCTGGTCAGCCTGATGGCTCTGAACTGTGTCAGCAGAGTTGCGTTCCACATAGCACTGTTTTCTCCTACAGGAATTTCATAAGGTATTTGGGTCCCTGAGACATCCTAGCATGCTGTATGTCTTGATAAAAATCTTCCCTGCTGTCATATTTGGAGCAGGAGGGTAGAGAGCCCACTGCACTGGCCTTCTTCACTGTAATCCCTAGTACAATAGAGAAAGGCTCACTCTGAGGAAAAGATGCTGTAAGGCTTACAGACGGAAGCAAGAGACTAGAAATACTCAACTCCTGTGTTTTTCTGATTTTTTTTTTTTTAAATCTGGGAGACTTTCTGAGATTGAGGATCACATGTGTCAAGGTTAAAAGAGAACTGAGGCTCAAGAAAGGTGAACTGATTAAAAGAGTGGTAGGCTAATAACAAAGAATAAAATAATGCCATTTTGCAGCAACATGGATGGATCTAGAGATTATCATACTGAGTGAAGTAAATCAGAGAAAGAGAAACACCATATGATATCACTTATACCTGAAATTTAAAAAAAAATGATACAAATGACTTTACTTACAAAATAGGAACAGACTCACAAACTTTGAAAATAAATTTATAGTTCAAAAGGGAAAGGTTGGGGGGGGATAAATGAAGAGTTTGGGATTAACATATGCACACCACTATATATAAAATAGGTAATCAACAAGGACATGCTGTATAGCACAGGGAACTCTACTCAATACTCTGTAATTAGCTATATAGGAAAATAATCTAAAAAGAATGGGTATATGTACACATATAGCTGACTCACTTTGCTGTACACCAGAAACTAACCGTGATGGTGGTGGTTTAGTTGTCTGCCTCTTTTGACCCCATAGACTGTAGCCTACCAGCCTCCTCTGTCCATGGGATTTCCCAGGCAACAATACTAGAATGGGTTGCCATTCGCTTCTCTAGAAACTAACAATACTGTAAATCAACTCTAATACAAGATAAAATAAAAAAAAATTAGGAGGAAAAAAGAGTGATAGACTAAATATTGAACATTTAAATTGGTCTATTATTTCTGTGGGTAGCCAAGGAAATATGGCCTTAAATCACTGTCAATAAGCTGCCAGGGTAGTTGGATGGCTCATGTCATGTGGAATGTAAAAAGAACCAGCCTAAGTCCTGAGGTTAGAGAGCTGTGAACTTGGCTTTTACTGCTGACAAAATGATAACTCTGGATACTGCAGATGTGATTTGTGATGATTTACAAGGAAGGCCACATTCACTCTTACTTAGGTTCACTTAGAATCCACATTAAATCAGCTGCATTTCTTTTTTGGAAAGTACTAAGTGGGTTAATCATGAGAATCATAAAATGTCTGGGGTGTTTTCATGTCATTTGACAAAATCTCATTGAGAGAATAGGAGTACAGGAGTCTTTGTGAACTAAGTTGAAATCCTTCTGCCACCGCTGTCTGATCAAGCATCTTAATTGCTTGATGTCCCAGTTTCTTTATAGGTAAAATGAGAATAATAATATGGCCTATTTTATATAATTATTACAGAAATTAAATGTGCTAATGCACACAATGCTCTTAGAAAAATACCTAGCACTAAGACTCCCAATACACATTAGCTGTCCTCATAATCATAATGGGGAATCTTCTTTTTGTACACCTGAAGAAATGAGGACTATCACCATGCATTCCAGAGAGTTATGCTGCTGCTGCTGCTAAGTCGCTTCAGTCGTGTCCAACTCTGTGCGACCCCATAGACGGCAGCCCACCAGGTTCCCTTATCCCTGGGATTCTCCAGGCAAGAACACTGGAGTGGGGTGCCATTTCCTTCTCCAATGCATGAAAGTGAAATGTGAAAGGGAAGTTGCTCAGTCATGTCTGACTTAGCGACCCCATGGACTGCAGCCCACTGGGCTCCTCCATCATGGGATTTTCCAGGCAAGAGTACTGGAGTGGGGTGCCATTGCCTTCTCCACCAGAGAGTTATAGCTCCTGAATAGTGGTAGACCTAAAGAGTGATGATCATTTCCATGACGATCAACTTTATGTGGGGTTCTCTGGGTTGTATCCCTGACCTTGACTCTGACAAAATTGTTCCCAGTGATGTGCTTTAGGGTAGAGGAGGAGAAGTTGTTACCTAACTTATAGCTGAAGCAAAATGAAGGCAGAGTAACTATGTTGAATCCTAGAGCTAGAATTTTTTTTTTTTAATAAGTGGAAAAGTTGAAAAGAAGGCTTGAGATCACAAAATGTAGCTTAGTGAGTCTAAGTGCTGAGACTTTTATTTAGGTTCCAAACTCAACTGTGAAAAAGCAGAGACACCACTTTGCTGATAAAGGTCTCTATGGTCAGAGCTATGATTTTTACAATAGTCATGTACAGATGGTGAAAGTTGGGCCAGGAAGAATGCTGAGTGCCGAAGAATTGATGCTTTAGAATTGTGGTGCTAGAGAAGATTCTTGAGAGTCTCTTGGACTACAAGGAGATTAAACCAGTCAATCCTAAAGGAAATCAGTCCTGATGCTAAAGCTGAAACTCCAATACGTTGGCCACCTGATGCGAAGAACTGACTCATTTGAAAAGACCCTGGTGCTGGGAAAGATTGAAGGTGAGAGGAGAAGTGGACGACAGAGCATGAAATGGTTGGATGGCATCACCGACTCGATGGACATGAATTTGAGCAAGCTCCGGGAGTTGGTGATCGACAGCGAGCCTGGCATGCACAGTCCATGGGGTCGCAAAGAGTCGGACACGACTGAGTGACTGAACTGAACTGAACTGAGAAGATTCTAGAGAGTCCCTTGGACAGCAAGAAGATCAGACCAGTCAGTCCTAAAGGAAATCAACCCTGAATATTAATTATAAGGAATAATGTTGAACCTGACGTTCCAATACTTTGGCCACCTGATGCACAGAACTGACTCACATGAAAAGACCCTGATGCTGGGAAAGATGGAGGGCAGGAGGAGAAGTGGGTGAGAAGAGGATGAGACGGTTGAATGGCATCACCTACTCAATGGACACAAGTTTGAGCAAACTCTGAGAGATAGTGAAGGACAGGGAAGCCTGGTGTCCTGCAGTCCATGGGGTCACAAAGAGTTGAACACAACTTAGCAACTGAAAAACAAAAATTTTAGAGTAGAAGGCATCTGATTCAAAAGTAATTTTTATAGAACTTGGAAATTAAATATTGTATGAGTCACTAAAACTACCACAACATTGTTAATCAGCTGTACCCCAATACGAACTGTTTTTGGTGTTAAAAAAATTAAAATAAAAATGGTAAAGATTTTCAAAAGCTAATGTGATATTAGTGAAGTGAAAGTTGCTCAGTCATGTCTGACTCTTTGCAACTCCATTGACTATACAGTCCATGGAGTTCTCCAGGCCAGAATACTGGAGTGTAGCCTTTTCCTTCTCCAGGGGATCTTCCCAACCCAGGGATCGAACCCAGGTCTCCCACATTGCAGGCTTATTCTTTCCCAGCTAGCCATGATTAAGCTACTTAAAATAATGAAATGCTCATCCTTGCACCGTGGTCCCGGGGAACACTGCATTTTGTTCCCAGTCAGAAGTGCTCAGAAGGGACATGGCATGCAAGGACGCTACTGGAGAGTGGAAGGGAGATGGGGGCCAAAACACTTGGTTAATGGTTGAAGCAATTTGTGGTAATTGGCCTGGAGAAGAGTAGGAATGGAGAATTTAGGTATTCATTAAAATACCTAAAATATCTAATGGAGGATGGCGAGGCAATGTAAAGGAATGAAACACAGAGGGCAAAAGTGGTACAAACGTGAAAATTATAGCAGGTGGATTCCACGTAATGATTGGGAAGTACTTTGTAGCACATGGGAATGGCTGAAAGTGAAAGATCTTGCCTGTAGAGGGGTGAGCTTCTTGTCACTTTCAGTATCTAAATGCAGTCAGGAACATGATTTGGGAGAGAATTTGGGGCCAGATTAAGCTTCTTTCTTAACCCAATATCCCTCCTTCTCACTGAACCAGCAGCAAATAGAGACAAATTTGAACATAATTGATTATAAGGTGATTGACTAAGTGGGTCACTAAGAGGTAAAGGTAGAAATGTAACCAAAAACAGGGAGCTTGGAAAATGCAACGCTTCCTAGTAACCAGCCCTAGAGAAGTACCAGTAAGAGTTAAATACAAAACAAAAAGAGTCCCTGTGTGAAAACATGGTTCAAACAAACAAAATCTCAAGTAGCTTAAGAACTGTGTAAAGAAATCCAAGGGAATGTGAGTGGGTGGGTGGGGAGATAAATAGTTTGCAATGAGCCATGAAACTAGGTTCAGAATAAGTAGATAGAATCAATGCTAAGAGTACAGTTAAGGAGAACAATCACCCTATACAGTGTTTTGATACAGAAGGTAAGGAATGCCAGTGGAGAGCAAAAATAGGAAAAGGTAGAATGAATTTTCCTGAAGGAGACCAGCCTGTGCTCAGAGGTATCCAGAGGGACAGCGCTGGGTGGGCTTTCATTGATGTCTTTTGTAAGAGTGCCTGGGGGTGTGGCCATTCTTTCCTTTACCTGCCAGAGGTATATACAATGTGCAGTTCTAGCCAGAAGATGCAGAGTACTAGACAATCAAAGGAAGGGGAAAATAAAACCACCTCCAAAGAAAGCAGTTGAAAAAAATTGGACGAATAATTCCCTCCTGCACTCTGTAACGAAGGGATGTTCTCAGAGGTGAATTAACAAAGGTGAATTAGCAAGGAGGATGCCAAAAGCAATCACCTAAGCAGCAAAGAATTTGGAGACTGGTTTCAGAAACCTGGGTTGAAGGATAACTCTCAACTGATGCCAGGGGTAGGAAGGTCATTAATAAGGGAAAGGGGACAAGCGGAATAGATACAAATCTGCTTACAAGAAAGCAACGTTAATAGAATAAAGCAAGGCAGGTGTGTAATGGAAGTAGAAGCAATTAATTTTGAAATGGTAGGATTCGTGGGGGGAAAGGTAAGGAGATGGAAGAATTTTGTTTGGAACAGGAAAAGAGGAAGGTGATGGAAAGGCTGATAATTACAGGGTGAAAAGAATGTTCCCTTTCAGGATACAAAAGATGTTGGGATACCTGGGTAAAAATGGTGGCTCAGAAACAAACATGCTGAAATGAAATCCTCACATTCGGGATGATGGATTAGGATATAAAGTCAACCGCATGAGTTTATTGAGTATCTAATATGTCACAACAGGCCCTATCTTCTAATAAAGAGTGCTCTCCTCAGAGAAGTTCAGTCTAGGTGAGAAAAATAATGATGATAATGATGATAATAATAATGGTTATTGAGCTCTTCCTATATGCCAAGTCTTGTGATTAATGATTAACATATTTAATTATCACAATAATCCTTTGAGATAGGTGTAACATATTATTTCCATCTTGCAAATGAAGACATGGAGATAGAGAGGGTTTAACTAGTATACCTGTCTTAACTAATGAGAAATTGGTGAGTTGTTAGTTTCTACTGTGTACAGAAAAGTGAATCAGCTATATGTCTCTTTTTTGGATTTCTTTCTCATTTAGGTCACCACAGAGCATTGAGTAGAGTTCCCTGTGCTACAGAGTAAGTTTTCATTAGTTATCTATTTTATACATAGTATCAATCATGTATATACCTCAGTCACAATCTCCCTATTCATCCTACCCTTCTCAGTTCAGTTCAGTTTAGTTCAGTCACTCAGTCGTGTCCGACTCTTTGAGACTCCATGAACCACAGCATGCCAGGCCTCCCTGTTCATCACCAACTCCTGGAGTTCACTCAAACTCATGTCCATTGAGACGGTGATGCCATCCAGCCATCTCATCCTCTGTCGTCCTCTTCTCCTCCTGCCCCCAATCCCTCCCAGCATCAAAGTCTTTTCCAGTGAGTCAACTCTTTGCAAGAGGTGGCCAAAGTACTGGAGTTTCAGCTTTAGCATCATTCCTTCCAAAGAAATCCCAGGGCTGATCTCCTTCAGAATGGACTGGTTGGATCTCCTTGCAGTCCAAGGGACTCTCAAGAGTCTTCTCCAACACCACAGTTCAAAAGCATCAATTCTTTGATGCTCAGCCTTCTTCACAGTCCAACTCTCACATCCATACATGACTACTGGAAAAACTATAGTCTTGACTAGACGGACCTTAGTTGGCAAAGTAATGTCTCTGCTTTTGAATACGCTATCTAGGTTGGTCATAACTTTCCTTCCAAGGAGTGTCTTTTAATTTCATGGCTGCAGTCACCATCTGCAGTGATTTTGGAGCCCCCAAAAATAAAGTCTAACATTGTTTCCACTGTTTCCCCATCTATTTCCCATGAAGTGATGGGACTGTATGCCATGATCTTCGTTTTCTGACTGTTGAGCTTTAAGCCAACATTTTCACCCCCTTAGTATCCATACATTTCAGAACCTATGATCTTAACCAGTATTCTTTTCTGCCTCTTGGACAGAGAGCCCTTCAATGGGGTCATGTCATGGGGCCAAAATTTTTCCTTACTCTCAAGTAACTCCTCTGACAGAAATCCCATCATGAGATTTCTCTCACTTAGGGTTGATTCAATATGCAAGAGGAAACATTGAACTATCACTGTTCATTCATGTCAGAGAATTGATCTCCATTCATTCAATAACCATTTCCTGAGCATTTATTTACCAGGTGCCAGGATTGTGCCATACATTATGAAGGCAGAGATGAATTAAATGTTTTTCTCACCCTAAAACCCTGCGTATTCAGGATACTGGCCAGCCCCCAGGTCCAAGCTGTCACCATTTCTCCCCTGGAATCCTACAGAAGTTTCTGACCTGGTCTTTCCCTCTGAGCCCTTCCCACTAATTCCCACATGATTGTCACAGTTGTCAGTTTAAATGCTCATCTCAGCCTGTCTCTCCTTATTGGAATTCTTTGATGGCTTCCCCCTGTTACTGGGATTAAGACCGGAATCACTAAAGTGGCCTTCAAGGCTTGGCATGACCTTGCCTCTATCTAACTTTCTAGATTAGCCTTGTTCTATTCTGCCTCTTACTTCTCCAATGTCTCCACCATATCATGGTTCTTCCCAAGGTACTTTTGCCCACTTAATTGCTGTCTATTTATTTAGGTCTTCCTTCTGATTCCAGCACCCCAAGAAGTCCTCAATGAGCACCCCTCCCCCATGCCAAATCAGCTCACCCCACATTTAATCTCACAGCTCTCTATGACTTTGTGTTTTAAGCACATACCACAGTTAGTATGATGACTTTATTGTGTGGCTCTTCCAGTAGATTCCATCAGGATTGGGAGTTGTTTTAATCTCATTTGTATTTTCATGCATAGACAGTATCCAAAGAACCTGTATTGATTGGATTCAGAAGCTTTTCCTTTTGTTTGTTGGTGTTATTTAGTTGCTAAGTCCTGTCCAACTCTATTCCAAGTAGATAGATATTCTTTTTTTTTTTCCTTAATTTTTTGCCACACCACACGGGGTGTGGGCTCTTAGTTCCCTCACCAGGGACTGAACCCAAGTCCCCTGTATTGGAAGTTCAGAGCCGTAACCACTGGAGCACTGGGAAGTCCTGTATTAGTTATCCCTCACTAAGATCTCTACTTCCTTTACTGTAATTCTCCAGTCCCTCCCCTCACCGCGTATGCCGAGGCATGGATTCTGGTATCATGGCCTTGCAAATAGCTGCATCTCTCCTTCTTTATTGCCTTTTGCTCTGCTGCACTGCCTGTTCTCCTCTCTATATATCTGACACTTAACCTCCCTGAGAGAGTCTTACAATGGTTCAGTTGCTTATTATCCACTATAGAGAAGCATTTGAGCCATTTCTTATAAAATTCTAGAAGAGAAATAGATGGCCAAGTTTGGATCAACTGCCAGTTCCTAATCTAATCAGGTATGGTCATGGTAGCAAGATCTCAGAGTGTAGATCACTGAAATTGATACTTAAGGAATTGCCTGCACCACCTCCTTTGAACGAAGTCTTAAACATGACAGGCTTTTGGAGCCAGCATGGCCTTTGGAAAATATTACGCACATAACAATAACCACTGAATGGCGAATGATTATATAAATGAGAAAGGACCAGGCTGAGGACGTATAACAGTGATGCCAGAAGTGCTGCAATTAGAACTTGTATCTCTCGATCATCTTGCCAGAGCTCGTTTGGGCTCTACCACTTTGCATCTAATGATAAAATGAAATAACGAAAAAGCTGCCACATAGATAAAGCAGGCAGGCCCTGCGTATAATGATAGCATATCATAAAGGACTGCTTGTTTTGCTCATTAGTTTCCTTTTTGTTTTGTTTCTTTGCTTCCTTTATTAAATATTGTATATATGTGTTCAGTCATGTCCAACTCTTTGCCATCCTATAGATTGTAGCCTGCCAGGTTCCTCTGTCCATGGGATTTCTCAAGCAAGAAGACTGGAATGGGTTGCCATTTGCTCCTCCAGGGTATCTTCATGAGCTAGGAATCGAACCCAAGTCTCTTGGATCTCCTGCATTGGCAGGCAGATTCTTTACAACTGCACCATCTGGGAAGGCCTGTGACACGTTACTCCCTTATAACTCTTGAAGTTCATCATAGACATGGGAGGTCAGAGGCTTTCTCTGGGAGGAGAAGGTTCTCACTCCACCCACTGTCTACCACTCTCTGGAATACTTACCTACCCACATCATCTGGTTGTGGTTTTCTGTACACTTTGTGTTCCCTGGTACAAATGATGGAGAGAGGGTTTTCTGTGTTCTAAAACTAAAATAAAACCATATTCTGTGGCAATATTTTTTTTAAATATTTAAATAAGGGAAAGAAAGAGTGTACTTGATTTTGTAAAACATACTTTGGAGTAGGCAAGCTTAAGAAAAAAAAAACTCCACATACTCATGTATAGTAAGAACAAGGAGGGTTTAATAGAAGTGATACACAAGTAAGACTCCATCTATATTGGAATGCTGAGCCTGTTCTCACAATAACTTATTTTTCACAATGATTTTGTTGACATTTAAAATAAATTGAGGTTACTGGGGTACTCTTTCAGGGCCAGGTTATCCTGGATTGTGCAACCTGTCTCTGTTCTGTCAGTGTAGAGACACAGAAGCAAGTCACTTGGCTCGTCGCTTTGAATCCTCTCCCTCGAGCTTTGTTCTGTGGGAAGTTGCTCTTGACAGTTAACCTAACTTCTTCTTTTTTTTTTTTTTACACAAGGGAATAAACTCAAGCACAGCCTTTGGGGCCATAGTGGGCTTTTTGTTCTCCCATTGAAGGCCTCGGGGATTGGTGGCCGATGAATCACCCTGGTCAGATCCACAGACAAAAGCGCTTGTGATTGGCTGTCACTTGGTCAGTTTCCCACCCTGTCTTATCTCTGTGGCATCCTTGTCAGCTCACAATAGGACTCGGTGTAGGGCTGTGTTAGTCTAGGGAGAGATAGTGGGGATTGGTCTGAGCCTTTGCCTCATGCTAGTGATGGCAAGTGAGACAAGAGATGGAAATGCACTTTGAAAGGACCAAAATGTCACATACAGTAAGGGATATAGCAGCCAGGAAAGAGTGTTACCTATGGATAAGCCCCCAGTGACCTTGATGAGCTTGTCTGTTGAAGAGTATTAGGGAAATTCTTTGTCAGGCTACCTTATTAGAAGTGGCTTTACAAACACAAAGTTTACAAAGGGAGCCCTTCAAAAATATGGGTAACTGCATCTGAAAACTGCATTATATTAAAGTAAAAAGTACACCTGGGTTAAGAAATGATGGCAAAGGAGAGTTCCCTAACATATGAGCAGTTTCTGCACTTGATAACAGATAATGCAAGGCTCTGAAAAAAAGCACATTTGAGAAAATGTGCCCCAACTGCCTGGTGCATCGCAGTCCATGGGGTCACAAAAAGTGGACACGATTTAGCGACTGAACAACAACAACTGCGTTTAAGAGAGGAGGAAACTGAAATCCAACAGCCTGAGGGACTCGCTCCATGCCAGTCCATGGCAGAACCTCAGTTAGAACTCAAAACGTGTCTGAGACCTGAATTCGACTCCTGGCTGTACCACTTACTGTGGGTCCTTGCAGCTTTCTAATCCTTCAGCATACCAAGAAATAACCCTAGTCTGCTTACCCCCCAGGTTGGCTGTGAGAGTGTTAGATGCCAGAGCATGTTGCCAAGAGTTATATAAGTGCAGGATTAGGTTGCATTTGTTTGCTTAATTCTAAGCATTACCATTTGATACTATCTGTTTGATAAAGCCCAACTTTGTAAATAATAAAATAATGGACATAAAATCCTGTTTTGTCATTTTCTATCACCCTTTAGAGTCTGGCAGCAGTACTGGGCATATGCAATGTAGAGCAGAGCTCCATAAATACTTGGTGATTTACTGAAGAGCAAGATTGGTGAAATTCAAATATCCTTGTGATAGCTGAGCTTATGGTAAAGCAATCTCGCTTTCAGAGACTACGTGTAAAGAGACTATAATCCCAAATATTGCTCAACAATGTTTTTCTACATGATATATGGATATTAGTAAGTTTTCTTTTTAAACGATCAAGGAGGTAAATAGTTTCTCGATTGCCAATAAATAATCTGTACGACTAACTCACAAAGTCTGCCATGATTTCAGGTCCTCACTCAGATCAGTGTCACTTTGTCAGGCTTTCGCCATATTTGATGTTGTTATCCCCTCTGGTTCTCTGTAAACACATGGGAAAATGTCCTTTTGAAACATGTAGAGAGATAACATTCACCACACTTTTCTTTTCACAGCCTCGGCAAAAACACGCTTTGGAATTGTAAATATTAAGGTATAATTTTTGTTGTGCTGAAACATAACATTTATTTTTATTTTTTTAAAGTATAATAATTTATTTTATTTTTTGGCTGTGGTGGGTCTTCATTGCTGTGTACAGGATTTCTCTAGTTGCAGCACGCAAGGGCTACTCTCTAGCTGAGTGCGCAGGCTTCTCATTTCAGTGGCCTCTCTTGCTATGGAGCTCAGGGTCTAGGCTCGCGGGCTTCAGTAGTTTTGGCGCGTGGGCTCAGTAGTCGTGGCTCTCAGACTCTAGAGCACAGGCTCAGTATTTGTGGTGGACAGTCTTAACTAAGCTCCACGGGCACATGGGATCCTCCCGCAGTAGAGATCAAACCTGTGTCCTGGGCATTGGCAGGTGGATTCTATTCCATCAGACCACCAGGGAAGCCCCCCAAATCACCCATTTAAAAGCGCACACTTCGCTGGCATTTAGTACATTCATAATATTGTGCAACCACCATTTCTATTTAACTTTGGAATGTTTTCATCAGCCCCAAAGAAACTGTACCTATTCAACAGTGGCTCCCCAACCCTCCCTCCCAACCCTCCGGCCCCAGCCCTTGGCCACCACCCTCTTTCCTTTCAGTCTTGATGGATTTATCCAGATGATTCCATTGTGATGGCTCCTGTCATTCTGTCTGGCAGTGTCTCCTTCAGCTTCACCCTGGTTCTGAGGAAGATGACCTGTCTGTATTTTCATTTCCAAGCTGCAAAAATAGACATAGAACTAAGGAGAAGTTAATTAACTTGCCACTGGCCAGTCAGAGTGGCATTGCCAGCCATGCCAGAATATAATTGACCATGACAGATTACCTGTATGCTCAGTCCTGTGTGTGCTAGTTGGGTTCAAATTTTTGTGACTCCACGGACTGTAGCCTTCCAGGCTCCTCTGTCCATGGAATTTTCCAGGCAAGAATACTGAAGTAGTTTGCCATTTCCTCCTCTAGGGGATCTTCCTGACCCAAGGATCAAACATCTCTTGCATTAAAGGCAAATTCCTTACCATTGAGCCACTAGGAAAGCCCACATGTATGCTCAGCAAGGAGAAAACTATGTTAGTTTCTGTCAGTTTACTCATGCTCACCTACTCCTCAGTTGGAGTAGCATGGCAATAATGTTCATTCATTCATTCATTTACTCATTCACTCACTCATTCAACAAAGAATGAACGCCTACAATATGCAAGTTCCTGGACCATGTATGATGAATAATTGCTGTGTCCATTGAAAGTCATAGTCTCTAGAGCAATAGTTTTCTAAGCACCAGTTTCTTACAAATTACAACATGCAGAGTAAATATTATGTTCTTAGAGAGAAATCCTTTAAACACACACACACGTTTGTTTGTTAATATTTGAAAACCAAAGCTCTTTCTGCAGGACTAATGGTTTTCTCCTAAAATTGCTTTGCAGACGTCTCACATAATGGGGGTGTGCACGACAAGATCATTTCATGCCCTCTCTGACCACCCATGGGTGTGCCTTAGTCACTGCTGAGTTGACTCTTGGGCTTGTCAAATTGTTCAGGGTTATTTAAAAGCCCCTTCGTCCGGAGCTCTTCAAATGCATGTTTACACAACCTCACCATAGACTTCCCTGAAACAGAGCCCCTGATGCCTTGATGTCTAGCCAGGGCTCCTGTATGGGTCATGCATGTGCAGGCGTATGCTGTGATAGACACAGAGAGCTAAGTTTTGAAGTGAGGAAGATGGAACAACCTAAGCAGGTCATTGATATTGCTGTAAAAAATTATTTGGGGCATGACTTTGGGTTCAATTTAATCCATTCTTTGTTTAAAAGAAACCAAATTATACTTGGAACTAGGCTGGGAACTCCCAGCCCCTCCCCAATATTATGGTCTGCCTGGGCCTTCCTGATAAGAAGTTTCAGGTTGTTCTATTGAAAGGCAAGGGACCAAAGAGTGTTTTTTATCTGTCGTCTTTCAAAGGCCTCTAAGCGGTGAAATACTATCTGAGCGAGTGAGACACAAGACCAGACTAGCAGGTGTTGAACCAAAAAGAAGTGAAAACACTCAAAAGCACAAATTTTGAGCCAGTGTGAATTTATTTTTGCATCTTCACATAAATTTCCTAATAAATGGAACACTGTCTACATTTTTATCTAAAGGAATATGTGTGATATTTTTATAGTATATGAGTAAAAAAAATAGTAAATGGTATACTACAGTACTGAATTCTTTTATGTAGCAGAGGGAAGCTTACAAAAAGGTTAATATCAAAATGAATAATTTGTAGTTTAGGTTAAGAGATTTTCAGTTTGAAGAAAATTGCCGCTATGTGGTTCTTAATGCTGTTGTTCAGTTGCTCTGTTGTGTCCTACTCTTTGCACCCCATAGACTGCAGCATGCCAAGCTTCCCTGTCCATCACCATCTCCCACAGCTTGCTCAAACTCATGCCCATTGAGTCAGTGATGCCATCCAACCATCTCATCCTCTGTCGTCCCCTTCTCCTCCTGCCCTCAATCTTTCCTAGTCTCAGGGTCTTTTCCAACAAGTCAGCTCTTCCCATCAGGTGGCCAAAGAACTGGAGCTTCAGCTTCAGCATCAGCCCTTCCAGTGAATATTCAGGGTTGATTTCCTTTAGGACTGACTGGTGTATTGAGCCCATTGCTGTTCTTGTTTTTTTTTTTTGTTTGTCTTTTTAACCTTTTTATTTTGTATTGGGATATAGCCAGTTAAGAAACAACGTTGTGATAATCTCAGGTGAACAGTGAAGGGACTCAGCCATACATATGTGTATCCATTCCCCCTCAAACTCCCCTCCCATCCAGGCTATCACATCACATTGAACAGAGTTCCATGTGCTGTACAGTAGGTCCTTGCTGGTTATCCATCTTAAATATCCCATTGCTGCTTTTTGCATGAATGTGTTCACATTTCTCTGGTGTACCAGGGATAGCACCTCTGTTTGACCTTGAAAAGGGAGAAGGGAAGTCATTCTTTTGGTTGTCCTTGTTTGCTGTGTTTTCCACTGAGCTACGGTGATTGTATCAGGTTCAGAGGTGACTAGTTTTTCCCCAAGTTGTCCTAGGTTTTGAAAACATTTACACCGTGCAAGGAAAAATACTTCTCTATAGGAATTTCAGCTCTTTGTTCCCTTCTGATGATTTAGATCCTTCTCCTTCAAAAATCCAACTCAAAAAAATCTCACTGTTCTTCATGAAGCCTCCTTGAACTAGTTCTTGTACTGTGCCCTCCTATACAAGGCCACCAGAATTCATTCACCTGAGTTGAAATTTTGTTGCTGGCAACTTCTGTTGAGGTGACTGTTTCAGTTTCTCCAATGTAGCGGATGCCTGCTTGGAGTAGTCTTCCCTAGTTGCTCAGAGTCTGTCTGCAATGTGGGAGACCTGGTTTGATCCCTGGGTCAGGAAGATCCCATGGAGAAAGAAATGGCAACCAACTCCAATATTCTGGCCTGGAAAATCCCCATGTTCAGACAAGACTGGTGGTCTACAATCCATGGGGTCACAAAGAGTCAGACATGACTGAGGCACTAACACACACTGCTCGGGATGTATAGTGTCCTCCCCCCATATTGGGGTCCGGGGAGAGACTTGGCCATTCAGCGAATACCCAAGGAATGTTGATGGTTTCAACTCAAGGCCAAAATACTTTCTGCTCTTAGTCCTGTTCTTGCATTTTACACATGTGCACCAAATATTTTTTAAAGCAAAGAATGCCCTGCATAGTCATTGAAGGAGGGAGGGAGAGGGAAAGAGGGAAGAAGGAAAATAGAGAAGAAGGATGAAGAGAGATTTCATCTCTATACAGGAGCCCCTGACCTGCCCCAGGGGTATACTAAAACACCTTTTATTTTGATATGAGAATAATAATTGGTCATAGTTTTCACAATGATGTAGTAGGTCTACAGTGAGAGAGGAGGAAGGTCATTTCTTTTGCAGCATCACAATCCAGATAAGCTCTGAAAACTTGGCTGCTCATTAGGAAAAAGAAAAAAAGAATGAGGAAATGGAGGAAGAAAGTCCAAGGATGCCACTGCCTCATCACCGATGGCTTTAAAACACCTCTGTAACTCCAGGCCCCTAAACCTGGAGGCAGTGTTTTAATTTGTATCGCCTTTTTTGATATCTTGTTTTTCTCTGGTTCCTCCAACTAAAGAGGCTTTGCAAATGCCTGACGGAATTGCTCTTCCCTTTTCTTTTGATTTAGTTCAACTCATTTTAGTACATTCATTTCGTAGAGACGTTCTCAGTGTTACATTTTGTATAAGGCAGTTTGGGCCCTAAGTATAGACTGGCAGAGGACAATACCTACTTTGGGATGATTAAATGAATATAAGTATAAGTGAGAAGATGCACAAAAAGCACAGATCCAGGCGTCTTCCAGAGGTTTCAGGTTAATTTACAAACCCTAGAGAGAAGTTTTCTGTAAGATGCTTTTCCTGAATGCCTTAGCAGCTATGAATTTAGCTGCCATTAGCAGAAAGCCAGGTGAGAACACAATGAAGGAGACAGGGTAGGCAACTTTGGAGGCTGTCAACAGGTTAAGCAGTGCATGTAAGAGCAAGAGAGGACAGCTGTGGAGGGAGGTGGAGCTTTCCAAGATAGTTCATCTCTTATACCTGTCTGCCAACAGGCAGCCAGATTTTGGGGCTTCCCAGGTGGCCCTAGTGTTAAAGAACCCACCTGCTAATGTAGGAGATGTAAGAGAAACATGTTTGATCCCTGAGTTGGGAAGATCCCCTGGAGAAGGGTATGGCAACCCACTCCAGTATTCTTGCCTGGAGAATCCCCTGGACAGAGGAGCCTGGTGGGCTATAGTCCATAGTATAGCATAGAGTTGGACATGACTGAAGCAACTTAGCATGCACACACCCATTTTTGATGATGTATCTGTGAAGATTGCTACCGCACTTGTAATTTGTTTTTTGTTCCCATTGGCTTTTAAAATTTCTTGGCTGCAAGCTTTTTGGAATCTTAGTTTCCTGACCAGGGTTCCCACGCACATCCCCTGCATTGGAAGTGCAGAGTCTTAATCACTGGACTGCCAGGGTAGTCCCAAGAACTTGTTTTTTAATAAAACAATATTGGACATTTTAATTAAACACAAACAGCTAACTCTACACTGGATTCCACTCTCTGAGATGATTCTGACCACAGTGGTACTCTCTCCCTAGACAGTAATGGGGAATAAAGCTCACATTTATTGCCTGCAATCCTGTGCTAGAAGTACTTCGCCCCCTCTGGGTGTGGGAAACTTACACATGAAAACGGATTTGGAGAATATAAGTACCTTGTCTAAGGACATAGTTACTAAGCATCAGAGCTAAGTGATAAACCCCAGATAATGTTTCTTTCCATGATAAACTAAGCACCTCTGAAACCTTCCAGGATATACATTGTTGAACCTATTTTGTCTGGAATAATTATCATTGTTTTTTTGGTCAGTTGACGTTTGGTTAATAGGCAGGATATGTCAAGAAAGTTGAAAGGACTCTTTTTATTGTTTATCATTTGTTTCCACAGCTACAGTGAATGTTCTCCTTATAATATGAATGTAAAGTTATGTAATTATACATATCAAAGTTATCAAAGTTACATCTATCAAAGTTAGACGATATGACAAATGAGATAAAGACATGAAAATACATCTAAGAGAAGGCCCCTTGAACTTCCCAAACTGGAACTTTCAAAGATCTTTCTTCTGATATTACCAGTGATATGTCCCCTCCCCCAAATTCTGAGGAAAATTAAAAGCAAAACAAGCAAATAAAACATTTTCAACGGAGACCTGAGACCATGATTTATATGCATCAAACCTCTCTAAAATACTAGCCAAACATTCTCTCTCCAGTTCTCTCTCTTCAAATTTGGTGTTTCGTTGAAAGAAATGTATTTTTTTTTCTTGCTAGACTTTTTTTTTTGATACTTAGCATCACACTAATAATTGTGTTTACACTGGTAGTCACTTGATCAAATAGCTGGGATACTGAATAAAAAAAGATTTAAGAGTGTCAGTCAATGAACTTACAAAAATGTCATATTTATGGTATTGAACAAATAACTGACCCATATTCCAAGCCCTGAGGATAAAGCTGTAGCCATTTTGAGGTCAAGGAACCTCAAGTTAAACTTATGAAACTTTTTTTTTTTTTTCAAAAAAAGTTATTTTAAAAAATTTCTCAGGACTTCCCTGGCGGTCCAGTGGTTAAGACTTTACCTTCCAGTCAAGGGATACAGTTCAGGAAGTTAAGGAAGTTAAGATCCCACATGCCTTGGGGCCAAAAACCTAAAATAGAAGCAACAATTGTAACAATTTCAATAAAGACTAAAAAAAATTTTTTTTAAATTTATTACCTGCTTCTGTCATTAAATTATGTCTGTAATGGACATTTTAATCTTTCATTAAACAGATCTTGGGGAAAAAAAGTATTTCTGATTCATTGTTGGCTGGCACTACATAGTTCTTGGGTTTTTTCCTGCACTTCGAATTTACCTCATGAAATGTATTAGTCAGCTTCCTATTGCTGAAGGGACTTGGATGACAGGGAACCAGGGAAACTTGCTGTTGATTGGTTCTAAATACTGGTTCACAGGTACACACAGGTACTCGTCTCCTCAGAGAGCTCTTTATGTCCTAGCAAAGAGAATTTTAATCTCCAAGATCGACCTCTTTCAGAAACAAATAGGGAGGGGGTGAAGAAAGAAAAAGTACACACCTGCAACCTATTTCTTTTTGAAGCAAAGCCTTTGAGCAGATGGAAGATGAGATAGAGAAAGAAAATAGGCCAATTGCCAAGAGAGGTTTGTTTACAATACAGGCAAGTTCCTTCAGAAGTTGATAGGGAGATGTTGTCATGGAAATGAAGGGAAATATTGCTGCAGGGTTTCAAAGAACAAATTCCTACTACAATTGTACCTGGATTTAAAGATGATGGGGATGGCAGGAGCGTGAAGAGCCTCATGCTGTTTTAAGTAAAGCTTCTCTCCAGAGTGTCTCCATACATTCTTCTGGCCTGAGAATTCCTTGCCTTGGAGTGTGTGCAAAACAAGTAATTAAAACAAATGTCACTGTTTTTTTGGATTGAATGAAATTCCTAATGGGACTAAGAGTCAATAGTCCATGATATAGTTTAATTTGGAAACATTGCCTATTGTGTATAATGCTTCTGAAAATTATATTACCATTATTAAAAACAAACCAAAAAAAAATTCTTTTTTATTGTGGTTTAGTTGCTAACTTGTGTCCAGCTCTTTGCAACCCCATGGACTGCAGCATGCCAGACTTCCTTGTTCTTTGCTATCTCCCCGAGTTTGCTCAAACTCAAGTCTATCGAGTTGGTGATGCCATCCAACCGTCTCATCCTCTGTCACCCCCTTCTCTTTCCCTCAGCCTTTCCCAGCATCAGGGTCTTTTCCAAAAGACATTTTTAGTGCTGAGAAGGAAATGGCAACCCACTCCAGTGTTCTTGCCTGGAGAATCCCAGGGACAGGGGAGCCTGGTGGCTGCCATCCATGGGGTCGCACAGAGTCGAACACAACTGAAGCGACTTAGCAGCAGCAGCAGCAGTGCTGACTATGGTAGCCCAGGTGAAGTGCCTACTAGAGTACACTGTTTTACAGTATGTGAATATTAACCTTTAAATATTAAATAGAACTTATCTCTTCCGCTCCATTCCAAAACCATGAAACCCCCAAATCCTTTAATTTTATCATTTGTTGCCTGCTTCAATCAGCATCTAAACTGTTCTTTCATTTTAACCACCACAACTTCCTATTTATGTTTTTTGAAAATGGGAAAAAATGGGAAATCTTTCAGAAATTATTTTTCTGAAACACAAATTGTTCCATGGACAAAATTTAGTCCCATACATCCTCAGCTTTCCAAATTCTCTTTTAGGAAGTGTTCAGGAAGCTATTTTCCTGCTTTTCTCCTTTCTCCGACGATTCTAGCTGAGGATGACGTCATCTTTCCCCGCTCATCTCCCACTCTTTCATCCCACAAAGTTTCTTATTAGGCTTTAATTGAGTAAAGCAACACCTGTGTTTTTTACGTGACTTCAAACCCGTGTTTCCAATCCATTTCTTCAGCTGCCCACAAGGGTTGTTTCCATTGACAGCAGGTAATTAGCAACTTCACACAGATGGAGAGAAAGAAATCTAAAAGCCATAGGCTGTACGGCCTATGGCTCATATGAAATTTAGATGCTGATAATGAAAACGTGACGTTGTTTATTAGACATTGTAGCACAGGGTTATGGAAAGAGCAATAAACTCTAAGTTAGGAAACTTGATTTCTCTTCTTGGCTCTGATGTTAACCAGCTGGATAACTTTGAAAAAAGAAAAGAAAGCTTGCCTCACATCCTGTAACTTGACTTTTCCTTTTTAAAAAATAATTTATTTAATTTTTGTGCTGTGAGGACTTTTCTCTAGTTGCAGTGGGCAGGCTTCTCACTGTGGTAGCTTCCCTTGCTGAGGAACATGGGGTCAGGAATATGTGGGCTCAGTAGTTTTGGCTCCTGGTCTCTAGAGCTCGGGCTAAGTAGTAGTGGTGCACAGGCTTTGTTGCTCCGTGACATGTGGGATCTTCCTGGATCAGGGCTTGAATCTGTCTCTCCTTCAGTTGCCAGGCAGATGCTTTACCACTGAGCCACCAGGGAAGCCCTTTACTTTTCTTAACTTCAGCAACTGGAGTGACTGATACCTTTTGTCTCCTGTATATCATAGGCAATTCATATAATAACATGCCTATTTGCAATGTGGCTCATCACCTTCTAGAAAGTACTGTAAAATCATCCTGTGTAGCTTTTTGTTCTGTCTCATCTATCCAACTGGCATAGGCATCCTCTGTTCCTCTCTCACACTCACAGTGTCTCTCCAGATGATACACACGAGATCAGTCAGTGCTGTTTGACAATGTCACAGCATCTGGTAGGATTTCTGGCAGCATCTCCAGTTCACTTTACTGTCGCTGTAATTCTCTTCATATCCACTCATAAGCATCCTCCCAGGAGAGCATGCTCAAGATCTGCATATCGAAATTACTGGTAAAAGCTTTACCTGGACTCCTCACCCTCACCATCAGCATTCACTAAGGCCATTAGAAGATGGGAAGCTTTAAGCAAAGAAGCCAAAGTGGACCAGAGGATGGTGGCTGAGAGGTGGTTCACTGTTTGTACCCTCATCCATTTCAAAATATTCATGGGGTCTCTTAAAAGCTGTGTGACTTTGCACCAGCTGCTTAAACTCTCTGTGCTTCTGTTTCCGCATCTAAGACATAGAACTTGAATACCACTCACTGAACTCGATTGCTTAAATGAGATAGTCCATGTAAAATGGTTATAGAAGGGCCTGGAAAATAACAAGCACTTGTTTGTGTTGGCTTTATACTGAGGAAGGCAGGGGTGGTGGGGACCCATGGACACATTCTCTGATGATTTTCAGCACCTGATGTTTCCAGAGTTGCTAGCTCCTTTCCCACTTTTGAGTTATATTTTATGTCTCTGTTGTTCATTTTTTTCTGTCCTCACTTTATTATCTTCAGGGCACACATTTTGTTCTTGTTTAGTCACTCAGTTGGCAATGGTACCCCACTCCAGTACTCTTGCCTGGAAAATCCCATGGATGGAGGAGCCTGGTGGGCTGCAGTCCATGGGGTCGCTAGGACTCGGACACGACTGAGTGGCTTCACTTTCACTTTTCACTCTCATGCATTGGAGAAGGAAATGGCAACCCAATCCAGTGTTCTTGCCTGGAGAATCCCAGGGACCAGGGAGCCTGGTGGGCTGCCGTCCATGGGGTCGCACAGAGTCGGACACGACTGAAGCGACTTAGCAGCAGTAGTCACTCAGTCGTGTCCGACTCTTTGCAACCCTATGGAGTGTGGCCCTCCAGGCTCCTCTGTTCATGGAATTTTCCAGGCAAGAATACTGGAGTGGGTAGCCACTTCCTGCTCCAGGGGACCTTTCTGACCCAGGGATCAAACCCATGTCGCTTGCATCTCCTACATTGGCAGGCGGATTCTTTACCACTGAACCACGGGAGATGCGGGTATGATCCCTCGGTCGGGAAGATCTCCTGGAGAAGGAAACGGCAATGCACTCCAGGATTCTTGCCTGGAAAATTCCATGAACAGGGGAGCCTGGAGGGATACACTCCATGGGGTTGCAAAGAGGCTGACTTGACAGAGCATTCACGGCATACATTTTAGCTCTTAAAGCAATCTTAATAAAACCAGAGGCTCCTTCCCATTCCTGCCTTATGTTAGGCTTCTAAGAAGGAAACAGAGGCTATTAGCTCATCGGAAGTCACTGAAACATATTACTCACTTAAAGGCAATTAGTACTTCTGCGGTTCAGGAAAGCAGGATATTGATTTTTTTTTTTACTTTAATCCATTGGAATTAGTTGACACATTTATGTTTTCCGTGTCACAGGGACTTGAACGTGGGAACCCTGTTTCCCAAGTAACCCCAGCCTTATTTTGTGTCTAATGGAGCATTGTCCACCCAATAGGAACTCAGGGCATGGTTCCTTAATCCTTTTCCTTGCTTTAGAATGAGGGGTTCTAAAGCATGCTCCAAATAAGGCAAGAGGGACGATGGAGGATGAGAAACTGCTTGAAGTCCCTTCTCTGCTGAATCCTCTCTCTGCCACTTAGTATTGGGCTTCCAGAGGGTAGAGGTGGGCTTCAGTTAGTGATGTTGTCATTTACTGCTCAGCCTACTGAATTTTACAGGGAAAATTCAATTCAGATTTTTAAGAGAAAGTTCTGGGTCTTCTGTATAACATAGGGCTTCCCTGGTAGCTCACTTGGTAAAGAATCCTCATGCCATGCAAGAGACCCCAGTTTGAATCCTGGGTTGGGAAGATCTGCTAGAGAACGGATAGGTTACCAACTCCAGTATTCTTGGGCTTCTCTTGTGGCTCAGCTGGTAAAGAATCTGCCTGCAATGTGGGAGACTTGGGATCGATCCCTGGGTTGGGAAGATTCCCTGGAGAAGGAAAAGGTTACCCCCTCCAGTATTCTGGCCTGGAGAATTCCATGGACTGTATAGTTCATGGGATCATAAAGAGTTGGACACTACTGAGAAACTTTCACTTTCTGTATAACATATACATTTAAAGAAAAGTAACTATCCTGTATTTTGAAGAGTCATTTTTGCTCCTAACATATTAAGCAACAAGATAAGAGTAGGAGAGAGATCTGAAGATGCTATTGAAACTGCTGGCTTCAGTTCAGTTCAGTTCAGTCGCTCAGTTGTGTCCGACTCTTTGCGACCCCATGGATCACAGCACGCCAGGCCTCCCTGTCCATCACCAACTCCCGGAGTTCACTCAAACTCACGTCCATCGTGTCCGTGATGCCATCCAGCCACCTCATCCTGGGTCGTCCCCTTCTCCTCCTGCCCCCAATCCCTCCCAGCATCAGAGTCTTTTCCAATGAGTCAACTCTTCGCATGAGGTGGCCAAAGTACTGGAGTTTCAGTTTAGCATCATTCCCTCCAAAGAAATCCCAGGGCTGATCTCCTTCAGAATGGACTGGTTGGATCTCCTTGCAGTCCAAGGGACTCTCAAGAGTCTTCTCCAACACCACAGTTCAAACGCATCAATTCTTCGGCGCTCAGCCTTCTTCACAGTCCAACTCTCACATCCATACATGACCACAGGAAAAACCATAGCCTTGACTAGACGGACCTTAGTCGGCAAAGTAATGTCTCTGCTTTTGAATATACTATCTAGGTTGGTCATAACTTTTCTTCCAAGGAGTAAGCGTCTTTTAATTTCATGGCTGCAGTCACCATCTGCAGTGATTTTGGAGCCCCCAAAAATAAAGTCGGACACTGTTTCCACTGTTTCTCCATCTATTTCCCATGGAGTGATAGGACCGGATGCCATAATCTTCGTTTTCTGAATGTTGAGCTTTAAGCCCACTTTTTCACTCTCCTCTTTTACTTTCATCAAGAGGCTTTTTAGTTCCTCTTCACTTTCTGCCATAAGGGTGGTGTCATCTGCATATCTGAGGTTATTGATATTTCTCCCGGCAATCTTGATTCCAGCTTGTGTTTCTTCCAGTCCAGCGTTTCTCATGATGTACTCTGCATAGAAGTTAAATAAGCAGGGTGACAATATACAGCCTTGACGTACTCCTTTTCCTATTTGGAACCAGTCTGTTGTTCCATGTCCAGTTCTAACTGTTGCTTCCTGTCCTGCATATAGATGTCTCAAGAGAAAACTGCTGGCTTATGGTAATGAAAAGGCTGCATTTGGATGCTCCCAGTAGATGACATTCTGGAAAAGGTAGAAGCAGAAATAGATCACAAAAATCACTGGCTCTACTCTTACCTTCTTGCCCTCCCACCTTTTATAAGGCCCCACCTGGATATTTTAGGGTATTCTTCCTATCTTAAGATTCTTGATCACATCTCCAAGTTCCTTGTGCCAGATAAAGAAAGTGAAATTGAAGTCGCGTAGTCATGTCCAATTCTTTGCGACCCCGTGGATTGTAGCCCGCCAGGCTCCTCCATCCATGGGATTCTCCAGGCAAGAATACTGGAAGGGGTTGCCATTTCCTTCTCTGAGTTCAGGGCATTGGGATGTAGACATCTTTGAGGAGGTATTGTGCTACCACCACAGACATTTTTGACCAGATTATCTCTAAATTATTTTCCACCTTTTTATGTTTCTATTATTCAGGTTTAGAAATCTTACTACTACTCACATTTTCAGGTCCTTATAAAAGTACAGCCTGTTGTTGTTCAGCTGCTAAGCCCTGTCCAACTCTTTGGGACTCCGTGCAAACCAGGCTTTCCTGTCCTCCACTGTCTCCTGGAGTTTGCTCAAGTTCATGCCATTGAGTCAGTGATGCCATCCAGCTGTCTCATTCTCTGCTGCCCTCTTCTCCTTCTGCTTTCATTGTTTTCCAGCATCAGGGTCTTTTCCAATGAGTCAGTTCTTCGCATCAGGTGTCCAAAGTATTGGAACTTCAGTCTCAACATCAGTCCCTTCAATGAATATTCAGGATTGATTTCCTTTAGGATTGACTGGTTTGATTTCATCGCAGTTCAAGGGACTCTCTAGAGTCTTCTCCAGCACCACAATTTGAAAGCATCAATTCTGTGGCACTCAGCCATTTTTATGGTCCAACTCTCACATCTGTACATGACTTTAGTCTAGACCCACCCTATTATAGTTAGTATAAGCTCCCTGAGAGTCAATCATGAGAAACGCTGGACTGGAAGAAACACAAGCTGGAATCAAGATTGCCGGGAGAAATATCAGTAACCTCAGATATGCAGATGACACCACCCTTATGGCAGAAAGTGAAGAGGAACTAAAAAGCCTCTTGATGAAAGTAAAAGAGGAGAGTGAAAAAGTGGGCTTAAAGCTCAACATTCAGAAAACGAAGATTATGGCATCCGGTCCTATCACTCCATGGGAAATAGATGGAGAAACAGTGGAAACAGTGTCCGACTTTATTTTTGGGGGCTCCAAAATCACTGCAGATGGTGATTGCAGCCATGAAATTAAAAGACGCTTACTCCTTGGAAGGAAAGTTATGACCAACCTAGATAGCATATTCAAAAGCAGAGACTACTTTGCCAACAAGGTCCGTCTAGTCAAGGCTATGGTTTTTCCGGTAGTCATGTATGGATGTGAGAGTTGGACTGTGAAGACTGCTGAGCATCAAAGAATTGATGCTCTTGAACTGTGGTGTTGGAGAAGACTCTTGAGAGTCCCTTGGACTGCAAGGAGATCCAACCAGTCCATTCTGAAGGAGATCAGCCCTGGGATTTCTTTGGAAGGAATGATGCTAAAGCTGAAACTCCAGTACTTTGGCCACCTCATGCGAAGAGTTGACTCACTGGAAAAGACTTTGATGCTGGGAGGGATTGGGAGCAGGAGAAGAAGGGGATGACTGAAGATGAGATGGCTGGATGGCATCACTGACTCGATGGATGCAAGTCTGAGTGAACTCCAGGAGTTGGTGATGGACAGGGAGGCCTGGCGTGCTGCAATTTATGGGGTTGCAAAGAGTCGGACATGACTAGCGACTGAACTGAACTGAACTGAGAGTCAAAGTTTGATCTGTTCTTCTGTGAATTCATGGTATCTGGCACTGGACAGCCTAACTCATAGTAAACAAAGTTCTTATAACTGCCTCTCACATCTTGATTCTTATATCATCCTTTCTTCACTCTTGCAAAAATCCATTAATAACTCTTCTTACCTATGGAAGTTCTTGATTCTCTATTTAATGTCATCATTAGAAACAAGCTCAGCTTCTGATTTCTTCAAGTCTCTTCTGCCGTTTAACTGTAAGTCCTTTGCCCAATACACTATGTGCAGTTCTAGTATTATTCTTTGCTGATGTTTCATCTTATCAACCCTACTTATTCATGAATAATGGGGCAAATATTTTAGTCCCCCTTTCTCGATACTCGATACTTTAAGGGTAGTTGGAAATCCAAGGATTACGAAAAATATATATGTTTTATTTGGAATAATCAACTGGATTTTAGGGTCAGAAATATGAGGTAGCATGCACCTTGCTATCAAACAAAATTCATGTAAAACATTATAGCAGACCTCCATTGTTTGAAGACATTTGCAGAGTGCTTCTGGAGTCTGCTAATTAACGAGCACTAAGCTCCCCCTTCCTATTTCTTATTGCATTATTTGTCTTTCCATAAAATCAGTGTAATTTCATAAACACCAGCATATGTTTCCTTTATATGTTCTGACTCTTCTCATCGAGTCAGAATCTCATTTTTAAACAGCTGTGATCCTGAGTTTTGTCTTGACTAACATATTGCTCTTTTCACTGTGAATGAAAAAAATGTGGGATGGGAAGTATCAGAAATGGTGGTATTTTATCAAGTTCTTGTTTAGGCACTGTTGAAGAAGATGGTGTCTGCTTCTTGATCTAAAAATTCTCTCCCTTCCATTTAAGTGTCTGCTTGCTTCTGCTAATAGTAGCATAATAAAGAGACCCACCCCTGATTCTCTGAAAATGGAGCAACTATGATGATGACTAAATTTCTTTTAGAGACACCTGGAAAAGAAAGTATTTTCTCATTACTGTGGGAGCACAGTTTTCCAATCTTTTCAATAAGGCTTGAGTTTCACTGTAATTCTTCAAAGAGCTGCTATTATATGGGGGTGCTTCTAGCAATTCCTGTGAAAATGATGAACTGCTGGGGCCTGAAGGCTTGAAGCAGACTTGTCAATAGCAGTGTGTGTAAGTGTGAGTGTGTGTGTTGGGGAGGGGGGCGGGGGAAAGCAACTTTGATGTGTTGATTACATGGTCCCTCCTAATCCTTGGAATTTGTGTAAAGTCAAGGTAAAAATTATGTGATTGGCCTACTTGCAGAAATATATTACATGGAAACAAGGGATGGTCCTCCAGCTGGTTTTCCTCAATCAGAAAAATAAAAAAAGCAAAACCTGAAAATACCCTGGGGTGTGTGGAGCCCCAAGCCTGCAAATTTTTATTTTTTGTGTGACCTATTTCTATAGAGAAGTAAAAAAGTGTTAGTCACTTGGTTGTGTCCAGTGCTTTGTGACCTCATGGACTGTAGCAGCCCACTAAACGTCTCTGTCCATGGGATTTCCTAGGCAAGAATATTGGTGTGGGTTACCATTCCCTTCTTCAAGGGATCTTCCTGACCCAGGGATTGAATCCAGGTCTGTTGCATTGCAGGACTATTTAACAACAACAACAAAAGAAATGATTACACCATTCATGAGTGCCTTATCAGTGAAGATTTAGAGTGAAAAGTGTAGAAGAGGTACTTGTGTATTTACTGATTCTTCAACTGAAGAACAGGAAGGTTCTATGTGGTGTTTAGACATTATCTGTTTCTGTTCAGAACCAGGCATCATCTCTTCATGTTCTTAATTGTTAAGTGTAGTAATTCCCACCATGAGAATAAGGTCACAAAGGCACTATCACCCACAGTAGAGTGACTCTTTGGGTCCTGTTCGTATTAAAATAGTGTTGATCTGTTTGCCTCTGAAATTCTCACTTACCGTATTTATTTCAAGCTGGTCCTCATCATTATTCATTGCCTATTTCAGGCATCCCACTGCCATTCTCATGACCCACAAATACCAGCTTCCAAAGTTTCTCTCCGGGAGCTGGTGATGGACAAGCAAGCTGTGGGAATTGGTGATGGCCAGGGAAGCTTGGCGTGCTGCAGTCCATGGGGTCGCAAAGAGTTGGACATGAATGAGTGACTGAACTGAAAGTTTCTCTCAAAGGTTGTTACTTGGCTTCAGGGATTATGACCACAAATGCAAATCATTTTAAAAGTCCACAGAAAATGTGAACAATATTCATTTTGTGGTCATACAGAATTTATTGTCTATAAATTTGTGGCATAAACATTCAACAAATACATCTCCCAACTACATTCTTTCTTGGATTCTTAATCAGACATTAAATAATAATCACTGATTTCCTGGATCTTTTCATCTTGACCATCACCCTACCTTTCACACATGGTCACCAGTAGGAAGGATACACAGAGGAGCGATGGATGGAGTGAGAAAAGTGATTCCAACCAGGAAAATATGTTCATTATCTGGCGTAAGATCAACCTGAGAGCGCAGTGTCACTGCATGGAGGGGAAGGGCCTGTGAGTGTTGGGAACAATGAATGTTCCAGGAAGAGCCAGGTGTGGCTGCCCTGGAGGACTGCCTGCCACATGATGTAGGGCTCTGGAGGCTGTGGGGTGACCATCCCGGGTACCAACATGGGCAGGGAGGGGCACACCTGATAAAAGGTGTCAGCACCACCTGGCCATCATCCGTGCTGTGTATCTAACATAATACTCTAGTTGGTATGTGCAAAGGACTCACATGGATTACTCAAGCCTGAGGGTTACCCAAAGCCTGACATTGCCCTTTGCCTCGTGAATAAAAATCTATCCTACAATGTTTGTGGGACTATAAATTGATACAGCCACTATGAAGTACAGTATGGAGATTCCTTTAAAAACTAGGAATAAAACTACCATATGACCCAGCAATCCTACTACTGAATGTACATCCTAAGAAAACCATAACTGAAAAAGACATATGTACCCCAATGTACATTACAGCAATATTTACAACAGCTAGGACATGGAAGCAACCTAGATGTCCATTGACAGATGAATGGATAAAGAAGCTGTGGTATATATATATATATATATATATATATATATATATATNATATATACAATGGAATATTACTCAGCCATAAAAAGGAATGCACTTGAGTTGGTTCTAATGAGGTGGATTAACCTAGAGTCTATTTACAGAGTGAAGTAAGTCAGAAATAGAAAAACAAATATGACATATTGACACATCTATATGGAATCTAGAAAGATGGTACTGATGAGCCTATTTGCAGGATAGCAAAGGAGATGCACACAGAGACAACAGACTTGAGGAATCAGTGGGGGACAGAGAGGATGAGATGAACTGAGACAGCAGGATGGAAATGGATACATTGCCATATGTAAAATAGAGTGCCTTTGATATGAATAGCAGGGCCAACTGACCCCTGGGGTAGTAACATCAACAATACTGTTGGAAGCCCAGAAAAGTGTTCTAATTGCTTTTGCAATCACAAGAAAAAATGAATTGTTAGGTCCAAGAAAATATTTTCATATAGAATTCCTCTTTCTATTAACACAGTCATAAAGTATCACTTAACACATTATTTTGGTGAGCGAGGAGTCCACAAAGGCTATGGTGCCCAGAGCCTAAGGAAGTCATAATGTAGCGCAGTTGGCCAGCATCTCCCTAAGGGCTGGGGATGCAGCATGGAGCCAGAAGCAGTCTTGTCTTTCGTAATACATGAGAGTGCAGGAAGATGGACAAGAGCATAGAAAGTTACATCATAGAACAATATATTTTTCCAGGACTTGCCTGATGGCCCAGTGGTCAAGAGTCTACCTTCCAGTACAGGGGATGCCAGTTCAATCCCTGGTGTAGCAACTAAGATCCTGCATGCCGTGGAGCAACTTAACCTAAAAACCACAAGTAGAGATGTCCATGCACTGCAATGAGAAGGTCTTGCCCTGAAACAAGAGAAGCCCATGTGCTGTAACTAGAGAGGAGCCCCCATGTCCTGCAATGAGAGACATGTGCCACAGTGAAGACCCAGCCTAGCTTAAATAAATAGATATATTTTCTCTCAATAGAGATATGCTGGGGAACTACAAAGGCTTGGTAGCAGGGCTGGGGTCTTGTCTGTGCAAATCAGTGATGGCTGGAGATGCCTGCTTCATTTCACTATACCCTGTAGCCTGTTCACCAGAGTTTTTACCTATTATCCTTGTAATTGATGCAGATGATGATCCAAGTGTATTGTAGGCAGCTGTTAAAGTCAGCTACTGGTAGAGATTTAACTTTGATTCTGGCTGCTTTGAAATATAAGCATCTCATCTGAAAGCATTTCTGAAATAATTGTGAAATATGTAATAACTGTATGAATAATTTGCTACCTGGCTCTGTGTCCATGATTGCTTCCAGGTTCTTCAAAGTATCCAAATCAATGGTAATCCTAACACACCACATTGAGGCTGTGAAGACTGGAACAGACATCTCCAAGTGATGGCTGTTTAAATACCTCCGGGGCTTGTGATCTTATAACCTCTCAGCCTGGACCACAAAGCATAGCTTTGCACCTTATTAAGTTTCTTTTTGAAACACCTGACTGTAAACAACAATAACAAAACCCCTTCGGTGTGTTTTTTCTTTGTTGCGATAACAGGCAAATATACATTTTGCAATATATTTGTTTTATATATAATATATATGCTTATATATCATGTGATATTATTATATATAATAACTATACTAATATTATATATCAATGATAGTATATATCACGTGATATATTATAATACATATGCCTTATTAGTTTGGGTTGTATTCAATGATACCCGAATTTCCTTAAAATCACAAAAATATAATTTACTTGCATTTTATTTAATCGAAATAGGGATTCAGCTAAAGACACACTTTGTTCAACAAGCAAATATTTAGTGAATGTCCATTGCTGTGCCAGGTACTGAATGAGGCATGGGGTGGGGAGAGGGGATCCATAAATAAACAACATAAGCTTCTTATCTTCAAATAACTTATAGTTTAGAGGAGAAGATGAGCAAGAAAAGCAGTGATTACAACTCTGTCATAGTCACTTTCAATAGCAGATGTTCCCTCCAGCTAAAGTTTGGTTCAGATATTGAGACTTCTGACTACCCCCAGCACAGGGAAAGGGTTGGAAAAGTTTTGCAGCTCACATAATTGAGGTCTCTGAGGGGAGCAGAGCTATTCTCTCAAGCAGATCTGAAATGCTTGAGAGAACAAGGGAAGGAGACTGGCTCCAGTTTTGATTGTGGCTGGGGGTGGGGGGGGTGAGGCCACAGTGGGAGGTCCTGCCTAGGAACAGAAATCTGCATAGTCTGGATCTCCTGCTGGTGCCAAAGGAAGAACACCGGGCTTTCTTATCTGCTTGGCCACATGTGGGACACAAAGAGTGGGAGTTAAAAGCTATCTGCAGCCAAACACCCCCAAAATGGAGCCAGACTCCTCACTCTAAATACTGTGTGATAAGAAGAGTTGTCCAAGAGGTTTACAAGGTGGGCCAACCTGAGATGAGCATGTAACCCAGCTTTGGAAGAATTGAAAGAGTTCCTGGAGCAAAATACTCTGGGTGAACCATGATGAATGAGAGGATGAGTGAGGATGTTTAACTATGAAGATCAGTTCAAGGCAAAGGGATATCATGCTTGAAGTGCCAAGTGGCATGTAATCCCTTCAACAGAGTAAAATTATACCATAGGGAACATGCAGAGACAGCAATAGATGAGTTTTCAGGGTGTGAAGTTAGAGCTTCACTTTAGGCTTCCCAGGTGGCGCTAGTGGTAAAGAACTTGACTGCCATGCAGGAGATGTAAGAGATGCTGTTTCAGTCTCTGGTTTGGGAAGACCCCCTGGAGAAGGAAATGACATCCATTCCAGTATTCTTGCCTGGGAAATTCCCTGGACAGTGGAGACTGGCGGGCCAAAGAGGAGACTTTGTGGTCCATAGAATCACAAAGAGTCAGACATGACTATAGCGATTTAGTAGGCACTGAGACGATGGAGAATGACCGTAGGTTTTATTCAGATATGCATTTTAAAAGGTGATTCTTCACCTGCCCAAGCTTTAATAAGAAGGAAAAGAGTAAAAACCATTACCAACAAGAGGTATGTGACTTGATTAGTCAATCTTCTCTTTTTAATCACAGGCTTAGCTCAAGGCTCTCGTCCCAGCATAGTCTAGGGTATTTCCAGGAGGGGTGTGTAGTGAAGGAAGGGAAAGAGGAGAAGAAGGACCTCTTGATCAGTTTTTCTAATTATAGAAATCACTCTGCTCTCCCAAACCATTCTGATATGTCTCCCATGGGAAGGAAATCTCTATGGTTCAAAAAAAAAAAAAAAAGAACTTTCCAGGTGATTCAGCTCTATAGCATCTTCTGACAGATGTGAGACTGGGACTATAAGGAAGTCAGACTTCCAAAGAATTGATGTCTTTGAACTACAGTGCTGGGGAAGACTCTTGAGAGTCCCTTGGACAGCCAGAAGATCCAACCAGTTAGTCCTAAAGGAAATTAACGCTGAAGGACTGATGCTGAAGCTCCAATACTTTGGCCACCGGATGTGAACAGCCAACTCACTGGAAAAGACCCTGATGCTGGAAAAGATTGAAGGCAAAAGGAGAAGAGGGCAACAGAGGAATAAATGATTGGATGGAATCACTGATTCAATGGACATGAACTTGGGCAAACTCCAGGAGATGGTGATGGACAGGGAGGGCTGGTGTACTGCAGTTCATGAAGTCACAAAGAGTTGGACACAACTTAGCAACTGAACAACAGCAACAAGATCTTCTGGCACTAGAGGAAGACTGGACTGACAAAGCAAAGCTCTAAGAGTAGATTTCAGGCTTTGGTTTAGCAGGGACAAGGTGTTGGGTAGAGAATGGGAGCAGAGGGATATGTTATTATTCCCTGGAGAACTCGGATAACAGAAAAGTGTGCTCCAGTGTGTTTAGGAGATCCACATCTAATTCTTTCAGTTCAGTTCAGCTGCTCAGTCATGTCTGACTGCTTGGGACCCCATGAATTGCAGCATGTCAGGCCTCCCTGTCCATCACCAACTCCCGCAGTTCACTCAAACCCATGTCCATAGAGTCAGTGATGCCATCTAGCCATCTCATCCTCTGTCGTCCCCTTCTCCTCCTGCCCCCAATCCTTCCCAACATCAGAGTCTTTTCCAATGAGTCAACCCTTTGCATGAGGTGGCCAAAGTATTGGAGTTTCAGCTTTAGCATCAGTCCTTCCAATGAACACCCAGGACTGATTTCCTTGAGAATGGACTGGTTGGATCTCCTTGCAGTCCAGGGGACTCTCAAAAGTCTTCTCCAAAACCACAGTTCAAAAGCATCAATTCTTTGGTGCTCAGCTTTCTTCACAGTCCAACTCTCACATCCATACATGACCACTTTAGTGGATGACAGTGGGGTAAAAGGATAAAAATAATACACAGAAAAGAGCAGTAGAGATAACTGGAACTTGCCAGAAGGAGCAAGACTCAGACCAGACGCTAATTGCTGAGGCATCCATCACACTAAACCTTCTCTATCCTATTGACCTGAGCACTAAGGACTCACCCTCCAGAACACTGGAGAAAGGAAGACAGATACAAATCAGATGTTTGTGATAGGTAGTCACAGCTTCCTAAGCAGACCCCCTAGAGACTGCTCAGCCTGTGGCCTTTGAGTTTCTGTCTGTGTTTCAGGTAGCTCTCCTGGAAATTCTTGCATGGCCCTGGAATCTGCTGCTATCCAGCCGTGGGCTCTGTGCTGCTGGAGGCCAGAGGAAAAAGTAATAAAGTGGAGCTGGTCTGCTGAGCAAAGGCTCTCTCTCTCTCTCTCTCTCTTTTTTTTTTTTTTGTGAAGCAGGAGAGTGAGGAGTTTGGGGGGGGGATTTGATTAAAGGAAGAAAACCTTCTGTGACCAGGGCAACCAGAAGGCCCCCAGAAACCTGTGGGATTTTGGGGGGAGAGGAATGGAGAAGTCCTTTAGATTTGTTACATCAAGATGTTAATGTTTTTAATCAAGGTTCCTAGGTGACCCTTAGGCAATTAACTCATGGTCCAGTTCTCCCATTATTCGTCTTCAGCTGATTCTTCTCTTTGTACGATCTCTTTTCCCAACAAAGACTACTAAATTTGAGAAGTGGTTATGAGCTGCTACATTCAGCATTCATTTGATCCTGTGCTTAATTTGTTTCTTTCTCTTTTAGAGCTGATTGAAAAAAAGGAGGAAGTTATTTCAATCAAGGATTTATCCTCTTGAGAGAAAAGGGAATCATTTAAATACATGGTGCATGGTACTTCTAAAACCAGGGCATGTAGCCTAATAAAATAATCCTGACCATATGAATGAATCCACATTTCTTTTTCATTGCTGGGTATGCTCGACTAGAACTGATGCAGTTTTATAGACCAATGTTCGTTCAAGTGATTATAGAAAAACGGTTATAAAGGTACTGTTTTAGCAAATTAACATTTCAAGGGCATAATTACAAGTGCCTTAATAATAAAGGCATCTTTAGGATCACATGAATTTAAGAACAAGGCAAACCAACAGTTTATAGTTCACCTTACAGGTTGATAACAAACCAGCTTTGAATTGAACATAAACGTTTTAGAGAGAAAAATAGATGGGGAGGTGTTTAATAACATGGCATTTAAGCAGAAGACATGTTTTGTAGCTCAACTTGCTGTTTAACTTTATGCTTAAAATGTTTCATAGTGTATTCTTCCATTCCCATCCAGGACTACTTAAATTTTTACTTGCCAATTCGTTTGTAGGAGATTGGTTCATGAGGAGACAAGGTCAGTAGCATATTATCTATGAGTCCCCAGGGCTAGCAAGTTTCATTAATGAAAAGGGGGACTCTGGATATAACCAGCATGAAGCTACTCAAAATTCACAGAAAATTGTACATATTTATTGAACAAGACTGTCAAAAGCACACAGACTTTGCCCTCTACACTGGATTTATGATATCAGGAACTTCAGCTGAGTTTCTAAGTGTTAAATTTTCTAAAGGCAAAGATACTTGGGCACAGTGGAAATGCTTAGAATTAGAAATAATTAAAAAAAAAGCCTCTGTGACTATCGACTGCTCTCTCTCCAGCATTTCTCAGGCATATAGTGGCTAACCTACTGGCTTCCAGGTGGATCCCTGATGATGGCTTGCTTTACGGCTCTTTGATCTTGCCAACCAAAGAGCGAAATGGGAGGGAGGGGTGAAGAATGAATCTTCTCGGTGAGAGGTGTCCTGTTTTTCATAACATTGCTCCATGTGTTTTAAATAGTTTTTCTAGGAACAGTGATCAATTTGCACAGATGCACACAGACTGCTTCAACTGTCTTCCCTATTGCTAATAGAGATTTATGAGTTAGCTTTTCTAAGCCTTGGGAAGAAGTTGGAGCTACATCTTAGAAAGGAACCTGGGAACAAACGAGAACCTTGAAAACCTTAGCACCTGACTATGTATAATCTATCTCTCCTGTATGCTCTCTTCCTGGATGAAAAAAAATTAGTGACATGTGAACTATTTCTTATTGTTAAATGGATGCATCAGATTTAAAATTACTTTAACCAATGAAGGAAATTGAATTGGGATACAGAATTGGGTCTGAAGAAAAGTGGGATCCATGTCAGCAATCAGATTGGGGTCGGTTATAGCTGATAAAAATTTGCCAGCTCATGACCATTTCCTCAATAATTCCAAATATATTAATGTTACGGTGTTCTTGGTTGTGCTCTTCAAGTCATCTGACTAATTAGTTGGATCATTCCAAACCCAAAGACTGAAATCCCAAGTGTCTGAAATTCAGGTGTCTGGAATATGGTCAATGAAATTTATAAAAATAATAAAGTCACTGCCATTTAGTGAAAATATTATTAATCCTCACAATAAAAATGTCCTTTAATCACATTGAAATATATTGCATTTTGGCCTGTAGCCTGTTTTGTTAAGTTTGATATATTTATGTTACATAAATAGAAACTAAATTAATAATTAGTGAAATAGTGCACACCTGGTAATAAATATAATTTTATTTTTCAGAACATTTTTCAGAGTAGTTAAATCAGTACTCTTATTTAGTAGTTTGTCTTTTATTAATGTTGCCATACTTTTTTCCTATTTTTAACCTTTCTCCTGTGTGTTTGCTCCATTGTGCCCTATTTTTTGAGACCCCATGGACTGTAGCCCTCCAAGACCCTCTTGTTCTTGTTCATGGGAGTTCCCAGGCAAGAACACTGGAGTGGGTTGCCATTTCCTCCTCCAGATCTTCCCAACCCAGGGATTGAACCCTTGTTTCCTGTGTCTTCTGCATTGCAGGTGGTTTCTTTACCTGCTGAGTCTTTGGGAAGTCTAACCTTACCTCTTTTTTCATTCTAAATACTGTTTGTTCCAGTATTTGAAAAGTGTGAATATTCTGAAAGTCTCTAGTCCAAGTATCTTCAGATAAATAATACTGTTTTTCCCAACTGGCGTGCTAAAATAGGGGATCTTTCTGACCCAGGGATCAAACCCACATCTCTTGTCTCTTATATTTCCTGCATTGGCAAGCAGGTTCTTTATCACTAGTACCACCTGGGAAGCCTAATATAGTAGCAGTGTTAAAATTTTTGTGATTTCAGTGATGGATATTTCGCTGTTTATTTCTCTTATCTGCTCAAGAGTAAGGACTGTGACATCTGATCTCTTGAGTGTGGTTCATGAAGCTGAGTTGGTACTATTTCTACTTCAGGTCATACCAGCTTCAAGCAAGAATGCTAGCCTTTCCTAGGTTTCTCAAAGAAAGGACCTCCCTGTGTTCCTCTGGTGTAATAACAAAGAAGCAAAGCAGTATAAACTTGTGCATGGGAGACAAAATTTTTTTAGTGATTTAACAAGATATATAGACTATGGTTTCTGGTATCAGAAACCACAAGCTAGATGTTCATCCTTCTGATGATACATATAACCTAATGTTTGCCACTGAATTATGAAAATGAAGGATTTGATAGTTAATAAAAGAATCTGCCTGCAATGCAGGAGACCTGGGTTCAATCCCTGGGTCGGGAAGATCCCCTGGAGAAGGGAATGGCTACTCACATTAGTATTCTTGCCTGGAGAATCCCATGGACAAAGAAGCCTGGTGGGCTACAGTCCATGGGGTCATAAAGAGTTAGTTGGACGGGACTCAGCGTCTAATACTTTCATTTCACTTTGGGCTTCCTAGGTGGTGCTAGTGGTAAAGAACCACCCCCCCCCCAACACACCCTAGTCCTCATCTTCCCCCTCAACACAAGAATGCAGTAGATGCAAGAGATGCAGGTTCCATCCCTGGGGCAGGAAGATCCTCTGCACAAGGACATGGCAACCCACTCTAGTATTCTTGACTGGAGAATCCCATGGACAGAGGAGCCTGGCGGGCTGCAGTTTATAGGGTCACACAGAGTTGGAAGTGACTTAAGTTACTTAGCATGTATGCATGAAATGACATAGTCTTAATGGACTTGCCCCTTTAATCTTCCCTGTAAGCAGAAAAGAGAGAGGCATCAAGTAATATTTTATGTTGCTCATGTAGTTTGTGGGTCAGCGATTCAGAAGGGGCTCAGCAGAGACAGCTTGTTTCTGCTTCATGGTGTCTGAGGTCTCAGCCAGGGAGATTTGAATACCTGGGCATGAGTCAGACTGCTGTAGGCTACAATCATCTGGAGACTTCTCTGCTTATAGGTCTGGCACCTGGACTGAGATGACTTGAAGGCTTGGCTCAGAGTTTTCTACCAACCAGATCCTAGCACATGGGCTTTTCATGTGACTTGAGCTTACTTGCAGCACAGTGGCCACCGGGAGACTTCTGATGTGGTGGCTTTGGGCTTATGAATATATTTTCCAGCAAAAAAAAAAAAAAAAGATGGAAGGCACATGACCTTCTGTGACATAGCCCTGGAAGTCACTTCTGCTTCTTCTGTTGGTCAATCCTGTCAGAAAGTCACCCAAATTCAAGTGGAGAAGAACAGACCTCATACCTTGGTGATGGTGATGGGGATGGGAGGGGGATGTCAAAGAATTCCAGGCATACTTTATTTACTTTTAAAAAAAATTTTAAAAATATATTTTTAATACCAAACCATTTCATATTGAGGTATAGCCGATTAACAATATTGTGGTAGTTTCAGGTGAATATGTGCGGCTGAGTCCCTTTGCTGTCCAGCCATGCTTTAAGACAGCTTGAGGAGGAATGGCTTTCCTCTGACAAAGCTTTGTTCGAGTATTGTGGATAAGGCTTAGATTGGTTACTCCTTGTTTCCCTGTGGACTCTATTTCATGTTCATGAAGTCCTTTTAACTCAATGTGTGGTAAACACTTCCTTTACAAGAGAGAAGAAAGTGAAGAACTAAATTTTGCTGAGTTCTGACTGATCATATGTGTCATATTTACACCCCCCCTCCCCCTCACTAAACTCATGTCAACATTAAATATGCCTAATCTGTTCTGGGAGTAGAAAGGTTCTTCTTAGAACCTGATAGAAGGGTTTTTCTCCAGAGTCATTATTTTGGAGAGGGTGTGACTTGACTGACTCAATTTCTTCTAAGACTATGTGTCTCCAACCTGTCAAATGTGTCTGACCACCACCCCTAGAGAAAGTTTCTCAGAGTCAACACAGAGTGATTCGAGTAAATTAGGATCTGGAGGATAGAAAAGAACTCAAACTTTGGTTTCTGTGATAAGTATTGAATAACATTAGAAAAATAGATTTATAAATATCTAAGTAGCCAATGGGGCTTCCCCAAGAGCTCAGTTGTAAAGAATCTGCCTGCAGTGCAGGAGATGCATGAGATCCCAGTTTGATCCTTGAATGGGGAAGATCCCCTGGAGGAGGGCATGGCAACCCACTCCAGTATTCTGGCCTGGAGAATCTCAAGGACAGGGGAGCCTGGAAGGCTATAGTCCATGAGGTCTCAAAGTATCTAACACTTTTACGGGAAGATGTGGGACATTCCGAGGAAAGGGATACAGTCTTCGTTCTTAAATAAATTTACCATCTTATGTGAAAGGTAGACAAGCAGATGTACCTTCTCAAACATGTACAGCTGCTGAAGAAATATGTAAAACTCCCCTTGGTGTGTAAACACGGAACTAGGTATAGCCATTCTTACTAGGCAGCTGAGCCAGAAGGCATGAAAGATTGGAGCCAGGTGCCGTTAACAGGGAATGCTCAGTGACGAAGGTGAATCTCAAGGGGAGGAATTGAGTTCCATGATGATGAGGTAAAGAAATCACGGTAGGAAGAAGATCCAGAGGTCTCTCAGAAAGGTTGAGGTATTTTGAAAGTCCATTTTCAGTGATGTGTGCTTCTTGACCAAATTGAACCTTTGAGTCTAATTCTAACTGCTTGGGAATATTTCCTGGGTAATATATTCTCTTCCACCACCTCACAGCTTCTTCCAGCTACCAAGCTATAGATTTCATCAGAGCAAGGCTCATTTTTTCGCTAGCCTTGATATATTTTGCAGGATCCAGGATGTACTAGTTACATTTTAATGGAATTGGGTTACCTTGAGCAGGCCCAGCCCTTGACATCTCCTGACCACCTCACACCTTTTTAGGCCTCTATTTCCTGAGTTCCCCAGAAGTGCCCTGGGGATATTCTTAGACCTGTTTTAAAATCTAAAGCCTTTGCATAAAACAATACTGTCTCTTTGAAAGTCTACACAGCTATTTTTATTGAACAGTAATATTATGCTGGTTATGTTTATTATTTTGGAGGCATATCAACTCTTGTTGAATGAGCCCAGGGCCTAAGCCAAACTTTTTGGAAAAAGCAGAAAAATAGAAAGTACAAATGGATATTAATTTTTCCCCCGCTGGAAGGAAGAAACTGAAAGTTATATCTGCTGCTAAGTCGGTTCAGTCGTGTCCGACTCTGTGTGACCCCATAGACGGCAGCCTACCAGGCTCCCCTGTCCCTGGGATTCTCCAGGCAAGAACACTGGAGTGGGTTGCCATTTCCTTCTCCAATGCATGAAAGTGAAAAGTCAAAGTGAAGTCACTCAGTCGTGTCCGACTCTTCGCAACCCCATGGTCTGCAGCCTACCAGGCTCCTCCACCCATGGGATTTTCTGCTTTCAAAATATTCATGAGAATTTGTAAAAAAAAAAAAAAAAAAAAAGGCCCCACCCAGGGTGTAGAATTATTTCTTCCTCTCCCCACTTAATACATTTTTGTTTTTAGCATTTTCTTTTCTCATTTCCTATGGAAACAGTTCTAGGTTTCAAGACCTGCTGCTGCTGCTTCTGCAAATGCATTCCATACATTTCACATCCAACGGTTTTAGTCATGGTCAGGAAGGCAAAGGAAATGAAAATGCACCCATCACACTGGTTCACAGGAAGGACTAGCCCACAGAAGTCCCACTGGTTGGCCAAGGCTAGTTCAAGACTCTTTTTGCCAAGATGTTGCCACTGCTACTAATCCTTTGGTGGTTCCTTGGAATAAAGCCCAGAAAGGACACGTTAGTTTGGGTCATGATAGGGTTATCAGAAAAGCCCCAACACCAAAGACTGTAACCCTGACACTTGTGATCCTCACAATGGAGTTAAAACAAAACAGAAAATGATCCTGTTCTTGTAATCTTAGCTCTGCCCAGGTCACCATCTTGCCTGGCTGGTTTTGTTGATGGCAGCATAACGTGACTCAGATTCTAAAGGTGGAACTGTCTCCAGGACCAGGGAGTGGTGGATTATATAACCAACCTGGGATAGTGTCAGGGTTATCAGAGGCTGATAGGTAACAGCTTACAGCTACTTGCCTTTGCCAGACACATTCAGAGAGATCTTGTTTTTCTTTGTCAGGCAGAGTAAAATGGTTCAAAATCCTACAGACTCAAATGAACACATAGTTTATGAAGATTTATCTTCCATGTAGAATCTATGGTTCATTTAAAAACACATTCCTTAATAATCTCTTTTCCAGCTGTGCATCTATTCTTTGTCAAGGCTGGTGGATGGTGCAGGAAACAATGTGTGTAATAAGACCCCTAGAATGCTGAGAATCAGTGGGGAGATAAAGGATCTGTGTTTGGTGAATTAACAAGCAAAAAGTGATTCTAAGTAATGTAACCTTGACACACACAGGCAAAAGAAGACAAAGTGCCAGATATATAAACAGCAAAAAAAAAATAAAAAATAAAAAATAAAGTTCCTTTATTAAGTAATAATAAAATCATTTATTTGCAATACAGAGAAACACCAAACAATTTAGCAATCAGCAGTTAGGACTGAGATGTTTAGTTCTGTGACTCCTTCTGGAAAGGATCTGGGGTTCAGATTATGTCTAAAAGGCAGCAGGCTATTAAAAATGATGTTCATTCTTTATCCCACCTCAACCCACTTATCTGTGTTATTGCTTAAGAGTGTTACAGACAAAGGCAAAGTAGGAGAGAGAAAAAAATAGCTTATAAAGGGGAATTTGCCCAGATCGGGTCCCAGAGTCCGGAAGATCTTGCGTTTATCCGGGTTTTTTGATAACTCAAAGAACTCTGGGAAGTCTGATCTAGATGCAGGCACAGATGAAAATCTAAAGTGACCCGGAGTCCTTATTTCTCTAGACTTTCCCCTTGGCAAAGGGCCAGAGGCAGTCCTATGCATGTTTCTGAGACTATACGCATGTAGGGAATAATTGAGTTATACATTATAAAAATGATTTTGACCTTAAGTAAAACCTTGTATTATGTTAATATGAAGAATAATGATATATAAGTAGAGAGCATCATGACTTTTTAAAACATTATCACTGCTATTATTTTAATTGATCAGGCCAAACAATTTTTCAAAGTAAAGAAAACATTATCCTCATTTCATGGAGCAATTCACTGAGGTTCTAAAAGGATAAATACTTTATGCAAGATAAATTAGAAAGTGAGTAACCCAAATACTTTCCATTTAAGGACTTTTGTGACTCCTTAAAATGTGTTCCTTAAAACACTAGCCATGTTTTTTTGTTGACCTTCAGTCACTAAGTTCCATCCGACTGTTTGCAACCCTAGGGAGTGCAGCACATCAAGCTTCCGGGTGCTTCACTATCTCCAGAGTTTGCTCACATTCATGTCCATTGAGTTGGTTTTGCCATCCAACCATCTCATCCTCTGTTGCCCCCTTCTCCTCCTGCCCTCAATCTTTCCCAGCATCAGGGTGTTTTCCAGTGAGTCAACTCTTTGCGTCAGTTGGCCAAAGTATTGGAGCTTCAGCCTCAGCATCAGTCCTTCCAATGAATATTCAGGACTGATTTCCTTTAGGATTGACTGGTTTTATCTCCTTGCTGTCCAAGTGACTCTAAAGAGTCTTTTCAGCACCACACTTCAAAAGCATCAATTCTTCAGTGCTCAGCTTTCCTGATAGTCCAACTCTCACATTGTACGTGACTACTGGAAAAACCATAGCTTTGACTATACAGACCTGTGTTGGCAAAGTGACATCTCTGCCTTTTAATATGCTTTGTAAGTTTGTCATAGATTTTCCTACATGTTAGGCAGCATAATGGCCCTTCAAAGATATCTGTATCCTGATCCCTGGATCCTGTGAATATGTTGCTTTTCACTGAAAGGGTATTTAGTATTGCAGATGGAATTAGAGTTGCTAATCAGCTGATCTGAAAATAGGGAAATTATCGTGGACTACCTGAGTGGACCCAGTGTACTCACAGAGGTCCTTCAAAGTGGAAGCGGAAGGCAGAAGAGAAGGTCAGAGTGATATAACATGAGAAGGACTTGATCTGCTGCTGATGGCTATGACAATGGAGAAAAGAGACACGCACTAAGGAATTCAGATGTCTCTGGAAGCTGGAAACAAGTTATGGAGTATGCTTTCTCCTAAAGCCTCCAAAAAGGAATCCTGACACTCTGATTTTAGCCCAACGAGACCTGTATCAGACTCTTAACCTACAGAACTGTCAGGACATATATTTAGGCTATTTTTTTTTTAAGTTTTATTTACTCTGGCCAAAAGGAATATGGGATCTTAATGCCCTGACCAGGGATTGAACCCAAGCCCCCCTGCATTGGAAGTATACAGTCTTAACCACTGGACTGCCAGGGAAGCCCGTATTTGTGCTGTTTTAAGCCACTCACCTTGTAGTTATTTGTTACAGCAGCAATAGTATACTAATCCACTAGTGCTATCACATGTTTTATTAAGAAAGCATTTCTAAGACAATGGTATGCTGCTAAAAGTTTAAGAACCAGATCTCCAAGAAAAATAAACAATTAACCTCTTCAGTTCAGTTCAGTCACTCAGTCGTATCCAACTCTTTGTGACCCCATGAATCGCAGCACGCCAGGCCTCCCTGTCCATCACCAACTCTTGGAGTTTACTCAAACTCATGTGCCTTGAGTCTGTGATGCCATCCAGCCATCTTATCCTCTGTCATCCCCTTCTCCTCCTGCCCCCAATCCCTCCGAGCATCAGGATCTTTTCCAATAAGTCAACTCTTTGCATGAGGTGGCCAAAGTACTGGAGTTTCAGATTTAGCATCATTCCTTCCAAAGAAATCCCAGGGCTGATCTCCTTCAGAATGGACTGGTTGGATCTCCTTGCAGTCCAAGGGACTCTCAAGAGTCTTCTCCAACACCACAGTTCGAAAGCATCAATTCTTCGATGCTCAGTGGTCTTACAGTCCAACTCTCACATCCACTAGAAAAACCATAGCCTTGACTAGATAGACCTTTGTTGGCAAAGTAATGTCTCTGCTTTTTAATATGCTATCTAGGTCGGTCATAACTTTCCTTCCAAGGAGTAAGCATCTTTTAATTTCATGGCTGCAGTCACCATCTGCAGTGATTTTGGAGCCCCCCCAAATAAAGTCTCACACTGTTTCCACTATTTCTCCATCTATTTCCCATCAAGTGATGGGACCAGATGCCATGATCTTCATTTTCTGAATGTTGAGCTCTAAGCCAACTTTTTCACTCTCCTCTTTCACTTTCATCAAGAGGCTTTTTAGTTCTTCTTCACTTTCTGCCATAAGGGTGGTGTCATCTGCATATCTGAGGTTACTGATAATTCTCCTCTCAATCTTGATCCCAGCTTGTGCTTCTTCCAGCCCAGTGTTTCTCATGATGTACTCTGCATATAAGTTAAATAATCAGGGTGACAATATACAGCCTGACGTACTCCTTTTCCTATTTGGAACCAGTCTGTTATTCTATGTCCAGTTCTAACTGTTGCTTCTTGTCCTGCATATAGGTTTCTCAAGAGGCAGGTCAGGTGGTCTGGTATTCCCATCTCTTTCAGAATTGTCCACAGTTTATTGTGATCCACACAGTCAAAGGCTTTGGCATAGTCACTAAAACAGAAATAGATGTTTTTCTGGAGCTCTCTTGCTTTTTTGGTGATCCAGCGGATGTTGGCATATGATCTCTGGCTCCTCTGCCTTTTCTAAAACCAGCTTGAACATCTCGAAGTTCAAAGTTCACGTATTGCTGAAGCCTGGCTTGGAGAATTTTGAGCATTACTTTACTAGCATGTGAGATGAGTGCAATTGTGCAGTAGTTTGAGCATTCTTTGGCATTGCCTTTCTTTAGTGCTGTCAATTTCTATGTTGTGAATGTTCCCAGAATGGCTGCACTCAAACTCCCAGTTCTATCTGAGTTGGGAAGAGAAGCCTGCAATCTCTCATTAGCTGGTACTGGCTAGCTGCAAGAGGCTACTGAAATAAGTTTAAGAAACTACACACTTAACCCTTTTGGAATTTCACTCTGCACATTCAATTTATTAGAGGTAGCTCTTCAGATAAGAAGTCTGCTTATTTCTCCTTAACCCAGCATTCCAAACTTATTTGACAACATTCTTTTCTCCAGAATGGTAGACTTTAAGTGGAAATTTAGAAAGTTGTTGATGACCTATTAGCCACTAGGTCTCCTATCTCCTAACTTAGATTTTTTTAAGCTCTACCAAAACATTTACCAAATTTATGAATGCATTTTATTTTTCCCTTGTTATCTATCTCATAATATTTGGGGCATATAAGTCTAGGACTAATAATGTGGGAGAAACAGGAGTAAGGTATTTGTGGCTAACTCTCATCACTGACTGCCCACTTTGCAGGATTAGGCAAGTAGCAGCAAGCAGCTGATGAAAAAATGATCTCTATTGACATCACAGATTACTGACTGAGGATCTCTTCTCTTCTACCGTGATCAATCCAAGTTGTCAACTGAGTGAGGGTCACCGTGCATCAAAGAGACCAGCTTTTGAGCGCTGGGTGTTAGTGTAATAGGATAAATGACATTTGCCCTGTGACTACTACTTGGTATAATTCCCTCTCCTGGGCTTTTCAGAAGCTTGGGGGAATCTTTTGATAATGATTTAATTTTTCTCCTGAGCTTGTTAACTCTGCTTATTAGTGGCATAGGGGTAGGGATTGGGGTGCTTTAATCTTGCTAATTAACTGCATTTCTGTCTCTTTCTGTTTAGATAATTTCTCTTGGATGACTCAGTCTCTTTAGGGTAAATGTTCAGTCTTTTGGATTTCTCAACTGTCTCCCTGCCCTTCCCCAAGATGGTGTCGTATGTCTCAGGGTCGGAGGCCGGGGGGAGATCCTGTAATCCGGTGGTAGCGGCAAGTGGAGCGTCTATGAATGCAGGTCCTTGTTCTGTGTGCAGTTCTGGGGCTCCGTGGTGAGGAAGTTAGTCTGTGCGGCCCCCCTGGGGTCTGCTGAAAAGTTCTGGCTCCATGCGGCCTCTGGGGAGGTCATGTTGATACCCACACCTGACGGGGGTGGGCCTGGCCACTTGCTCGCATGTCTGCTGCCCTCACTTCCAACCCAGACTTCCTCCAGCCTTCTCGACACTTCTGCGTGCTCTATTTGCTGCTTACAGGACCCAGGCATGCCCCATGTTGGAAAGTGCCACTTCAGGCTCTCAAGGGACGTCTCTCCAGTAGCAGCATTGTCATGTTAGTGGCATGTTGGACCAGACACAGAGACAAATCCATCAAATTCAATCAAATCCATCATCCTTCCAATTATACCAGAGAAAGTAGATCATTGACTCATACTCCCAGATCTTCCAAGATATTGGGAGGTGTGGGGCAGGCCTAGACTTAGGAGTCGGGTTCTGCCATCGTTGCCTAAGGCTTCTCTCGTTTTCACACTCTGCCATGCTCAGCAAGTGACTCTGCATTGCACTTGCTTTCTGACTGAAATACATCCTGCTGCTGCTGCTGCTGCTGCTGTCGCTTCAGTCGTGTCCGACTCTGTGTGACCCCATAGATGGCAGCCCACCAGGCTCCCCCATCCCTGGGATTCTCCAGGAAAGAATACTGGAGTGGGTTGCCATTTCCTTCTCCAATGCATGAAAGTGAAAAGTCAAAGTGAAGTCACTCAGTCGTGTCCGACTCTTCGAGACACCATGGACTGTAGCCTACCAGGCTCCTCCATCCATGGGATATTCCAGGCAAGACTACTGGAGTGGGGTGCCATTGCCTTCTCCGAAATACATCTTAGGCTACATCTATTTCAACAAGCCTCATGTCTTAGCCTTCCTGGGTACTAGACATATCCTCTCTTTACAAGGGAAGAAGCTCTATGCAATAGGGACTTCCCTGACCGTCCAGTGGTTAAGACTCTGCGCTTCCATTGCAGGGGCCTCGAGTTCCATCTCTGGTCAGGGAACTAAGATCCTGCATGCCACACAGCATGGCCACAAATAAATAAGTAAATACATAAATAAAATATGCATACCTAGGTGTGGTTTTTTTGCCTTTAAGGAATCATGGAAAAACTAGGAAGTAAGGATTACCTAGGAGGAAAATACACTGACTTAATATCTTGACTATTCCCTTTGTACTTGCCAGTAGAACTGCACGAATGTAGACATATAGATCCCACTGACACCCATTATGATATCACTTGAGAATTTCAGTAAATCTCAATTGAATTTTATACCTAATTGTGTGCATTCATTTGATGAATCCCTGGGAGCTAAAGTAGTATGATCCTCATGGACACCAGTATTCATAAGATACTTTTAATAGACTCAGAAGATTAGACTCAGAAGAAAGAATGATTTAATTCCCAGATGAAAGGATTCCCCCACCATTCCTCTAGTAATTTGTATTTTGCTCTATTAGCACATATTATACCATGTTGTAATTAGTTGTTTCCATTTCTTCTTTCTCCTCTTCCAGCATCTCTCCATATGCATATTAAGTACACATGACTACAAGAGGCAGAATCTTTTGATACTGATGTGTCTGTATCTTTCACATGTGTATCTGAGGTACTTGCCTGAAACACAGTAACTACTCAATCTATGAATGGGTCAAGTGGTTTGCTAAGTACACTTTCAGCAAATAGGCAGCAGAGAAAAGAAACTTGCCTCTGGTGGAGGCATGTTACTCAGCACAAACACTAACTCATGAGAAGTAAATCATTGCAGGTTGAAAACTTCACTTGAAAAAATTTTCATCAAGTTTGACACTGTACCTTGTGTGAAAATGAAATATCCAACCAATATGGACATGCTACTGCTGCTGCTGCTAAGTTGCTTTAGTCATGTCTGACTCCGTGTGACCCCATAGATGGCAGGCCACCAGGCTCCTCTGACCCTGGGATTCTCTGGGCAAGAATAGCAAAGTGGGTTGCCATTTCCTTCTCCAATACGAACATGGGCTCTATAGTAATATTTTTATGACAAAATAAACATAGTTGGAATATGCAGAGGGTATCTAGGTATTTCCTGTCATCATTATTGTTATTGCTGTTGTTATGACTACAGAATGTCCTGCTATTATCTCATTCGGTGGTAAGGAATCCACCTGCCAATGCAGGAGATGCAGATTTTATCCCTGGGTTGGGAAGATCTCCTGGAGAAGGAAATGGCAACCCATTCCATAGTCTTGCCTGGGAAATCTCACAGATAGAAGAATCTGGTGGGCTATAATCCTTGAGGCTGAAAAAGAGTCAGACATGGCTAAGCAACTAAATAACAACAACGACAAATTACGGCAAAGGGTACTGCTATTAGCTCCAATCAATAGCTATTCTTTTTTAAATGTAAGCCATTTTAAATTAAAAATTAATGCCTATTTATTGTAGAAAAATTTGGAAGGCACAGGTAGGTTACAAAAGATAATTTACTATGAAGATAATCACCATTAATAGTTTGATCTGTCTATTTCTTTTAAAAATGACATCATGCTGTGTTTACTATTTTACATAGTGCTTTTGGTTTGGCTTAATAATAATATTTTGACATCTCTTACATATTTTTCTTTTTCTATTCTAAATGCTAAATCCTACTGACTTCAATATATCTTTTTTCAATTTTTATGCAGTATTAGAATGTGTTTGTTTGGGACTGGTGCAAGGAGAGGACCCAGAGAGATGGTATGGGGTGGGAGGTGGGAGGGGATTCATGTTTGGGAACGCTTGTACACTCGTGGTGAATTCATGTCAATGTTTGGCAAAACCAATACAGTAATGTAAAGTAAACTAAAGTTAAAATAAAAAATTAAAAAAAAAATAGAATGTGTGTTTTTTTTTTCCTCCTGGTAAAGAAAGAATTTGGCTTTATTTAGGAGAGTTTTCTTTCCACTATATTCAAGCAATCTTTTGTGTTTTTAGGGGTTCTTTCCTTTTTAAACATGAGAAATGATTTTTATTGGGCTATGCAGTTGATTAGTAAATTATGCCCTGGGCCTAGCTTTGAGTCATAGGCTCAATCATAATTGTTAGAGAGACCCACATTCTGTCATTAGATTATCTTAATACTGTGGGAACACATTAGCCAACTCTAATGTCTGTTGTCCTGAATATAATGTAAACTAATTCGTTGAAAATGTGGACAGAGCTCATGCTGGGGCTTCAAGTAAAGAAAGCTTTTATGCCATAAATATGCTCTTCACAAGTGTGGGTGTTTCAGGAGCGTAGAACAAGTTCTGCTCTGCACATGAACCCCAAATGGCCTTCAGCCCATCTGTCCAACAGGTTGCATGAAGTGAAAGTGTTAGTTGTTCAGTTGTATCTGACTCTCTGTGACCCTGTGGATGGTAGACTGCCAAGATCCTCTGTCCATGGGATTCTCCAGGCAACAATACTGGAGTGGGTTGCCATGCCCTTCTCCAGGGGACCTGTGTCTCTTATGTCTCCTACATTGGCAGGCAGGTCTTTACCACTGGGCTTCCCTGATAGAATCTGCCTGTAATCTGCCTGTAATGTACCTGGGTTCAATCCCTGGGTTGGGAAGATCCCCTGGAGAAGGGAAAGGCTACCCCACTCCAGTAATTCTGGCCTGGAGAATTCCATGGACTCTATAGTCCATGGGGTCACAAAGAGTTGAACACAACTGAGTGGCTTTCACTTTCTTTACCACTAGCACCCCCTGGGAAGCCCAACAGGTTGCACAGATATAGGTATTTCTCAAAGAGGAAGTACCTGTGTCTCAGACTAAATTGATTTTCCTGGAAGCTAAACTGAAAACTTAAACCAAAACAGAACAACAACAAAAAAATCCAAGTACATTGTAATATCATAAGAAAACAGTTGCCACACGTTTGTAAAGTCAGATAAATATCACAAATTAAGCCAAAGAGGACCATTGTACTTTGTGTAGAAAGAAGCTATAAGCACATTAGTGAGAAAAACCAAGGTAGGTGAATGAGCATAGGGGAATCTCAGAGGGGGTAACTTAATAAGCACTTCATTGGGGCATTCTATATAAACTTATTAATTATGTACATATTCTTCTCCACATCATGGAGTGTCACGTAGCCTCTATCTGAGAAAATATTCTCATAACATCTTTTGACTTTGGTTACTATGTGAGCACAAAGATAATAACATTGCATTTATAAGAAAGCTGTATAATTAATCTGGCTATCAGAAGTGTCTCTCTTTAGAGTATAATTCTTGCAATTAGAGCTAGGGAAATCAATTGACAGTGGGTATATTTTACTATCACTCTCTTGGCAGGCAAATCTGTATTCCTTTTGCTAAACTGGGAATTTGCAGTAGCAAGGTATAATCTTTGTGTAGCATGACAGGTCCCACAGTTCTGCACAATTAGAGGTCAAAGATTGTTTGGGGATGAGAAGCAAAGTACATAATGACTAGTCACTTAAGAGTGTTTTCTAACTTTTCTACAAAGAATATTAATAAGATGATACAAATTTGGTAAAAAATATCTTCCATGAATTAGGCTGTACTATAATACAGTTAACTACATTTGACACTGTGTTTGTGTGTGTGTATGTATGGGAATATGCTAGGTCACCATGCAATGCAATTTGAAATGTCTTCTGAGAATCAGAAGTTATTAATAATATGGAGTTGGGTCAAATTCTGGCGTTAGTTATTCATGGAAAGTGACATCTGTAAAGTTCAGTGTCTAATAAAAACATAAAGCAAATAAGTAAATGTTTCCTTTTCTTACATTAATTTTTTTTTTCAGTATGAGATGAACGTTATTACATTCTTATTCTAAATGACTACTACAGAGTGGAGAATGAAAATAACATTTTACTTTTTATGTTTATAAACTGATCTAATTTACTTGTTTCAAATAAAAGACATTTTAATAGTCTTATAAACTAGGATTCTGTTAATTAATGGAGAGAGCTGCAGAAATAGAATACATTTCTGGTTTCTTTGCTGTAGGCAAAGATTTACTAAAGCTTTATAAGACAATTCTAAGCGACCGTGATTATATGTGTTGACTGTAGAGGGGGTGTTTTGGGGTCACTGATGTTTAAGGTCCTTTGGGCTTTCAAATTCTCTGTGGAGTTATTCCTCAATGAAGTTTAGCATTTTCTAACTTATTTAAAAGGAAGAATTTTTGAGTTTTTCTTCAACATTGCTGAAACAGAGTATTTGCATTATTTTAAAAATCTTTAAATTGTGAATGAATTATTGTCCCATTAGTGCAAGCGAATGCATAAAAACACATGAGAATATTTGCTGCAAATTAAACAACTGCACACGCACGCGCGCGTGTGTGTGTGTGTGTGTATGTTTTACCCAGAGTTAACTATATTTCTGCTATGAGAAATTGAAATGTAGACTTTCACTGAGTTTAAAGAGCATGTCACAACTGACCCAAAGTGATGGGACAATTTCTGAACGTCTCAGTGTAGACTTTAAGACACACAGACTTTGACACACTGACCCTTCAGAGTGGAGGTGGCCCTGGGGAGAAAAACAGCTGGCTTTCAAATGCTTCATTCTTGGCCAACTCAACCCTCATCTCTGAATGCTTCCATAGGCTGGAAGCAGACTGTTTTAGTGAACATTTAAATCCCATCCAACGACTGTTGCCAACAAGGTCACCAGGAAGGTTTTGGGTGATAGGGACAAGGCCACAGGCTGTAGAAGAAAAAGAAAGAAACTAGGGATGTTTCAGGATTATGTTATGATATCAGGAAATTTCACTGATTCTGTCAACAAATAGTGGTTGAATAACTTCAAAGTAGTAGACACTTGTACTGTATCTTGTAGAGGGTCTATCCATGCAGTCACAGTGACTATTTCAATTTTAATGAATTGAAATAATTAAAGTTCAGTTCCTCGGTTGCTCTGGCCACTTTTCGTGTGCTTGGTAGCCATCTATGGCTAGTAGCTACCATATTGGACAGTGTGAATAAAAACATCTACATCATCACAGAGAATTCTCCTGGGGAGTGCTGGGGAACAGTCAAAGACACGGTTCTATGCTGTTCATGTTAGTAATCCATTTTTGGAGATTATGTAAACAAATAGCTTCAATATCAAGCAGTGTGAATTAAGAGCCATTTGGGAAGTAAAGACAAGACACTTGAATAAGGTCAGAGGAGGAAAGATCAAATTGTAGAGAGTACTCAGAAGAGAGTTGCAGAAATTGGAGGATTTGATGTTGGAATGAAGAAAGAGTATGATTTAGGAGGCAAAGGTAAATTGAAACATTCCCTACATAAACAAACACTGGAGTTCAAGTGCAGAAAAGGATGGCAAGTAGGCTGGTATAAAGAGAGATGTGAGCAACCGAAGCCATTGGAGTTCTGGCTCTGAAAGGCCTTGTGAGCTAAGAGTTTGGTCTTTTTCCTAGAGGGATGGAGAAACCACTGGAAGTTTTGAATGGGAAATGTGATCCAAGTATTATTTCAGGAAGCTATTTTTGGCAGCAATGTGCAGACCGGATCGGGTGGAGAGAGAAGGTGATAAACCACATTAATGCATATTGAAAATAGACCATATGTGCAGCTGTGAGGACCTGGGCTTGAATATCAGCAGTTCACTCTAGACGTATATTACAGTGACTCTTGATTAAAATAAGCTTATTTTGTAACAGTATTCTTATAAACCCAGGTCTATATGTCCCTAAATGACTCATTCCTGTGTATTTTTCTTTATCTTCACAGTCAGAGGGATGCAGGTTCCTCAAGATTCATAGAAGAACAATAGGAAGGACCAAGGACAAGAAGGTAAGATCAGTGGGAAAAATGAAGGGAATGGAAATAATTCAGACTGAACAGAGAAACAGAATCCAATAATTATAGAGCAGAAGTGATGATGAGAGAGATCTAGAGAGCTAAAAGCTCCCTCAATGCTGGGTCCGTTTACACAGTGGTGCAGTGGAGCCGGCTTGTCCTGGTTGTATGTATGGGCTTCTTAGTTTTGCTCTCAGTGAGGTCTCATGATGGGAGTGTTTACACTATGGAAATTGGCAACTGCTACAAATCACAGCTTCTCCGACCCCAAGCTGTGCCCATCCAGCTGTGCTGCCACTGCAACCACACGATCCACACAGATCAGCTTGATTTTTTCTGTAAAAGACAAGCTGGGAAACCAAAGACACTATTGTGCCCACACTGTCATACCAAGGGTGGGGAGACTGGAGCCTCACACCTAGAGTTGATAATTTTCAGTACACGTATGATCTACAGTGGTTTGTATTGTCGTGTACCTACGTCTGAAACTAGGTATGAACATGCTCCAAATGTACTGTTTATTTTTTCTTTCTTCCTGTGCGTGGAGCTGCTCAAGAGTCACCCCAGAGAGTGCGGATTCCCTCTTCCTTGTCTCCTTGGACACATTTTATGTAGCTTGACTAGTGATTTATGGACAGGAAAGCCATCTGCGTAGTTTCACTCTTACTAATTGATGTGCATGGCTTGTCTCCCTTTAAGTTTAGAGACTGTACATTTTTTTCTCTTTAAAGGGGTTAGGCCCCTCCGTAACTGAGTACTTTTCCTACTGCTGCTGTAGTGAGGAGGGCTGTGATGGCTGATGTTTTACTATAACTACTGGCTGCCATGGGTTGAGTACTCATTTATGTTGCTGGTATTATCCTAAGCCCTTCGCAAGCATCATCTCATTTCATCCTCACCACCAGCCTTTCAGGTAGCTCAAACGGCAAAGAATTTGCCTGCAATGCAGGAGACCTGAGTTCAATCCCTGGGTCGGGAAGATCCCCTGAGAAGGGCAGGGCAACCCATTCACTATTCTCACCCGGAGAAGTCCATGGACAGAGGAGCATGGTGGGCTACAGTCCATGCGGTCAAAAGGAGTCGGACATGACTGAGCAACTAACACACACACACACACACACACACACTCAGTAAATCCCTTACCTAAGAATGAGTTCTGTTCCAAGAGCATATTTGTAATCCCAACAAAGTTAACCTAGGTACCCAACTAAAACAACTGGCTATATAATACTGTACTGTAATAGGTTTGTAATACAGTACCTTTCACACAAATAATATGTTAAAAAGCAAGCACAAAAATATTAAGGAAAATGATTTTCATCATATAGTACAGTACCTTGAAAAGTACAGTAGAACCAGCTCTATCACTGGGGCTTGAAATAAAGATACTATACTGCTATCCCCTACATAGGAGGGCACAGTAAAGTACACAATGCCACAGCCACTTGGAGAGGATGCAAGCACATGACAGTGTGCCCCAGACTCACGAATGAGCTTACAGGATTGGATATTTGAACACAGGTTCGCCTCTTTGAAAGCTCTCAACTTCAGGGTTCATATTGTAGGTGTGTGTGTTTTGTATTCGCTCAGCTGTGTCTGACTCTTTGCCACCCTTTGGAATGTAGCCCACCAGGTTCCTCTGCCCATGGGATTTTTCAGGCAAGGACACTGGAGTGGGGTGCCATGCTCTCGTCCAGGGGATCTTCCCGACCCAGGGACGGAACCTGTGTCTCCTGCGTCAGTGGGTGGAGCCTTTACCACTGAGCCACTGGGGAAACCTTTTGTATGTTGGGGACTTGCTGTATTATGTTCATTTGACAGCTGAAGACATAGGATCAGAGACCTTAAGAAACTTGGCCCAAAGTCACATAAGTGTTTGATCTGGGATGTCAGTGCGAGTCTCTCAGACCCCAGGCTGACCCTTCCCCACCAACCTGTTGTGTGGAGAAAAACTCTTTCTTGGCGGTGATGAGGGCCTCCGGGGGTGAACAGTGACAGCCTGAGGGCTCTGGCCATCAGGAATGAGGCTTTTTTTTAGTGTGTGCATGGCAGAGTGCTTTGCTCTTACCTTTATGGGCTTGTGGGGAGAGTCAGACCCAAGGTTCATCAGGACACACAAGGGAACCTTGTTTTAGGGATCGCACATCCTCTGGAACCTCATAGGTAATGAACAGATTTGGTGCTTTTAGTATAATGCCAATGAGACATCCCAGATTGAGTCAGAGTCCCCAGAGTGAGAAAATTCTATGATCAAATCTTTCCAAGTCTTGCCTTATTCCAAAGCTCTCATATTTAAAAACAACAGTAACAAATGGTTCAGGTGTTTCTGAGATTTGTAAGTAGGAAAATAATCATTTCTGAGAGGCAATCTATGCTTAGAGTTGTGGGGAAGTAAAAGCACTTTCTGAATACCTAGAAGGCTACAGAATGGGTGAATGACCAGGGTCAAAAATGCACAAAACAAATTGGCAAAAGGACCCAATTACAATAGCAAATAAAGTTTGTGGAACCGATAGCTTTTCATGAACTGTGTGTGTAATGTGGCAAAGCCATCTGCTTGCATAATGTCATGTTTGTGTATATTCACACTTACGTACAGACATGCATCTATTATAATAACTCAGAAAAATACCCACAGGGTATGGAAATTCCAGCCTAGACTTGGGTTTACAGACATGCTTCCTTTATTCTCAACACCCGTGCACGTGAGAAACTGCAACTCGAGCACAGACTTGGCAGGCAGACCCCGTTCACTGTCTTCTTCAATGCTCTTCTTTCTCTGCAGTGGCACCTATTTGAGGGGCACTAAGCAGACTCACACTCACCTCTCAGTCTTCCAAGGGGTATTGAAGACTTGTTTGGAGGACATAATTTATGCTGCACTGAAAAAGAGCCGAGACTGTAATGGAGCCCCGAGGAGCCAAATTCTCCAAAGCCCAGGATCATATTAATATGCAGTATTTCATTTACAACCCCCTTCTAAGTAGGTTTGGGAGGATAATGCCTTGTTTAAATAATAATATGCCACATTTTACCGTTCAAAGTACTTTCACACAAATCATCTATATCATTTTCTTTTTGAAACAATGAAGGAGATAAGGCCCAGATAATCAGGAGCTTAGAAAGGTGAAGTGATTGACCCAGAGTCACACTGCAAGTTCTCATCAAAGCCAAGATAAGAAGCTGTGTCTTCATTTCCAGCTCAGCTCGGTCTTTTTACCAGAAAGTTAGTGCCTGAAGCTTCATGGGTAGAATGCTGAAATTCTCAGCACAGCCTTTTCCCTCTAAGCATTCTTTTCCATGGTTGGCCTTTAGCATCATTTAGATTTTATGACCTTATGAGATGGCAGGGAATTTTGAAGACGAGTTTATAATTTAAACTTTCGGACTTTAAAATCTGACCCGAAAGCGTATCAATTTCTTAAACTAAATTTGCAAAATTAGATACAAGTTGCACATAATGACAGTGAGTTTTGCTCTCTGGTTTTCATCCTTAGGCAAGGTTGTGAGTTTTATGTGGGATGGGAAAGCATTTAGTGGTCTCTAAAGTAGTGAATAAGGGGAGCTGATGGGGTGCTACTAGTGTCAGAAATTGTTTCACTTAATTTGTAATTAAAAAAAAAGTATTTGTTTGACTGTGCTGAGTCGTCTTAATCGTTGCTGCATTGGGGGTCTTCTAGTTGTTATTTGTGGCATGCGCACTCTTAGCTGTGGGATGTGAGATCTGGCTTCCCAACCAGGGATTGAACCCGGGGCCCCTGCATTGGGAGCATGGAGTCTCAGCTACTAGACTATCAGGGAAGTCCCTGATTTGTCATTTTAGTAGTTTCAACCTGTTAGAAGTAGAATTTTGACTTGTTCACACACCGCTTTTTCACTCAAACCCACCTTTAAATACCCATGTATTATTTTGCATAATATATAAACATATACGCACACATAAGCATATGATAGCTGTATGTAAGCTAGAGGTTTATAGTACCTAACTATTTTCTTATACTTTTCTACTTGTGATCCCTTTTCTCTTTTCTCACATTTTCCCCCCACATCCAGTGGCCCATAAAAACCACATATTCATTCATCTTTTATATATTTGATCACATCCATGTAATTGCAAAAAATACACAGATATACATACATGCACATATAAATGTATACATAATAAAACATACCTATGCACATGAATAATGGGGATTTTTAATCATTTTTATTAAGAGATTATATCAGAAACTTTCTGCATTTTACTTGCTAAATTACCAATAACACATGAAAATACTTCTACTCTATCAAATGGTCTACTTCTATTTTCTTATCTCTAGTGGCTACATAATATTCCATGATAGAGCTATGCCATGTGGATTCAATCACTCGTTTATAAGCAGACTTTCATTTGTTTCCACTTCGTCTTCTTTTTACTACTTGAAACAATTCTAAGTGAAATATATTCAAACAGTGTTGCCTGAGATACTTATATAGTGTATGTATTTTTTTCTATAGGATGACCAGACAGAATTTTGTATTGAAGAGTATATTTAATATAATAGATTTTGCCGCATTGCTTTCTAAAAGAGACTGCAGCCCTTCATCTTTCCAACAGTGTGTGTGTGTGTTCACTTTTTATTCAAATTGCATTATTTCCTTTTATCCAAATCTGTAACAAGTGTTCTTCTTCATAACTTTGGCTAGTTTGAGGGCAAATTGATAAAGTAATACATTATTTTCCCATTAAGTTTCCCTTCCCTGAATGCTAGTGAAATTGAGCATCTTTTCACACAATTGCAATTTGGATTTGCTCTTCCAAGAGTTGCCTACAATTATCCCATTCCTATAACTTAGTAGTTCTTTTTTCTTTTATTGGTAATATCTACCTGTCTATGGGGCTTGCCAGGTGGCTCAATGGTAAAGAAACCACCTGCAAATGAAGGAGACTCAGGAGATGTGGATTTGATCCCTGGCTTGGGAGCATCACGTGGAGACAGAAATGGCCGCCTTCTCCAGTATTCTTGCCTGGAAAATCCCATGGGCAGAGGAGCCTGATGAGCTACAGTCCTTGGGGTTGCAAAGAATCAGACATGACTGAGAGACTGATCATGCACCTATCTATCACTTGTTTATCTATATATCTATCATGCTACCACTGCTAAGTCGCTTCAGTCGTGTGCGACCCCATAGATGGCAGCCCACCAGGCTCCCCCGTCCCTGGGACTCTCCAGGCAAGAACACTGGAGTGGGTTGCCATTTCCTTCTCCAATGCATGAAAGTGAAAAGTGAAAGTGAAGTCGCTCAGTCGTGTCCGACTCCTAGTGACCCCATGGACTCCAGCCTACCAGGCTCCTCTGTCCATGGCATTTTCCAGGCATGAACATTATATATTTGCCCCTTATTATTTAACTGAAAGCTATGTTTTTCCTATTCTAAGTTGGTCCTTTGACTCTAATATCTTCTGTTTCCTGTGTTGCTTAAAATTGCACAAGGTATTCTAAATCTTCTTCAAATATTTTTTTATCAATGTATTACTTACTATTGTCTTTACTGCATCTGAACTAAATGCTACAAGACTGATTTTCTTTCTGTCATTGTCAGTGATTAAATAACCCATTCTTTCCCCAATGAATTAAGCTACTACTTTGTCTTTATTAAGTTCTCATATGTACTGGAATTCTTTCACTTAATTCTCTGATGAATTGTGTGTGTGTGTGTGTGTGTGTGAGTGTTTTAATCTTCTTAAAACTGATAGAAAATGTATCCTTTAATTCATAGTCTGGCACCACAATCTGCCTGATGGTAATTCCTGGAGTTTCTGGTGTAGATTGTAATAAGTCGTAAAATAATTCAAGGGGCTGTTCTCAAAATCCAAAAGCCTTCAGTTTAAGGCAATTACCTGACAGTCAGAGGAAAATGAATGCATTACAACCTACGAATGTAAAGTATAGGATTCATGTCATAAACAGCCCAAGGACAAAGAAGGATAAGGGAGCCACGTCACTGGCCACACATTTCATGACTGTGAGCACAATAGCAGTGACCATATTGTTGTCCGCCAAGAGAGGAATGTAAAGATATGTGTTGTGCTGGACATGAGGTGACTAGCATTGTTCTTTCTGTTCATGAGTTTTGACCACGTCAATTTTTATGATTGTTTTAGCTCAATTGTGCTATTGGTGTCAGCTGAGACTGGTGTCATGGTAACAAATTTACAATGACAGTGGACTCAAATATATCTTTGTCAGCAAAGATCTGACAGAGTTTTGGAATATCCTTGCATATATCAAAGAAAGGCAGGCTAGATAAGAACATAACTGCCAATAAAAAGCCCACATTCCAATGGTGTTGGTTGTTGTTATTCAGTTGCTAAGTCATGTCTAGCTCTTTGTGATCCCATGAAGTGCAGCGTGCCAGGGTTCCCTGTCCTTCAGCATCTTCTGAAGTTTGATCAGATTATGTCCATTGAGTCCATAAAGCCATCCCACCATCTCATCCTTTGTCATGTACTTCTCTTGTCCTCAATCTTTACCAATATCAGAGTCTTTCCCAGTGAGTCAGCTCTTTGTAACAGGTGGCCAAGGTATTGAGCTTCAGCTTCAGCATCAGTCATTCCAATGAATATTCAGGATTAATTTCCTTTAGGATTGACTGGTTTGACCTCCTTGCAGTCCAAGGGACCCTCAAGAGTCCTTCTCAACATCACGATTTGAAAGCATTGATTCTTCAGCACTCAGCCTTCTTTATGCTGTCAATCAGTTAAATGAACTTGTTTTCATACTACTGAATTCTTCCCTTAGCCATGGACTTAAAATTTTTATCAAAGTCTTGACAATAACATTGACAGAGTTATCACATACCTGGGTGAAAAAGAGTAGTGAGGAGTAATTCCATGACAGGTAGAAAAATCAGGATTCAAAACACCTCCTTAGGTTATAATCAAAGAGTGACATTTACTTGGGATATTAGTAAAGTTCCTCATGTCATTAAAATAAGTGACACTGCTATATTTAAAATGAATAATGAACAAGGACCTACTGTAGAGCACATGAAGGTCTGTCCAGTGTTATGTGGTAGCCTGGGTGGGAGGGGAGTTTGGGGGAGAATAGATACATGCATATGTATGGCTGAATCCCTTCACTCTTCACCTGAATCTATCACAATGTTATTAATCAGCTATATCCCAATACAAAATAAAAAGTTTAAAGAAATATAAAGAAAATCATGTAGGTAAACACTGCATTTGATCAAGGTTGCTATGACCCAGAATAGATATGATGAGGTTTTTATACTTTTATGTCATCTTTTTTAGCCACAAATGAGCTGTACATTCTGCCTAGAAATACCTAGGGAAATATAAAATTTATCTACTTCAGTTTGAAAATATGATTCAATCTCTGTACTCTATGTATTATAGGAGATATTTTTATAAATATTTTTGTTCCAAATCATTTAATGTCAGTTCAGTTGAGTAAATGTGTGACAGGTGCCTACTGTGACTCAGACACTATGGAATATTCCAGGAAAAGGTTGCAAATAAGATGTTGTCTCTGACCTCAAGGAACTCAGATCTTAATTGGGAAGGCAGACCTGAAAAACACATGATGTAAACATACTCACAGGAAGGGCACTGTGGTTACCTATCGGTTGTAAAAGTTGTTAATGGATTTTCATTTTCATTTATTCTGCTTTGACCTGAAAGATGTCCCTGGCTCCCTTTTCACTTTGCCACTTAAGAGTGAGGCAGTGAGTTATTCTCACATGGCTATGGAGTCATAAGTCTCGCTTTCCTTGACTAATGGCTATAAAGCAGCAAGAGTTTCCTGACTAACTGGCATTCCAAAGAAAAATAAGGATCATTTCAACATAATATATTTATTTATAAAACTATTATCAAGTATAGGTTTGGTTTGTCTGACCTTCTAGTAACTGGCACTCATTTATAATAGAGTTAGGGTGCTTCAGATACATTTATTATTATTATTCCTATGGCAAAGAACCAAAGCAAACAAAGCAAAAGAGTACAGTTGACTCTTGAATAATGGGGGATAGGCCCTGCAGTCAAAAATTCGAGTGTATAGAAAACTAAAAACAGAGTTACCATAGGTGCCTGCACTCTTGCTCCTGGGCATCTATTTAAGGAGAATGGCATTGAAACATGTATACTATCAAGTACAGGTAATCTTATTTGTGATAATGTTTTGATTTACAATAAACAGGTACTAGTTTAAAAAAATAAATAAATATATTAAAGCTAAAAAAAAAAAAATACATGCACTCCTATGTTCATAGCAGCATTATTCACAATAGCCAAGACATGGAAACAACCTCAGTGTCTGTCAGCAGATGAATGGATGAAGATGTGTTACGTATATATACAACGAAATACTACTCAACTATAAAAAAGAATGAAATAATCCCATTTGCAGAAACGGATGCAACCAGAGATTATCATAGTAAACGAAGTAAGTCAGATAGAGAAAAGCAAATGCCATATGGTATAACTTATAGGTGGAATCTGAAATATGGCACAAATGAACAGAAACAGGATCAGAAACATAGAGAATAGATTGGTGGTTGCCAAAATCGAGCGGGATGAGAGAAGTTTAGAATGGGAGTTTGCGATTAGCAGATGCAAACTGGTGTATATAGGGTGGATAAACAACAAGGTCCTACTGTATAGCACAGGAACAACATTCAATATCCTAGGATAAACCATGATGGAAAAGAATATGAAATAAAATATGTATCAGTTCAGTTCAGTCACTCAGTCATGTCTGACTCTTTGTGACCTCATGAATCGCAGCATGCTAGGCCTCCCTGTCCATCACCGACTCCCGGAGTTCACTCAAACTCATGTCCATCGAGTCGGTGATGCCATCCAGCCATCTCATCCTCTGTCGTCCCCTTCTCCTCCTGCCCCCAATCCCTCTCAGCATCAGGGTCTTTTTATACATACCTGAGTTGCTCTGCTGTATAGCAGTAATTGACACACACTGTAATTCAACTATACTTAAATAACAAATAAATAAAGGAAGATACCATTTAATAATAAAGGGATCATATCAGAAAAACAAAATCCAAGAATAACTTTGTAGTCTTCCTTCCACGTTGGAGGTTCCTCTCTTGCAGATTCAGCTAACTGGACATGAGATTGAGCAAGCTCCAGGAAATGGTGAAGGACAGGGAAGTCTGGCTTGCTGCAGTCCATGGGGTCACAGTCAGACACAAGTGAGTGACTGAACAACAACAATAAGTCAGGTCTACTGTAATAGCAGCAGTATCTTCTTGGTGGAACTAAGAGCATGAAAGAATACCTGTCCATTTATCTTAGTCTCTTTTCTAAAGGGAAATTCTCACACTCCATCAGTCTTATTCGGATGGGACATAACTTTTCTGTTGTTTAAAAAGCCACACATTTGTTCACCTTTCTCAAACAGCAAAAGTCTAACAAAACCCTTTAGATGAGTATTTCCCCAATTATTTTCTTGGAATAAGAAGTCTGAGAGAATTCAGTGATAAGAGGATCCAAAATTTAGGAAAACATTACATTTTCCTCTCTTAGAATTTTGCAACATATATTAATCATATTCAAGCAAGTCTTACTACTGGATTTAATCAAATATGTTCCATAATGATATGATCAAAGAGCTCTGTACATTAAACACCTATGAACATCCTTGGGAACTTGGAGAAGCCTACTTTAGATAATAGAATATGGGCATCTTGACAGTTTGATAATTAAAGTACCAAAAAGCACTTGTGGAATTACCTATTGATTTGCACTGCTTTCAGAAGTTTAGCATTACTGCTATTGACTACATTATCAGGGAGGAAATTAGATAGGGAAAAGTCTTCAGAATTCACAATGGGAAGAGGGAATTGTGTGGTGTGTATATGTGTGTATGTGTGCGTGTTTGGGGTGGGATGGAAGTTGGGTGAGAGGATGTGAGAAAATATTGTTTTTTCCTTTACCTCTAGGGACTTTGCTGTTTATGGAAATTAACATGATAGAATTAAAACCAACTTACGCTCAAGTATTCTTTTGACAAATAATGTCATGCATTTACAAACTTTTCCAACTCATAAAAAGTATGCAGTGTTCTTTTCAATGGGTCAGCAGTCACTTTCGAAGAATGTTCAGGAACATTAGATTCCTGGCAGTGGGTTAAAAACCAATATCCCAGTTTTGCAAATAAACAGGCACAGAGAGGTTAAGAGACTTGCCCAAGGCCACAGAGGAAGTAACAGACTGAATCTGGAACAAACCTTCTGTTCTCCACACCCAGAGGAAACCACTAAACCATGCTTCTCTCAACATGGAAGCTTAGAATATCTGACATGGTCATCTGGCCTTTTTTTTTTTCTTCCCAGTGACCATGGAAAGCCTTTGCTGATGACATGGTTCAAACCCCATCTTTTCTTTTTCAGTCTTCCCCACGCTTGGCTCACAGGGGCTGCCATAGCAGCCTGTATTTTCCCTGCTTGGTTTAGGAAGCCCCTTCTTCAGAGTTTCTGAATGGCTGGCCTCTGGGTGACATTTGAAGCAATCACCCTCTCTACCTGTAACCCACATCCCTGACCTCAGTGCTCAGTGAACTTTTTATTTACATGCACAGTCAAATTAAATTTGCCCAGCCTTTGAAAACTTACATCTGTTGAGTGTCTAATTTGTATTGCCATTTGTTCCACAGATGTGTAACAAGACAAATACCTGTCCAGGCTTACATGGGATTCAGAAATGCTTACGTTAATCATGCGGGTGGAAAGGGGGTTAAGGGCTCTACAATAAATCAGCCTCCAAATGGTTTCACTTGGAAAGGCCTGGGAGAACAGGGTTATTTTTATCCTAGGATGCTTTTAATTTGAATCAAAAATGCTTTACCACATGTTCTGCCACAAGTTCAAAAGGATTGGTAACAAACATTTAATCTTTTTCTTCTCGGATTGGCGCTAAGCCCTCATCAAAAAGCGTATGCAGTCAAGTAGCTTATCTCCACGGAGCTGCTTCCCTTAATGTGTTCCTAATTATAATCGTATATATGGCTCACTGTGGCCGATTGAACAATATGGCAGTAATTTCTTTACAGGCCTCCCTGCTCTTTGAACTGTGAGTACAGAGGGCTGGAACCGAACCAGATCAATGGGATTTGAGTGCTGGCAAATCAAGCCAGATGCGCTCCTTAGAGAATGAATCTCCAGCTGTTTCCCAGAAAGGAATTTCAGCCGACAGCTGGGGACCTTATCATTATCGTCGTGATTATGATCATCACCATTCCCACAAAGTGTACCCACACGTCTGAGAAATGGTCAACTCTTCCCATCTCTTCCTAAATCACTACCCACCACAGAGTCTCTTGAAGGCTTTGCAAAGGATAGTGTGTAACACAGACAAGACTGTGACTGAAGATATGTGATGGAAACCTAATAATATTATATTGACACGATATATTTGTTGGTGCTGCTTGGTGGCTGAAAGCAATCTCTCAAAGTCATTTTTCAAATACCCAATGCTCACAGCATTTCTGAGCATTTGTAAGAGGGAGACAAGTGAGTCCTCTCTCCTTCAGTCAAAATGGCATGTTACTGCTTTGTACATATAACTTTGTGTCGCCCACATGACTGTCACTGGCCTTGTTTGAGGTACCATCCAATAACTGCTTCTGGAAGGACTAACTTCTCACTTTATATTGAGCCTTGTGCTAATTCGGAAGAAGCTGAGCTTAAAAAATCAGAAGGAAGTTGCCATGACCATCCAAAGACACTTCTAATCTAAGAGAATCCATGAGTTTAAAATGATTATTAGGGACTGACTTCCTTGGTGGTCCAGTGATTAGGAATCCACCTGCCAGTGCAGGGGATATGGGTTCTATCCCTGGACCTGGACAATCGCACAAGCCTCAGGGTACCTAAACCCATGCACCTAGAGCTGAGGCTCCACAAGAAGAGAAGTCACTGGAATGAGAAGCCCATACATTGCAACAGAGAGTAGCCCTGCTCACCACAACTAGAGAAACCCCGTGTGCAGCAACGAAGACCCAGCCTGGTCAAAAATAAATGAAAATAAAATTAAAATAAATAAAAGATAATTACTTTGAATTGTTTAAGAATCATTCAAGAGAAAGGAAATATCCGACAGGAGTGGGACCCACAAGGTTTCCTACCTGTGACTTTCAGAGCTTGCTGCTCTCTGTGAAATTATTTTTGTTTCTCTCAGAAGCCTAACTCATAAAATCCTTCACCTCTTGCCTACTCTGGCTTTCCCAGTTCCTGCCCCTAGCTTCCCTTCTTCAGGTTTTCTGTGGATATCTCATTTCTGTTGAATTACCCTGTTATATTTCCAGCAAAGAACTTCAGAAAGGCCAGGATTAATCAAACTGTTGTTCAGTCACCAAGTTGTGTTAGACTCTTCATGACGCAATAGACGGCAGCCCACCAGGCTCCCCCGTCCCTAGGATTTTCCAGGCAAGAACACTGGAGTGGGTTGCCATTTCCTTCTCCAATGCATGAAAGTGAAAAGTGAAAGTGAAGTCGCTCAGTCGTGTCCAACACTAGCGACCCCATGGACTGCAGCCCACCAGCCTCCTCCATCCATGGGATTTTCCAGGCAAGAGTACTAGAGTGGGGTGCCATTGCCTTCTCCACAGAGGGGGCTGAGGAGTGGCCAAAGAGGCCAAAGCAGTGGAAATCTGAAAGAAGGAGCAGAGAGCGGTAATCATGGAGAAACTCCCTACAAGGCTTTGTTCATATCTTGCTTAAAACTTTCTCCATTTTATTTCAGTTTGCGTCTTTTTGCCACTAGCCTCTAAACTCCATAAAGACAGGAATCACCAATTCTACTTTGTTCATCACTTGATCTCATTACCTAATGCTTGAGAGAAGGAAATACTAAATAATATTTATTAACTTTTGTATCTTCAGTGGATCATACTAAGTGCTCCACAAATATTTGAAGACTATATGATTATAATTTTAGCTTGACTACCCTTAATTGAAAACTCTTCTAGATTCTGATTCTCAAAAACCAACCGTCTTTAGGACTGAAAGTATATTGTACAATTAGCCCTTCCATGTGGCTTTTGGCACTGAGGGTAAAATAGTGTTTTAAATCGATTGCAAGACCTAGAGTGTGCAAGTGGCAAATCAATAAAGTTTAGTTTTATTTACTTAACTGAACTAAAAATTCAAGGAACTGTATCACTTTACATGGCTATAGAGGAACATAATTTGTTTTAACCTGCCAAATACGTGTGCATGTTCATGCTTAGTTGCTCAGTTGTGTCCATCTCTTTGCGACCCCATGAACTGTAGCCCATCAGCTTTCTCTGTCCATGAGATTCTCCAGTCAAGAATACCAGAGTGTGTTGCCATTCCCTCCTCCAGAATCTTCCCGGCTCAGGCACTTCTCCTGTGCCTACTGTATTACAGGTAGACTCTACCATCTGAGCCACCAGGGAAGCCTCCATATACATATATATGCATATGTATTTATTCATAAGTTGTACTTCTATTGGTATTTAATCTATTTCTTCTTAACTTTAGATGAAAATAAATTTAAATAACAATTCAAATGGTATTTGTCCACAGTCTGAAGGCTGGACTTGCCCCGTCCTGGGTGCAAACATCCCACTTGGGAACAGACCATAGCTCTAGAGAAGTGACTGGACAGTTGTGGATCTCACTATTCTCGATCCATTCTCCTCTTTAGAACAATGGTAGAGAGTTAGAAAAGAGCAGAAATGTGCCTTTGGCCATGTGGAGAGAATGCTTTATTATTGAATATCTTTTTTTAATGGACAAAGAGAGAATAGATATTATCCTGGAAAGAATGTTTTTAATGAGAAAATTCTAGAATTGTGTTTACTAGCGTAATTTAAATAATCAAATATATAGGGGTTTGGAGACACTTAAATGACTCTGAATGACTTGTTGTAATGAGATGCAACTTGATGGAGCATGTTGTTAGAGAATTTGTTCTTCTTCCTTTTAAGTCCAACTTTGGAAGGGTGAACACTGGTATTAAAAAAATATGTTTAACTTCCTTTTAGGAGTACATACCAGTTCTCATAGCTTGTATAAATACTCTCTTTTATGCCAGTTGGATAGTCACTGGTTCTATAAAATCCTCCATTATAATTTTCATGGAAAACAAATCAATTCTAATTCAATTCAACAATCACACATTGATCGCCTAAAATGTGCCAAACATAATACAGAACATGCATTTTACAGGAAAATTGGAACTGCACTAAGATATGCAGTAAATCATCTGCAATTTTATGAAAAGGGAAGCCAGGCACGTTAATGGAGTTTGTTTTCATAAACATGAAGTGTTTGGGCATGTTTGATTTTTCAGTTGGGCTGCTCAGCCAAGCTTAGTTAACACCTTGTAAAAAGTGAGTTGCTTCTCATTTCCTTAATGGAAAGCAGGGAGAGTCATAGTTAAGATCCCCCCTATCAGCTGGAGGCCTTCTGCAGCATTCCTTAAGCCTCTGAGGTTGGATCTAGGATGCAAATCCATCTGGATACTTGAGAGCAGAAAGTATGTTTCTCTGGAGACTTCAGACTCTCTCCCCATCAATCTTAGGCAAGTAAACTATCTAAAAGCAGATCTTTGTTTCAAATTGCTACGTTGGAATAAAGGTGCTATTGATAAGCTTTTACATCTTAATAATTTCTTGAAATATGTAGCTGGATTCTCTTTTTTACCATCCGTTTGGCCTTCAGTACATACCATATTTCTGCATCTGTGTGGATATCACTTTTCTCAGTAATATAATGTTAACTTAAGAATGTGATAAAACAGGAAACATGCTGGAACTTTTCCTTGTCCTGTGGCCTTAACAAGCCACAGCTGTATCAGCAGCTGGTCATTGAAGGAGCCTGGCCCAAGCCTCTCCCAGCATCCTTTCTCAGCTAGATCAAAAGGCAATAGATGAGGCAGAAGGTTTTATCATCAAAGCCGATAGAAATCTGTGGGAACCAATATTTCCATTTAGATTGCTTTATCCTCATCAGACTGAAGAGATTTTTCTCTAGTGAGAAGAGGCTGTTAATTTGAAAAGTGTTTTTTTTCTTCTCTTTTTTCCCTTACAAGTTTATCCTTTCTGAGTCTGTCAAAGAAAAGCAATATGGTTCCAAAAAGTTTGTTCACCTCCCAACATTCTTTGCTAAGTTGTCAGCTTATTCTCATACCAATTATTTTAAAAGTTGTATTAGGTACTGCTAGTGATTGCTTGGATAGCATTTTCACTGCAAATAGCATCCCAGAGATTTAATAAATGAATATCAAATATCTACTGTTTCATTTGCAGGTAAAGCTAAGGAATAACTACTATGAGAGATTTCTAGAAGGAAGTAAAATAGACTATTTCATTTGAGGCTGTTAAAAATGAATATATTAATTCTCTCAGATGACACTGTCCAAATGCAGTTGTTGGCCCATTCCCATAGGTTCAGTTCAACCCATTCAACAGACTCACTGTGGCCATAAAGAAATGCTGAGAAATATTCTGTTTACATTTTAAAATCTTTTCTTTTAAAGACTTCATTTTAGAGCAGTTTTAGGTTTGCATTAAAATTGAGAGAGAAGTACAGAGCTATTTCACATACCCTTGACCCCTACACATGCATAACTTCCCCCATTATCAATGACCATCTCAAATGGTACATTTGTTACAATTGATGAACTTACATTGACATACCATCATCACCTAAAGTACAAATGTTAGGGCTCACTCTTGGTGTTGTCCATTGTATGATTTGGGAGTTGTTGGGGAGATAGTGGGGAAATTGGAACCCTTGGACTTTATTGATGTGAATGTAAAATGATGCACATGCTCTGAAACATAGTGTGTGTGTGTGCGTGTGTATGTGCGTTACTCAGTCATGTCTGACTCTTTGCTACCCCCTGGACTGTAGCCTGCCAGGCTCCTCTTTTCATAAGATTCTCCAGACAAGAATACTGGATTGGATTTCCATTCCCTTCTCCAAGGGATCTTCCCAACCAGAGGATCAAACCCAGGTCTTCCACATTGCAGGCAGGTTCTTTACCATCTGAGCCACCAGGGAAGCTTAAAACATCGTAATAGACATTCCTCAAAAAAAGGTCTATAGAATTACCATATGATCTAGCAATTCCACTTCTAGAAAGTGGAATTTCTAAAGAATTGAAACCAGAGAATTGAAAGCAGAGACTCAAAGAGATAGTTGTACACAATGTTTATAGCAGCATTATCCACAATCGGTAAGGACTGCCAACAATACAAGTGTCTTATCAAGAGATGAGTGGGTCCACACAATGTGGTATACATATAGTGGAATATTATTCAACCTTGAAAAGGAAGGAAATTATGACACATGCTATAACATGGATAAAACTTGAGGCTATTGAAGTCAGTTATAAGAGGACAAATACTGTATGATTCCACTTCTACAAGGTACCGGTAGTGGTAAAATTCATAGAGGCAGAACATAGAAGAGTGCTTGCCAGAGGTTGGGAGGGAGGAATCAATGAGTTATTGTTTAATAGGCATAGAATCTCATTTTTGCAATGAAATGAAAAGAGTTCTGTGGATAGATGGTGGTTAAAGTTGCATAACAATGTAAATGTAGGGCTTCCTAGATGACTCAGTGGTAAATAAACTGCCTACCAACTACAGGAACTACAGGAGATATGGTTCAATCCCTGGGTTGGGAAGATCCCCTTGGAAGAGGAAATGGCAACCCACTCCAGTATTCTGGCCTGGATAATCCCATGGACAGAGGAGCCTGGCGGGCTACAGTCCACAGGGTCACAAAGAGTTGGACACAACTGAGACTGAACACAGCATACCACAACAATGTAAATGTACTTAATGTCACTGAATTGTACACATAAGAATGGTTATGATGGTAAATTTTATGTTATATGTATATATTAAAATTTTTTAAAAGTGAAACAAGACCTTTAATTTTTTCACTGAAATATGTGATTGAGGTTGCTCAGTCATGTCTGACTCTTTACAACCCCATGAATTGTAGCCCACCAGGCTCTTCAGTCCATGGGATTTTCCAGGCATGAATACTGGAATGGGTTGCCATTTCCTTCTCCAGGGGATCTTCCCAACCCAGTGATCAAACCCGGGTCTCCTGCATTGTAGGCAGATGCTTTACCATCTGAGCTACCAGGTAAGCCCCTCATTGAAGTATAATTGACTTAAAATATGGTAATAGTTTCAGGTATACAACATAGTGATTCAATATTTTTATAGATTATACTTTATATGAACTTATTATAAAATACTTGCTATATTCCTTGTGCTATATATGTCATATCCTTATAACTTATTTATTTTATACCTAGTAATTTGTATCTCTTAATCTCTTTCACCTATCTTTCCCCTCCTCCCATTCATCTCCAGCAACCACTAGTTTGTTCTTTGCATCTGTGAGTCTGTTTCTGTTTTGTTTATATACATTCTTCGTTTTAAAATTTTAGATTCCACATATATGTGAAACCATACAGTACTTGCCTTTCTCTATCTGATTTTATTTCATTAAGCATAATATCCTCCAGATCCATCCATGCTATTGCAAATGGCAAAATCTCATTCTTTTATATGGCTGGGTAATATTCCATCATATATGTATACCACATCTTTATCCATTCATCTGCTAATGGACACTTATGCTTCTTCCACGTCTTTTCTATTATAAATAATGGTGCCATGAACATTGGGATGCAAAATAGCACTTTAAAAAGCAAAACAGAACACAACATATGGTGTTCAGATCTTGTTTTAACATTCTCCAATAAAAAGAACCAAGACTCTTCTAAGAGATGGCTGTTTCTAGGACTGGACCAGTAAAAGTATAAGATAAGCTTGGAGAACCATGCCAAAAAGTAATGAAATGTTCAAAGAGGCAAAAAGAATGAATGAAACAGAACAACAACAAATGTTGGGGCATGTCAAGGGACATTGGAGTCAACTGAGAAAGCCAGCTGGCCAAAACTTGAGAACAATTTGAGCAATGAGATAAATAATGTAGTACTATGGCTTCCCAGGTAACATAGTGGTAAAGAAACTGCCTGCCAGTGTAAGAGAGTGGGCTTCATCTCTGGGTCAGGAAGATTCCATGGAGTAGGAAATGGCAACCTATTTCAGTATTCTTGCCTGAAAAATTCCATGGACAGAGAAGCTTGGCAGGCTACAGTCCATGGGGTTGCAAAAAGTCGGATACAACTGAGCACACAGCATGTAAATTGGAATCTAACCCAAAGTATGAAGTGAATATCTATGAGTCCATACTAATAGAAATCAATATTTTGTGAATCAAGAAATGGAAGAAATGGGACCAGTCTTCCTTATAGAATAATTTTAAATAATGTATATCAGTATTTTCTCCTCCAGAAGGTAAAGGTAGGCTAGATTTAATGACTGGCTTGGTGAATAGAGTATGGAAGAGGGAAGAAGTAGTAATTTTGCAATGGGGAAACCTAGCAAACACTACCTTAAGCAAGGTTAACACCAGAGACAAGTAAGACTGATAGAATGTACTAACTTATATGATGTGATAAGAGGTGGGTTTGTCCGTGGTATTCCTTCCCCAAGCCCATAACTCTAATCATGAGAAAAACATCAGAGAATGTCAAATTGAAGAGCATTGATGAAAATACTTGACCAGAGCTCTTCAAAGTTATCAGGTTCATCAAAAATGAGACTGAGAAACAGTCAGAGACTATAGGAAATGAAGGAGACAAGAGGACTAGGTGCAATACAGTACCCTACATGGGATCCTGGGGCAGAAAAAGCAAATTAGTGAGAAAACTGGAGATTTAAGATTTGAATTTATTTAATAGTATATATCAGTATGAATTTCTTAGTTTTGATAAATGCACTGTGATTATGTAACTGTCAAATTAGGGGGAATGGGGTGAGGATATATAGGAATTCATAGTACTAGCCTTAGAACTTTTCTGTAAAAAAATTTTTTTTGAAATGAATTTACTTTCAAAGCTTTTGCAGAACAAAGGAAACTATAAGCAAAGTGAAAAGACAGCCTTCAGAATGGGAGAAAATAGTAGCAAACAAAGCAACTGACAAAGAATTAATCTCAAAAATATACAAGTAGCTCATGCAGCTCAATTCCAGAAAAATAAATGCCAATCAAAAAATAGGCCAAAGAACCAAACAGACATTTCTCCAAAGAAGACATACATATGACTAACAAACACATGAAAAGATGCTCAACATCACTCATTATCAGAGAAATGCAAATCAAAACCACAATAAAGTATCATCTCACTCTGGTCAGAACGGCTACTGTCAAAAAGTCTACAAACAATAAATGCTGGAGATGATATGGAGAAAAGGGAACCCTCTTACACTGCTGGTGGGAATGCAACTTAGAAGAGCCACTATGGAGAACAGTGTGGAGATTCTTTTAAAAAACTGGAAATAAAACTACCATACAATCCAGCAATCGCACTGCTGGGCATACACACCACAGAAACCAGAATTGAAAGAGACACGTGTACCCTAATGTTCATCACAGCACTGTTTATAATAGCCAGGATATGGAAGCAACCTAGATGTCCATCGGCAGACGAATGGATAAGAAAGCTGTGGCACATATACACAATGGAATATTACTCAGCTATTAAAAAGAATGCATTTGAATCAGTTTTAATGAGGGGGTGAAACTGGAGCCTATTATACAGAGTGAAGTAAGTCAGAAAGAAAAACACCAATACAGTATACTAACGCATGTATATGGAATTTAGAAAGATGGTAGCAATGACCCTATATGTGAGATAGTGAAAGAGACACAGATGTAAAGAACAGACTTTTGGACTCTGTGGAAGAAGGTGAGGGTGTGATGATTTGAGAGAATAGCATTGAAACATGTATATTACCATAGTGAACTAGCTTGCCAGTCCAGGTTTGATGCACGAGACAGAGACAGGTTTGATGCATGCTCAGGGCCAGTGCACTGGGATGACCCTGAGGGATGGGATGGGGAGGGAGGTGGGAGGGGCATTCAGGATGGGGAACACATGTACACCTGTGGCTGATTTATGTCAGTGTATGGCAAAAACCACTACAATATTATAAAGTAGTTAGCCTCCAATTAAAATAAATTAATTAAAAAACTGAATTTACTTTTATTAGCATGATAAACTATATCTATTTCAAGCCAATAGCTAATCAGATACTAAACAATATTGGAGATATTTTTAAAGTAGGAAAAAATCTAGGAAATGATGAACTAATAAATAATATACAATGTTTCTGAAGCAATTAAGATGGCGCCTAGCACTATTTCATGCTCAGGAAGTGATAAATGTTATCACTTAATGTTAGTTTGGATGAACTTGATTGAGGAACAAATAAAAATTATGTTTTGGGGAAGGAGAAATATTATTTTTATTCATTATTTTTGTTATATATTATTTGTACACTCTTGTAGAATCAACTGACTATTATCTGTAGAAGCTATAATTATTTTAAAAGTTTAGTGAACTGACTTGGCATAAGATAAATGACATTTAATAATTTTTCTATGCACCAGCAAAAACAATGTGCATAAACATAGTAGAAAAAGAAGCTATTAATTGTATTAAACAACATAATCTATCTAGAAATAACATAAGTGCCTAACAGTAGAGAAATGAAAGAAGTAATTTATAGTTTATGTGATGGAGTATTAGGCA